>JAJOZX010005311.1:0-25000 GCA_023014485.1 Bathynomus jamesi
TCTTTAAGAAAGGCGATAAAGGTGCGGTGGGAAATTTAGGCCAATTAGTTTACGTCTGTTGTAGGTAAGCTACTGGAATCAATAATAGGGATCGTACAGTCGAACACTTAGAATTGCATAACTTAGTTAGAAATACGCAGCACGGTTTTTAGGCGAACAAATCTTGCTTAACTATCTTTTAGAATTTTTTCAAGCGTGGTTGACGTTTACGATAGTCATCGGGTGGTTGATGTAGTGTATTTAGATTTCAAAAAGCGTTTACACCGTACCGCACAAAAGACTCATTGAAAAAACTAAGGCTCATGAATCAGGTGAAGTAATAAATTGGATAGAGGAGTGGTTGCGAGGTAGGAAACAAGGGTGGTCGTTGATGGAGCGGAGTCGTGTTGGGCTAATGAGGCGAGTGGTTCCTCAGGTTCTGTATTGGGCCATTGCTTTTTCTTATATATATTAACGATTTAGATGTCGGCCTAGTCAGTACAGTTTCAAAGTTTGCGGATGAGACGAAGGTGAGTGTAGGGCGATTAATGACGAAGATAGAGGTAAAATCCACGAAGATCTGAATAAAATCGTTTGATTGGTCAGTCACATGGCAAATGAGATTTAACGTCGATAAGTGCAAAATTTTACATATAGGTTAGCGTAACGGTAATTTTGCGTATAGTATTTCAGGGAAGGAGTTAACAAGCGTAGAGCAGGAAAAAGAGTTAGGAGTTATAGTCACTTGTGATTTAAAAGTAGCGAAACAAAGTACAGCAGCGGTCAATAAAGCGAACAAAGTGTTAGGTTTTATAGCTCGGAATTTTGAGTACAAATCGCGCGATATTATAGTTCCTCTTTATAAATCATAAGTTAGACCCCATTTGGAATACGCGATCCAATTTTAGAATCCGCATATGCGGAAAGAGATAGACAAACCTGAAAGAGTTCAAAGACGAGCAGCTAAGATGATTCCGTCGCTTAGGTCGAAGTCGTACGAGGATAGGCTTAGAGAGTTAAAATTGACTACACTCGAGACTAGAAGGCTAAGGGGTGATGTAATCCAGGTTTTCAAAATTATGAATGGGTTCGATAACGTAGATAGAGATAGCTTTTTCGAAATATCTCAATATAATATGACTAGAAATAACGGGTGTAAGTACAAGTAGAAGGTTCCGAGACAGCAGTTGCCAAAACTTTTTTACGCATAGAATAGTAAATAGCTGGAATAGTTTGCCGGTAGAAGTAATAGTAGCACGTCTTAACATGTTTAAAAATCGATTAGACGCATATGTTGATAGTGTCTGTATAGTTCAAGGAAGTAAATTAAGGTTTTTGTGGTTCGGAACCCACGTAAAATTGTAGGTCCCCTCCGCCACCACGGAGGACATGCGCAATACACAATTACAACCACAGTTAGGTAGACCAGCCATGATGGATCCTAGGGTTTTTGTTGGTCTGAAACTTATAACTATATATATAATATATATTATATATATATATCTATATATATTATATATATAAGTATATATATGCGTCTAGGTGGTGTAGTGGTTAGCATTACTGTCTACGAATCCAACGACCCCGGGTTCGTTCCGGTGATGGCAGTCGGTGCGCAGCAAACCCAGCTATTCATCCTTCTATAAAATAAAATTGATTGGTAGATAAATGGGTAACCTGGATGGCCTAGTGGTTAAGACGCCTAGCTGCTGATCGGGAGGTCGTGAGATCGAGTCTGGTCGAGGACTTTGTAATTTCTGACCACTCGTGGTGGGCTGTAGTTCGGATTCCACGTTAAGCTGTAGGTCTAGGGTGGAGCAACAAGCGTGACCTTCGTCAGAATGAATAATTCGGACGAAGCAAAACTAGGGTTAAGCAAGGTCACATATGTATATATACAGTGTGTGTATATATATATATATATATATCTATATATATATGTGTGTATATATATATATATATATATATTATATGTGTGTTATATATATATATAATGTATTTACTTATTATTAAATTAATGTTTCTGGCTAAAATTTTGGTTTTGTTTGAACCGTGAATTTTGTTCCCAAGAGCCTTTGCGGGTTTCCACTCTAATTTTGAGCCCTTCGTTTTTTCTCTCTAGTTTATTCTTCAAAGAATAAACTAAGTAAAAAACAAAAAAAACAAAAATCTGTTTACTTTTTACAGACCAGATTGTGAATCTTTGAATTATTGTTTAATCCAATTAATGGACATAAATGGAAAATGTACAATAAGTAAATGTTTGAAAAGTAGCTCTTCTGTATCTAGTAAATATGACGCCATTTACATAGACTTATTCAAATATTTAATTTATTACAATTTGTTCCCCTTAAGCTTTTGGCTTTACCGCATAGTATATATATAAATATAATGTGTTTTTTTCTGGCGGAACGCGCCAGAACGGCGTTCCGGTACCTTTTATTTTCAACATACAGAAGAAAATTTCATGATTTAATTTTTTTTTTCTTTTGGGGTCGTGAGGAGGGGGTTACATAACAAAATTTTACAAATAGGATGGACGCTTTTTGCAGAGTTGAGATGGTCACGGGGTGGAATGTGGTAACATACAGTATGTCAAAGCTTGTAGGAAATTTACAGAGTTCCGGAACCTTCATTTCCAGGAAACCTCCACTGATATATATATATATTATATATATATATAATATATATATATATATATATAAATAAATTCAAGTTCGTCTACAAACAAAATTTTATGAAAGTTTAAAAAATTTCTAAATGGTTATTTTTTTATTTGTTTCTTCTGAGCAATAAAATTTCCAAAAAAATTTTTACGCTTCTTCAAAATTTTAAATTTGTAGGCGAAATTTTTTCCGATAGTACATTTACAATTATCGCGTAATATTTCGTGGTAAATGGAGCGCTAAATGTGCATTTCGTTTGCGATTTAACTTAATTAGAAGCAGCTTTGAAAATAAAAAATGTTAAAAAAATAGGACTATATTTGTTTAAAAATTCGAGTCTCTCCGAATATTTTTATGAAAACTAATATATTTTTGTTACATAAACCATTAAAATTGTTAAAATATAATTACTGAGTGTTAATTGCGTTAATATTAACCATAATCTAAATATTTAGTTTAGTTTATACTTAAAGGGACCAAGTTATTTTTATGCAAATTTACTTAATTTTCGAGTCTTAATTAACATGAAAGATGAAACTGGTATAATTAAACATGCGAAACTAAGCTCTCAATAACCTGCTTTATGATTTAGGAAGATATTAAAACATGCATTTCCTATGAATATTTAAATGGGGACGGTAAAGTTGGTCGTCGAATAGAACTGACTGGGTCGAGAGGAATTAAGTCGGTCTAAAAATTCGGACAGGAATAAAGTTGGGTCGACCAGACTGGAATTGAATCGAACGTGCTGAAATTAAATAGAATATACTGGAGTGAAGTCTAGCTATTTTTACATACCCGGTTAGGTTACTATATCTACATTAGGTTGGGTTAATTTAAGTTAGTCTCGAATTGTGAGACTGGAATTAGATCGAATGTACTGCAGTTAAATAGAACGTACTGGAACGAGAATCGGAACTGTATTTATTTCATTTATTCATGCCACCGAGATATGGAACCAATAAAAAGAGGCAAGAATGTCGTAAAATATATTGTAAATAAGGATGCAAGTAAAAGGCTTTCATGAGCTAACGACACCAGAAGAAAAAATCTTACGAAATATTTGGTATATTTTGATATTTCATCGATAAGACCACCCCCCCAAAACATCAAATTTAAATAATAAACAACACGTGTAACAGAATGAGGTAATTTAAAATAAACTGTAGCAACGACAATGTAAGTCAACGGTATTTTACAGTTCAGCTCAACCAATGATGAAAATCAGCCATTTGATTTTGAGACTTACAGTAATTATCAGAGCGTTTTATTTATACAGAGCTTCGTAAATTATGGGAAAATTGATGTCCTGAAGAGGTACTGTAAGGGACGAAAGGCATTTTGTAGATTACGTGACTGTTCCTTGAAATACCAGGCAAACGGCATCTTTGTCCATGAAAGGCTCAACTTTGTATATAACTGACTTCATCAACTTCAATACAATCTCCACCAGCTCGAGTGTGAATGTACAGAGGGTTGATAGAAGTAAGTAGTATAGCCGCAAAAGGGGAGAGTGCAGGAATGTTGCAGGTTATTATGTAATGTTGCAAAGGGGGGTGGTGGTTGTTGCAAAGGGGGTGGGGGTTGTTGTAAAGGGGGTTGTTGCAAAGGGGGGTTGTTGCAAAGGGGTGGGGGTTGTTACAAAGGGGGCTGTTGCAAATGGGGGAAGGGGTTGTTGCAAAGGGGGATGTTGCAAAGGGGGGTGGGGTGGGGACTTGGAGGCGGCGTTATCCCCAAGAGAAAGGAGGAGGAGGAGGAAAAGGAGGAGAGGTGTTCACCTGGCAGGAGCCAAGTGCACACTAAGACTTCAGCCGGGCTGGCGTTGTTTTATAGGCTCCTAATCAGCCAGAATCAGCCAGAATCAGCCAGTTGGCTGAGCCAAGGTGAGAGAGAGCCTGAAGGAGAGAGAGAGAGACAGCTGAAGGAGAGAGAGCTGAAGAAGAGAGAGATGCCTGTAGGAGGGAGAGACGCCTGAAGGAGAGAGGATAGGTACACATGCAGGAGTACACATGCTGGAGGTACACACATACGTATATGCAGGAGTACACATGCAGTAGGTACACATGCTGGAGGTACACACATACGCCACATGCTGGAGGCAAACATGCAGGAGAGAGAGAGAGAGAGACACCTGAAGGAGGAAGATACATGCAGGAGAGAGAGAGAGAGAGACACCTGAAGGAGGGAGAGAGACACCTGAAGGACAGAGTGGAGTTCTCCCCCAATTTATTTTCGTTTCCCTAACCTAAGAGGCCACTAAGGGGTTTACCAAAGGGCCAGAATAGAAGGAGCAGAGCTCCTTACTCGGCCGGAGCCGAGGGGGAATGGTTCTTCACCGCTTCGCGATCTTTTATAATCCTCTATTCTGGCTGAGTTGCCAGATAGCGCAAGGTATTCCAGATAGCGCCATGTGTCCCATTAATCGTGTAACACATATAACGGCTGTTATTCCAAATGTACTTGTATATATAATAAACTAATGAACCATATAAAATACCACAATATATATTTATATGGTTATTCAAGATTCAACCGTATAAAATAACACAAGCGCCTCTTTCACTACGCTTTAATAGAATTAACAAAGTTACCCTATTTCGTTAGACAGAAAACGAATTTATATAAGGGTTACCCGAAGAATTATGAGAGAATCACCGAATTAAAACTTTTATGGGTAACTATATCGACATAAGCTTATTATTGTAACCTTTGCTCCCAATATAAATTTTCCTAAATAACAGTAAAACCAATTAATTTAATTATGAAACTTCATTTAAATAATTTACGATACAATTCCACCAAACGAGATGAAAACTTATGAAACATATAGCCTCACTCCTGCAACGAAAAAATAAAAAAATGACGAAAATAAAGAAATTATTCATTTGGAATTGCCCAAGCCACTATAGCGGGGTCGGACGGAGAATATCTGTTCTTTTAAACATCTTATTTCTGTCCAAAGTTACCCAAAACATAATCCGATAGTGTATAACGTTGCAGTACTCGCTTGAAGAAAGGAGAGGTTGCAAACTCTACTTGAATAATGTAATTACCTAAACTGCACGCGAAGGAGTTTAAATAGATCCAGCAAATAAAGCCTTTGAACAATGATTTCATGTTTCAGAAAGATTTACGCGTTAATAGAATTAGTAAGTTACCCAATAAATAAATCGTTAGACAGAAATGATTTTTATAAGGGATACCCAACTAATTATCCACCAATCAATAAATAATAGCAAACGTGAATAAAGAGTTCCAATTCAAGGGTAACTATATCGACATAAGCTTATTATTGTAACGTTTGCTCCCAATAAATTTTCCTAAATAACAGTAAAACCAATTAATTTAATATGAAACTTCATTTAAATAATTTACGATACAATTCCACCAAACGAGATGAAAACTTATGAAACATATAGCCTCATTCCTGCGACGAAAAAATGAAATGACAAAAAATAAAGAAATTATCTCATTTGAATTGCCCAAGCCACTATAGCGGTCGGACGGAGAATATCTGTTCTTTTAAACATCTTATTTCTGCTTATTAAATAACTTTTTAGACACTTGATTTTTATTATAAATATTTAAGTCACGAATAACAGTGGGGAAAACGTCCGGAAAAGAAAATTATGAACATCTCCTTCCAGACCACTCTTGATATATACATATATATAATATATATATATACACAAACTCAGAATGGTTCCCTGAGAACATTATATGTTAAACACAGACCGTGCATGGCACAAGGAACTCTTCTGGGAAAATTAAATCCACTATAGTCCGAATAAGTAATGGTAAATGACAAATACCATAGTTTTTTTCTTTTTCATGATTTTAGCCCGACGTGGGCAACGGGTCTCTCGCAAAGAGATCCCATAAATATAGCTTCCCTCACCAGCTATCTGCAAAGCAGACAGGATCCAGCTTTGGGACGTGGATCTAGGGTTTAAAGCAAACCTAGATCCCTACACTCAGAACCTCTATATAAGTAAAAGACTCGTTGCATTCACGTCGTGTTGAATAAATCAAAGAAAAAGGGGGTAACTATTGTATTTTTAGCCAAAAAAAAACAAAACTTAAACCTCAACCGGGACATTGAGCGTCCACTTTTCAAGGCACGAAACACGTCCATTTAGTATACACAAACTCAGAATGGTTCCCTGAGAACATTATATGTTAAACACAGACCGTGCATGGCACAAGGAACTCTTCTGGGAAAATTAAATCCACTATAGACCGAATAAGTAATGGTAAATGACAATACCATAGTTTTTTTTTTTTTCATGATTTTAGCCCGACGTGGGCAACGGGTCTCTCGCAAAGAGATCCCATAAATATAGCTTCCCTCACCAGCTATCTGCAAAGCAGACAGGATCCAGCTTTGGGACGTGGATCTAGGGTTTAAAGCAAACCTAGATCCCTACACTCAGAACCTCTATATAAGTAAAAGACTCGTTGCATTCACGTCGTGTTGAATAAATCAAGAAAAAGGGGGTAACTATTGTATTTTTTAGCCAAAAAAACCGAAACTTAAACCTCAACCGGGACATTGAGCGTCCACTTTTCAAGGCACGAAACACGTCCGTTTAGTATACACAAACTCAGAATGGTTCCCTGAGAACATTATATGTTAAACACAGACCGTGCATGGCACAAGGAACTCTTCTGGGAAAATTAAATCCACTATAGTCCGAATAAGTAATGGTAAATGACAAATACCATATTTTTTTTCTTTTTCATGATTTTAGCCCGACGTGGGCAACGGGTCTCTCGCAAAGAGATCCCATAAATATAGCTTCCCTCACCAGCTATCTGCAAAGCAGACAGGATCCAGCTTTGGGACGTGGATCTAGGGTTTAAAGCAAACCCCCTTTTTCTTTGATTTATTCAACACGACGTGAATGCAACGAGTCTTTTACTTATATAGAGGTTCTGAGTGTAGGGATCTAGGTTTGCTTTAAACCCTAGATCCACGTCCCAAAGCTGGATCCTGTCTGCTTTGCAGATAGCTGGTGAGGTAGCTATATTTATGGGATCTCTTTGCGAGAGACCCGTTGCCCACGTCGGGCTAAAATCATGAAAAAAAAAAAACTATGGTATTTGTCATTTACCATTACTTATTCGGACTATAGTGGATTTAATTTTCCCAGAAGAGTTCCTTGTGCCATGCACGTCTGTGTTTAACATATATATATATATATATATATATATATATATATATAATAAACAACTCATGCACACACACACACACACACACACACACACACACACACACGATGAAAGGCAGAAACTAAATCAGTTCGAATCGTGTCTCTAGGGACACGATTCGAACGAAAAAGGTCTCTAGGGACCTTTTTTCGGGTCGAGGGATTATCCTTCTACAAGCTATTCGAGCAGAAATCACCACTGACTTCAGATATTAATATTGTCATTGTTATTACTTCTACATGAAAATATTTACGCGTAATTTGTATGGTGTCATATAGAAATATAATGATATATATATATATATATATATATATATATATATATATATATATATATATATAAATTGAATTTACCGTGGCACACCATGTTTGGCAAACGCTTTAGTGGTGCAAGCCTCATTTACTGATGCATATTATATCTATCGGACAAATAACTTTTAATTCAGTCACTGATTGACCCTCTATATACCGCAACAATACAAATTATTGAGTAGAATGTTGTGTTCTATTACATCAAACACCTTACTCATATCTAATAAATTGAATTTACCGTGGCACACCATGTTTGGCAAACGCTTTAGTGGTGCAAGCCTCATTTACTGATGCATATTATATCTATCGGGCAAATAACTTTTAATTCAGTCACTGATTGACCCTCTAATACCGCAACAGCACAAATTATTGAGTAGAATGTTGAGTTCTATTACATCAAACAACTTACTCATACCCACTGCCATAATTTTCTTTTATCATAACTCGCCGAGCAACTAAGCGACGTTGGATCTGAGTGGTAGTTGGATGGGGAGTCATCCACCGCAGCAGATAATTTACATTCGATAAATGTAATGAAATAATTAAATAAAATATGCATTTATTTTTATATCACGGATGGAGTCGATGTAGACAATGCAGGTCCTGAGCTTAATTATCTAAAACCATAACAATACAAATTATTTCAATAGAATATTATGGTCTATTACATTATTACACCTTGCCCAGATCCATTACCAATACCTCAATTTAGTAATAACAATATCTCTCATACACTATATATATATATATATATATATATATATATATATATATATATATATAGAAAGAGAGCGAGAGTTTTGTTCAAATAAAGGATTCAATTTATAATGAAAAGGTACGACTTGGGATGTCACTCGATTACTGAGAGTTATTAGCAATGAAGTTCAGTAGAGATTACCCCATAGGACACGTAGGGTGCCCATTTATCTGCCAACCACTTTCTTTTATTATGTGTAATGACCACCTTAGACCTACAGTTTAACGTGGAACCATCAACAGCCCAGCGTCTTGACCACTAGGCCACCTAGGTACCCATTTATCTGCCAACCACTTTCTTTTATTATGTGGAATGACCACCTTAGACCTACAGTTTGAACCATCAACACCCAGCGTCTTGACCACTAGGCCACCTAGGGTACCCATTTATCTGCCAACCACTTTCTTTTATTATGTGGAATGACCACCTTAGACCTACAGTTTGAACCATCAGCAGCCAGCGTCTTGACCACTAGGCCATCTAGGGTGCCCATTTATCTGCCAACCACTTTATTTTATTATGTGTAATAACCACCTTAGACCTACAGTTTAACGTTGAAACCGAATGTTATTTTTAAAATATAATTATGATATATTTCTTTATACCCTCTCGATTACATTAGTGACTAATGATGCGGGAAATTGAGTAAATGGAAATATTATTTTCTCGAAAACTATGGGTGATAGAAAACTTCTGAAACCATATTTGGAATCAATATCAAAAGTTCTATACGAATCACCAAATAATTTTCAAAGGAGAATAAGAGCATTAATTCTATTAGTGAAAATATAAAGATGCAATTACTCGTCCGTACCCGTTATAGCGGAATGGTACACGTCATAGCTCCACCCAGCTACATCGGCAGCCAATCACGACGAACATCTGGTCTTTTGGGCGGAGCTTGAACTATCTGTGAAGTGTAAAAGGCTCTTTATTTCAAGAAATCGATTCGGGACAATGCTCTTTTTACAATATCAATGCCCAAGTCTTCTTCATTTGACCAATAATGTCCTTCAGAGGGCAATCGATGGTATCCTGTGAATAACAGTATTCCAAAAAATTGCTTTCATTTCATCCATGGACACAGTAATACAGCACTGAATAGAAGCTAATTATAAAAGAAAATGGGCTTTTGGTACAACTTGCATAATTATGATAGAGTCCTAGTCCAAACGTATTTGTCACACAGTTTACAAATTAGTTGACAAATTTATGAAAAAAGTGTGTGGAAACCATTCATGTGCAAAAGTCTTAGTTTGATAAAATATGGTAAATGTGGTACACAGTAGCTCTTTAGTTAATTTCAAGAAAAATTTAGACACTTTCATGAGTGAAAGAGATAGTTTGTAGATTGTATATCGTGTATATCCTTAGTTTCAGTTTTGTAGGCTCTTTTGGTGGATGTAAATAGTTGTATATTAATTAGCTAGTTTGAGGGTCTTCCGGAACGCTTCTTGTGGGCATTCTGAACAGTTCCATCGGCTTCAAACTTATCTCTAATTCGAGTGATGGTAAGTCGCGTTGGTGGATCTGTTTGTCTCGTCATGATATACATTAATATAGTGATAAAAATACTTAAGATTGTCCATGATCACGAGATTCACATTTTCAGTCGTAGGGTATGAGTAATCGACATGGTGTAGCATGACGTAATGCGCTTGTCACACCACCCATCCGCAAGACTCATTATCCATACCTGCTGCTTCTCTTCTGCACGCGTGTTTCTTTTACTTTAGACTTTATATAAAGTTTAGATCTGCAGCATACTTCAGCACATCGTCAGTGCAACGAAAGCCTTCAATGGTCTCACCAGAACATCCGTAGAGTATTTGTACATCTTGGAACTTCACACAATCCAATGTGGTTTTAAAAGAGGCATAGGAGGGGGGAATAGGAAGTTTTTCGGTATCCACCACATCCTGGCACTTTGCTGAATACCATTTCATAAACGTTGTACAAACAATATTAAAGGTAGCCATTTGAATACACGTCTGATTTTTCTTCTGAATACACGTCTGATCTCTCGGTCTTACTGCAGTCGACTGATCACGCAGGGAATCACAGATAGCAACATGACTCACGGTCTTACAGTGGGCGGAGCTTAGAATTTTCGCCTGTGCACACACAAAGGAGAAAGTGAAACGCTAATTGAAACATGAGTTATTTAATAAACGTGATATTCAGTTAACACAAGAAATAACAGAAAACACAAGAAAAAACAAATGCTTAGATTTGGTGATCACAAACAACAGAAACCTAATACTTTAAAGAAAGCATTCTATTAAATACTTTTAGCCTATGTTCACGAATTAATACCGGTTTTAAAATAGATTCGACAAGAAGACCGGCTGGACTGATTTTATAGAAATTCAAGGATTCCAAGTTGATCACGAGAGAAGTTATGTAGTCATCTTCCATGCTGCAAAATCTCATCGTTAGCCTGCCTGCTCAGAGCACCGACAAGAGGTAAAATCGAATCCACATCAACACAAAATTTTAGTCGCTAAAATAACAGCCTGAGTATTGTTCATGTTCTAAATTATCTTTGATTCGTTTTGATAAAATTGAGTAAACTGCAGCCTTTGTTTCCTGATCAGAAACTCTCCGTCTTTTTCTGGTATGGTGCAAGGCTTCGTTGCAACCATATTCACTGCACGAGTCTACTTCACAGTCGTTGCCTTCTAATCTAGATTTACACTCTTCACTAATGCATTCGATGGGTGAATAATCATCTTGGTTGATATTATTGACACCACATTCGAGAGGGCTCACTGGGGTAACGGACACTTCAGGTAATGGCGCGGACGCTTGAGGTGGGTCGGGGACAATCTCCTCAGGTTGCCCTTGTGGCGGGGCAAATATTGTGTGGGGGTAATTATGTGTTGCTTCTAAGTAAACAAAACGGGCCTTATGTAACACAGTGGCAATTAATAATGATTTATGCAAAGATGCACCAGCTCTTCTGGAACGTCTGGATGCAATTTTACCGAGCGATATATTTATCAACTTGTATGCTTCAAACCCGTTTGGAACGTCAGATATCATGTTCACCACCTAGGAATTGGTCAAGGCACAGAGAGCTAACTAACACGACTCTATCCTCTATTACCAATCTTGTAATGAGTTAAAGTGAAAGTTTCGCCTGCCTTTATACAATGTCGTTCTGACGTCGTTATCAAGCTCCACACAGGGAACTTCCAGGAAGTAACATGAATCACGTTGCTGTTCTTTCACCTGTACACACGCACCACACACACACACACACACACACACACACACAAAGGAGAAAGTGATACGTTGGTTGAAACATGATTTATTTAATAAAAGAAATATTCAAGCTATATATATATATTTACAAACACGTGTAATAAATAAGTTAACAACAGACACATCAATGATTATATTCAAGACATATATATTTAAAAACATGTGTAATAAACAAGTTAACAAATGAATTATGTTAACCCGAGAGACGACGGACGGAGTCATTACAAGCTCGGCGCCGAGCTTGTAATGACTCCGTCCGTCGTCTCTCGGGTTACAGAAATTCAATTGTTAACTTATTTATCACACGTTTGTAAATATGTCTTGAATATAATCATTGATGTCTGTTGTTAACTTATTTATTACACGTGTTTGTAAATATATATATATAGCTTGAATATTTCTTTTATTAAATAAATCATGTTTCAACCAACGTATCACTTTCTCCTTTGTGTGTGTGTGTGTGTGTGTGTGTGTGTGTGTGTGTGTGTGTGTCGTGTGTGTACAGGTGAAAGAACAGCAACGTGATTCATGTTACTTCCTGGAAGTTCCCTGTGTGGAGCTTGATAACGACGTCAGAACGACATTGTATAAAGGCAGGCGAAACTTTCACTTTAACTCATTACAAGATTGGTAATAGAGGATAGAGTCGTGTTAGTTAGCTCTCTGTGCCTTGACCAATTCCTAGGTGGTGAACATGATATCTGACGTTCCAAACGGGTTTGAAGCATACAAGTTGATAAATATATCGCTCGGTAAAATTGCATCCAGACGTTCCAGAAGAGCTGGTGCATCTTTGCATAAATCATTATTAATTGCCACTGTGTTACATAAGGCCCGTTTTGTTTACTTAGAAGCAACACATAATTACCCCCACACAATATTTGCCCCGCCACAAGGGCAACCTGAGGAGATTGTCCCCGACCCACCTCAAGCGTCCGCGCCATTACCTGAAGTGTCCGTTACCCCAGTGAGCCCTCTCGAATGTGGTGTCAATAATATCAACCAAGATGATTATTCACCCATCGAATGCATTAGTGAAGAGTGTAAATCTAGATTAGAAGGCAACGACTGTGAAGTAGACTCGTGCAGTGAATATGGTTGCAACGAAGCCTTGCACCATACCAGAAAAAGACGGAGAGTTTCTGATCAGGAAACAAAGGCTGCAGTTTACTCAATTTTATCAAAACGAATCAAAGATAATTTAGAACATGAACAATACTCAGGCTGTTATTTTAGCGACTAAAATTTTGTGTTGATGTGGATTCGATTTTACCTCTTGTCGGTGCTCTGAGCAGGCAGGCTAACGATGAGATTTTGCAGCATGGAAGATGACTACATAACTTCTCTCGTGATCAACTTGGAATCCTTGAATTTCTATAAAATCAGTCCAGCCGGTCTTCTTGTCGAATCTATTTTAAAACCGGTATTAATTCGTGAACATAGGCTAAAAGTATTTAATAGAATGCTTTCTTTAAAGTATTAGGTTTCTGTTGTTTGTGATCACCAAATCTAAGCATTTGTTTTTTCTTGTGTTTTCTGTTATTTCTTGTGTTAACTGAATATCACGTTTATTAAATAACTCATGTTTCAATTAGCGTTTCACTTTCTCCTTTGTGTGTGCACAGGCGAAAATTCTAAGCTCCGCCCACTGTAAGACCGTGAGTCATGTTGCTATCTGTGATTCCCTGCGTGATCAGTCGACTGCAGTAAGACCGAGAGATCAGACGTGTATTCAGAAGAAAAATCAGACGTGTATTCAAATGGCTACCTTTAATATTGTTTGTACAACGTTTATGAAATGGTATTCAGCAAAGTGCCAGGATGTGGTGGATACCGAAAAACTTCCTATTCCCCCCCTCCTATGCCTCTTTTAAAACCACATTGGATTGTGTGAAGTTCCAAGATGTACAAATACTCTACGGATGTTCTGGTGAGACCATTGAAGGCTTTCGTTGCACTGACGATGTGCTGAAGTATGCTGCAGATCTAAACTTTATAAAGTCTAAAGTAAAAGAAACAACGCGTGCAGAAGAGAAGCAGCAGGTATGGATAATGAGTCTTGCGGATGGGTGGTGTGACAAGCCGCATTACGTCATGCTACACCATGTCGATTACTCATACCCTACGACTGAAAATGTGAATCTCGTGATCATGGACAATCTTAAGTATTTTTATCACTATATTAATGTATATCATGACGAGGTTCGTAGTGAGGTTGTGGCTAGTGTCCTGCGTGAGTTTTTAACAGACTTTAGAGATGAGTATCGTTTGACGGGCAGAAAGGAAAAATATGAGCATATGTTCCTCTCAAATAATGCGCCGGTGTATGAAGATGTTTAGTAAAACATTATAAAATATGCCTAGTTCGTGAAAATTATCCTGAAGAACTATTTCTTTATATAACGCGCAGTTGTCGTAACGATTTAGATTATTTCAATTGCCGCTATGTTGAGTGAAGACGTGTTCACGATTGAAAAGCTCGGGTCGGTAGAAATAAACCCTCGATTGGAAAAGCGTGTTTATAAACTTGTGTTTAATAATGTAACTAACGATGAACTCTTTGTGCGTGCTTTTGATTGTATTCTAGACGTATTTAAAGATGACTTACCATCCGGTTGTAAAGTGGGAACAAAAATACTACTGAACGATATGAAAGCCCTTCATATCGAGTACAGGTTTCTTTAGGTTTCTGTTGTTTGTGATCACCAAATCTAAGCATTTGTTTTTTTTGTGTTTTCTGTTATTTCTTGTGTTAACTGAATATCTCGTTTATTAAATAACTCATGTTTCAATTAGCGTTTCACTTTCTCCTTTGTGTGTGCACAGGCGAAAATTCTAAGCTCCGCCCACTGTAAGACCGTGAGTCATGCTACTATCTGTGATTCCCTGCGTGGTCAGTCGACTGCAGTAAGACCGAGAGATCAGACGTGTATTCAGAAGAAAAATCAGACGTGTATTCAATGGCTACCTTTAATATTGCTTGTACAACGTTTATGAAATGGTATTCAGCAAAGTGCCAGGATGTGGTGGATACCGAAAAACTTCCTATTCCCCCTCCTATGCCTCTTTTAAAACCACATTGGATTGTGTGAAGTTCCAAGATGTACAAATACTCTACGGATGTTCTGGTGAGACCATTGAAGGCTTTCGTTGCACTGACGATGTGCTGAAGTATGCTGCAGAGCTAAACTTTATAAAGTCTCACATATACCGTAAAGTAAAAGAAACAACGCGTGCAGAAGAGAAGCAGCAGGTATGGATAATGAGTCTTGCGGATGGGTGGTGTGACAAGCGGCATTACGTCATGCTACACCATGTCGATTACTCATACCCTACGACTGAAAATGTGAATCTCGTGATCATGGACAATCTTAAGTATTTTTATCACTATATTAATGTATATCATGACGAGACAAACAGATCCACCAACGCGACTTACCATCACTCGAATTAGAGATAAGTTTGAAGCCGATGGAACTGTTCAGAATGCCCACAAGAAGCGTTCCGGAAGACCCTCAAACTAGCTAATTAATATACAACTATTTACATCCACCAAAAGAGCCTACAAAACTGAAACTAAGGATATACACGATATACAATCTACAAACTATCTCTTTCACTCATGAAAGTGTCTAAATTTTTCTTGAAATTAACTAAAGAGCTACTGTGTACCACATTTACCATATTTTATCAAACTAAGACTTTTGCACATGAATGGTTTCCACACACTTTTTTCATAAATTTGTCAACTAATTTGTAAACTGCGTGACAAATACGTTTGGACTAGGACTCTATCATAATTATGCAAGTTGTACCAAAGGCCCATTTTCTTTTATAATTAGCTTCTATTCAGTGCTGTATTACTGTGTCCATGGATGAAATGAAAGCAATTTTTTGGAATACTGTTATTCACAGGATACCATCGATTGCCCTCTGAAGGACATTATTGGTCAAATGAAGAAGACTTGGGCATTGATATTGTAAAAAGAGCATTGTCCCGAATCGATTTCTTGAAATAAAGAGCCTTTTACACTTCACAGATAGTTCAAGCTCCGCCCAAAAGACCAGATGTTCGTCGTGATTGGCTGCCGATGTAGCTGGGTGGAGCTATGATGTGTACCATTCCGCTATAACGGGTACGGACGAGTAATTGCATCTTTATATTTTCACTAATAGAATTAATGCTCTTATTCTCCTTTGAAAATTATTTGGTGATTCGTATAGAACTTTTGATATTGATCCAAATATGGTTTCAGAAGTTTTCTATCACCCATAGTTTTCGAGAAAATAATATTTCCATTTACTCAATTTCCCGCATCATTAGTCACTAATGTAATCGAGAGGGTATAAAGAAATATATCATAATTATATTTTAAAAATAACATTCGGTTTCAACGTTAAACTGTAGGTCTAAGGTGGTCATTACACATAATAAAATAAAGTGGTTGGCAGATAAATGGGCCCTACGTGTCCTAGTGGTTAAGACGCTGGGCTGTTGATGGTTCAAACTGTAGGTCTAAGGTGGTCATTACACATAATAAAAAAAGTGGTTGGCAGATAAATGGGCACCCTACGTGTCCTAGTGGTTAAGACGCTGGGCTGTTGATGGTTCAAACTGTAGGTCTAAGGTGGTCATTACACATAATAAAAGAAAGTGGTTGGCAGATAAATGGGCACCCTACGTGTCCTAGTGGTTAAGACGCTGGGCTGTTGATGGTTCAAAACTGTAGGTCTAAGGTGGTCATTACACATAATAAAAGAAAGTGGTTGGCAGATAAATGGGCACCCTACGTGTCCTATGGGGTAATCTCTACTGAACTTCATTGCTAATAACTCTCAGTAATCGAATGACATCCCAAGTCGTACCTTTTCATTATAAATTGAATCCTTTATTTGAACAAAACTCTCGCTCTCTTTCTATATATATATATATATATATACAGTGCCCGCGAAAAGTATCCGATCACCCTTGAAATTTGTATTTTTTACATAAAAAACAATGTTTAAATGTATACTAACCTTATATTAGTATTTTGTCATCTGTCCTTTGGTTTGGATGACTTGTTCTAGACGTTTTGGCATGGATTTAATCAAGTTTTGACAAACTTCCACTGATATTTCCTTGCACCATACCTTTTTGATGGCCTCTTGTAATTTTTCGACTGAGCCAGTGTCGTGGCATTCAACCTTATTTTTTATTATTAGCCACAGATTTTCTATCGGATTGAGATCTGGACTATTACCAGGCCAATCCAAAATATCAAATTATTGTCAGTAATCCATTTTGTCACTATTTTGGCCCTGTGACATGGTGCACCATCATGCATGTATGTTTTTGTCCTTTGGATTGCCATTGCCATTGGAAGTTTATCCTGTAGCATTGCTAAATACCGTGCACCATTCATAGTTGTGTTCTTCGGAAGAAAAATATAAGTTTCCACGCCCATAGTAACCGAAACAACCCCAAACCATCACACTTGGAGGGTGTTTCATTGTCTTTAGGGTGTATTTAGGGTCCATCCTATTTGAGCCAATAGGCCGGCGAACCTTTTTTGGACAACTTCTGAATGTCAAAAATGTCGACTCATCGCTAAATAAAACCTTCTTCCAGTCATCAACAGTCCAATGAATGTATTTTTTACAAAATGCGACACGTTTTTTACGCATTTTTTCATTAATGAACGGTTTTTCTTAGCAGCATGGCGAGATGGTAATCCGAGTTCTTTTTGGAGCCGCTCCTGGATAGTTCGTTCAGAAACACCAGATAACAAATTATTCATATTAAATTTTATTTCTTTCGCAGTTATTGTTGGGTTTTTCAATACTAAACGTTTCATAAGTTGTCTGTTCGCGAATTTGTTTTTCTCGGTCTGCCAGATCGTTTTTTAGGGACTGGCGTGGTTAGGCCACCATTGTTCTTAGCCCGTGAAACCCATAAATTAACGGTACTTTGGGATATGTTTAATTCCTTAGCTATCTGTCTCTGTGATTTCCCACATGCATGCAAAGCAACAATAGCACCTCGACAATCACTCTTAAGTTTTTTTTAGCACACATTATATCTAAATTTTATTTACACCACTTTCTGTAAAAAAAAAAAAAATCAAGAAATTTACACAAACAGTGAAATCTGACAAATTTGAGACACAGCCACCCGCAACGAAGGCTACCAGAACACTAATTTGAGAATGCATTGGATAGCTCTCATATCAGCGAGCAACCTCAAAGTTACCAGATGTCGCTAGAACAAATAGAAAGTGAATTACGTGTCTCTGAATATCAAGGGAAAATATTGTATTTTCTTGAGTGATCGGATACTTTTCGCGGGCACTGTATAATATATAATATATATATATATATATATATATATATATATATATAGTGTATGAGAGATAATTGTTATTATTACTAAATTGAGGTTATTAGTAATGGATCTGGGCAAGGTGTAATAATGTAATAGACCATAATATTCTATTGAAATAATTTGTATTGTTATGGTTTTAGATAATTTAAGCTCAGGACCTGCATTGTCTACATCGACTCCATCCGTGATATAAAATAAATGCATATTTTATTTAATTATTTATTACATTTATCGAATGTAAATTATCTGCTGCGGTGGATGACTCCCCATCCAACTACCACTCAGATCCAACGTCGCTTAGTTGCTCGGCTGAGTTATGATAAAAGAAAATTATGGCAGTGGGTATGAGTAAGTTGTTTGATGTAATAGAACACAACATTCTACTCAATAATTTGTGCTGTTGCGGTATTAGAGGGTCAATCAGTGACTGAATTAAAAGTTATTTGCCCGATAGATATAATATGCATCAGTAAATGAGGCTTGCACCACTAAAGCGTTTGCCAAACATGGTGTGCCACGGTAAATTCAATTTATATAGATATGAGTAAGGTGTTTGATGTAATAGAACACAACATTCTACTCAATAATTTGTATGTTGCGGTATTAGAGGGTCAATCAGTGACTGAATTAAAAGTTATTTGTCCGATAGATATAATATGCATCAGTAAATGAGGCTTGCACCACTAAAGCGTTTGCCAAACATGGTGTGCCACGGTAAATTCAATTTATATATATATATATATATATATATATATATATTATATCATTATATTTCTATATGACACCATACAAATTACGCGTAAATATTTTCATTGTAGAAGTAATAACAATGACAATATTAATATCTGAAGTCAGTGGTGATTCTGCTCGAATAGCTTGTAGAAGGATAATCCCTCGACCGAAAAAGGTCCCTAGAGACCTTTTTCGTTCGAATCGTGTCCCTAGAGACACGATTCGAACTGATTTAGTTTCTGCCTTTCATCGTGTGTGTGTGTGTGTGTGTGTGTGTGTGTGTGTGCATGAGTTGTTTATTATATATATATTATATATATATATATATATATATTATATATGTATATATCAAGAGTAGTCTGAAGGAGATGTTTCATAATTTTCTTTTCCGGACGTTTTCCCACTGTTATTCGTGACTTAAATATTTATAATAAAATCAAGTGTCTAAAAAGTTATTTAATAAGCAGAAATAAGATGTTTAAAAGAACAGATATTCTCCGTCCGACCCCGCTATAGTGGCTTGGGCAATTCCAAATGAATAATTCTTTATTTTTCGTCATTTTTTCATTTTTTCGTCGCAGGAATGAGGCTATATGTTTCATAAGTTTTCATCTCGTTTGGTGGAATTGTATCGTAAATTATTTAAATGAAGTTTCATAATTAAATTAATTGGTTTTACTGTTATTAGGAAAATTTATATTGGGAGCAAACGTTACAATAATAAGCTTATGTCGATATAGTTACCCATTGAATTGGAACTCTTTATTCACGTTTGCTATTATTTATTGATTGGTGGATAATTAGTTGGGTATCCCTTATAAAAATCATTTCTGTCTAACGATTTATTATTGGGTAACTTTACTAATTCTATTAACGCGTAAATCTTTCTGAAACATGAAATCATTGTTCAAAGGCTTTATTTGCTGGATCTATTTAAACTCCTTCGCGTGCAGTTTAGGTAATTACATTTATTCAAGTAGAGTTTGCAACCTCTCCTTTCTTCAAGCGAGTACTGCAACGTTATACACTATCGGATTATGTTTTGGGTAACTTTTGGACAGAAATAAGATGTTTAAAAGAACAGATATTCTCCGTCCGACCCCGCTATAGTGGCTTGGGCAATTCCAAATGAATAATTTCTTTATTTTCGTCATTTTTTCATTTTTCGTTCGTTGCAGGAGTGAGGCTATATGTTTCATAAGTTTTCATCTCGTTTGGTGGAATTGTATCGTAAATTATTTAAATGAAGTTTCATAATTAAATTAATTGGTTTTACTGTTATTTAGGAAAATTTATATTGGGAGCAAACGTTACAATAATAAGCTTATGCGATATAGTTACCCATAAAAGTTTTAATTCGGTGATTCTCTCATAATTCGTCGGGTAACCCTTATAAAAATTCGTTTTCTGTCTAACGAAATAGGGTAACTTTGTTAATTCTATTAAAGCGTAATGAAAGAGGCGCTTGTGTTATTTTATACGGTTGAATCTTGAATAACCATATAAATATATATTGTGGTATTTATATGGTTCATTAGTTTATTATATATACAAGTACATTTGGAATAACAGCCGTTATATATGTGTTACACGATTAATGGGACACATGGCGCTATCTGGAATACCTTGCGCTATCTGGCAACTCAGCCAGAATAGAGGATTATAAAAGATCGCGAAGCTGGTGAAGAACCATTCCCCCTCGGCTCCGGCCGAGTAAGGAGCTCTGCTCCTTCTTTCTGGCCCTTGGTAAACCCCTTAGTGGCCTCTTAGGTTAGGGAAACGAAATAAATTGGGGGAGAACTCCACTCTGTCCTTCAGGTGTCTCTCTCCCTCCTTCAGGTGTCTCTCTCTCTCTCTCTCTCCTGCATGTATCTTCTTTAGGTGTCTCTCTCTCTCTCTCTCTGCATGTTTGCCTCCAGCATGTGTACTGCATGTGTACATCCAGCATGTGTACTCCTGCATGTGTGCGTATGTGTGTACCTCCAGCATGTGTACCTACTGCATGTGTGTACTCCTGCATGTATACGTATGTGTGTACCTCCAGCATGTGTACTCCTGCATGTGTACCTATCCTCTCTCCTTCAGGCGTCTCTCCTCCTACAGGCATCTCTCTCTTCTTCAGCTCTCTCTCCTTCAGCTGTCTCTCTCTCTCTCTCCTTCAGGCGTCTCTCTCACCTTGGCTCAGCCAACTGGCTGATTCTGGCTGATTCTGGCTGATTAGGAGCCTATAAAACAACGCCAGCCCGGCTGAAGTCTTAGTGTGCACTTGGCTCCTGCCAGGTGAACACCTCTCCTCCTTTCTCTCCTCCTCCTCCTCCTTTCTCTTGGGGGATAACGCCTCCTCCAAGTTTTCCCCCACCCCCCTTTGCAACTCCCCCTTTGCAACAACCCCATTCCCCCCTTTGCAACAACCCCATTCCCCCCTTTGCAACAACCCCATTCCCCCCTTTGCAACAACCCCCTTCCCCCCTTTGCAGCAACCCCCCACCCCCCTTTGCAACAACCCCACCCCCTTTGCAGCAACCCCCACCCCCCTTTGCAACAACCCCCACCCCCTTGCAACATTACATAATAACCTGCAACATTCCTGCACTCTCCCTTTTGCGGCTATACTACTGAAGTAGATAGACACCTTTGGTTTTCCATAGTTTTATTCGCTCATAAAAGCGAATAAATAATAACAGATTTATTGAATGAATATATTGAGAATGGTACGTTTCTTTCCCCTTTTCATTAGGTAAAGCTGAAACACGTTCTGGCATTTCATTGATGAGCTTTGCCATTTGTTCTTGAGAACAATCATTGTGATGTTTATTTGCTTTTGTCAACCCTCTGTACGGTTAAAAATCAATTCATGAAATGGAAACGCGACAAAGCAATGTCGAGAAACGTCAAATAAATAATCATAAACTTTCTTTTGTAACTCACTTTAGTACAATGTTCCTCCAGTAATAAAATAACAATTTGCACTTGTCGGAAATCTTTCTCCAAGAAAATAACACACTGAAAAGTACTCGTACATATATACAGAACTAATTCTCAAAGGTAATGATTTCTTGAATTGAAATGCATGTTACAGATGTATTGTTACAGATGTATTGTTACAGATGTATTACTAACATCAGGGCTGTGGAGTCGGAGTCGTGGAGTCGGAGTCGGAAGCAATTTTGGTGGTGCTGGAGTCGGAGTCGGTAAAAATGTACCGACTCCGACTCCGACTCCGACTCCGACCTCAATATAAATTTTAATAAAATGTTTTTGTGTGTGATATCACTGGCAGCTATGGTGGTTAAACCACTTAAATAATAAACACAATGTTTTCCATTTCAGACACTAATGCCATTAATTCATTTTTTCTTTTCAGATAATATTTTTTATTTTTAATGCTTATTTAATTTCGAGTTCTTTCTAAATTTCATAAGTTTTTAACTTTCAAGTCTAAAACCCCTTTCACAATGGCAAAGACACTTCTAACAAAGTCTGCAGTTTTTGAATATTTTACAATAACCACAGATGGGAAATATTTCGTGTGTCAGTGTATGATAGAAGATGATGATGATGAAAAATTATGTGAAGCAAAAATCAGTGGTTTTACTGGCTCTGATAAAAATGCACCAACCAGAGCATCAAATTTGAAGAGACATTTGCAGCGTTTCCATCCCAAAATTTTAGAAGTTGTCATTGAGAAAGATAGTAATAAAAAACCTTGCAACTACTTCAAAGTTAACAAAGATCAGAAATCTACTGAACGACAAGCACCACTTACAAGATACTTTACTACAGACAAAGTTACCGTAACAATGACCACAGATGATGATGATTCACGTGGTGGTGATGAAATGCCTCTTGTGTAATTATCATCATAGCAGATTTAGAATTAATATACCTTCGGAGTCGGAGTCGGATAGACAAAAAATTGAGGAGTCGGAGTCGGTTTTTTATGTGCCGACTCCACAGCCCTGACTAACATACTAAGTGTTTGTATACAAAAATTGAAACTAACGCTTTTAAACACAAAAATAGTTTACAAATATTGACGAGAACGTGATGCGAATCAACATTAAACGAGTAGCTTCTATCATAAAGTAATTTACTATCCAGTAATTTCCGTTCAAGCCTGAAACTCCAGCATAAAACCCACTTGCTAACAGAATGTCAATGTGTCAAGGTTTAAACTTCCCCTATCATGGCATATTATGGTTTATGAAATTGTATAATTCTGAATCCGGCACATAAAATGAAGATTGGCTTCATCACGTGAAATTGCTATTAAACTGAAATAATAATAATGATAATGTTTGGGGTTATCTAACTTTCTCAGTAACAGCTAAGGTCATATGACGAAGGGACTTGCAGCTTTATGTGGTATAGAACTATCCGCGATACATCACTTGAATTCGGAGGACTGTCACCCATCCAACTTCTGAATAGACCCGACTTCGCTTAATCTCATTGGAATATAATAATAATAATAATAATAATAATAATAATAATGAATTCTTAGAATCTTAGAATCATTAGAAAATTACAGAAACGGTAACGAAAAAGTTGTTAGAGCTTGTTCATAACAAATAAGAGAACCTAATAAACAAAAGGAAATAAAAATTTTTGGAATTATTTTTATGCCAATCAAACAACAAAATAATATTTGTCACTGACTTAAATGAAAATTGAATTGATGCATCGTTGCAATAAATCGTAGAATAAATAAAAGAAGAACGGAAAATCATCTAAAAATATACTGAAACACTTTCCCGGTAAAGGAAGAGTATGAAAAAACATAAAAAAAATGTTTGTAAAGAATCTGAAATTAAAATGAATTATTTGAGATGACCCTAAAAAAAAATTATTTACCATTTAAAATTCTCAGAAAAAGAAGTAACAAAAGATGTGAAAAATGGAAATATTTATTAAGTATTCTGTTTATTTATTTAGGTTCTTTTGCATTATCCTCCCAACACTAATTTTTTTATATAATGTTCGTTTGGGTTTGGTTATGGTACTTTATTTTCCTTCCATTATAAAAAAAAATTAGTGTTGGGATTAGGTTAGGTTAGGTTAGGTTAGGTTAGGTTAGGTTAAAAACAGCCCGCCGCAAGTGTTTTGCTAACGTACTTTATTTTCCTTCCATTATAAAAAAAAATTAGTGTTGGGAGGATAATGCAAAAGTACCTTTATTTATTCTATTTAAGCATGTTGTGTACAAAGAACAAACAAATGGAAATAGTAGGAAATATATGAAAATAGATTAGTAAAATGAATTTCCTCAACAACATAAAACCGCCATTTGCAAGTAGATTATACGCTATTTTGGCAAAATGGGGTTATTTGACAAATCTTTTTAGGAGTGATTTTAGAAATTATTTACAATAAATTGAAATGAAAGGAAAATTGGGAGCTATTGAAGAATAGGGACCCCAGCCTTCTTTAGTTAGGCTTATAAGGCTAACTAACGAAAATATCACGACCTAACCTAACCAATCGTTAGGTTAACTGTACGCCCTTGACGATTGGTTAGGTTAGGTCATGATATTTTCGTTAGTTAGCCTTATAAAGCTAACTAAAGAAGGCTGGGGTCCCTATTCTTCAATAGTTCCGAAAATTGTAAAATTAAGTACGAATATGTTAGGTTAACAAAGGATGCTGTAGGAGTTAACATAAAAACTTGGATATATAACTGAAAATCAAGTATAGTTAAATTTAACACATTGAT
>JAJOZX010005311.1:30000-170000 GCA_023014485.1 Bathynomus jamesi
GTTGTTTTAGGAGTATCTCGTGAGTTACTGTGTTAAGGACTTTAGTGTAGTGAACGGTTTATTATTTTATTCTTTTTCTTCATTCTTTACTTACGCTTCTTCCTACTTTACTATTTCTCTGTTTATTCTCTATCGGCTCTTTCTTTAATTTATCGCTTTGTTTCTCTACACTCTTTTTGCCGTATCGTATATATATCATGGTAGCGCGCCTAGACCTGACTCTAAAAGACCGTTACAAAACGAAGGGGGGGGGGTTAATTAATACGCCTTATTTAACACTTATTACGTTTTATTAATTTCGAAAATGGTTTAGTTAATTAGGGGTATGCGAGTATGAAATATTACTAAATATATTTCGGTCGGAGAGGGCACAAAACAATTTAACTTTAAGATCACATCGCTCTAAATCTTACGCGTATCGCGTCTGCCTCAAGACTGAGTATTATGTGTTATAATCTGCTCTCTTGGGTCCCTGTTCAGGACTACCAATTGTACCCATTTTAAACAATTTAAAACACAAATTTTTAGTAAATTTATATTAAACATTATCTTATTTAATTAAACAGAATTTTATAATCTTAACTAAGCATTACTACACTCGCATCACCCCCTTGAAAATAAGTTTTTCCATTAGGAAAACTTTTAATATCGTTTTACAATGTCAATAAATTTATTCAACAAACATATATTTTGCAATTTTTTTTTTTTTTTTTTACTTTAACACTTATTCAAAGTTTAGAAATAGACAAGAATAATAGAAGGACAATTCCCATACATATATTGTATCATATTATAAAAACCGAAAACTTTATAATTTTCACATTTGCATAAAATAACATTTCACTCTAATAATTAAATTACAACCTGTAACTAATCTATACATGCCAAAAAAAAATAACAGAAAATTTTCTTACAGTGGCTACACAAATCTCAAGTTCACAATCTATTCCCGCGTTTTCTCATCAACGATCGCTTTACATTCGAAACAATTATTTGTATAGTTATACAGTTACTATCAGGGCAACATAGAAAAATAATAAGAAAAAGTTTACATAAAATTCTGACCAAGAGCGCACATACTATTTCACGAAAACACAACAAATATGGGCAATAATCGGACCCTTTTCACTTATAATTTCATTAGATAATAATCAGTACATTTGTTTGCTGGACGTTGTTTAGATGACTCCGCACGCTGACAACGGATTTCAATTTTCAATCGCAGCTCTCCTGCTCACTTCGCTAGAATGCAAGGGATTGCATCAATCAATATGCAACAGGGCAGCACGCTATAATGGTTCCGCTCTCTCTCCAATGGCGAAAAAAAAAACAAGAGACGTCCAACTCTAAAAGGATCAGGGGGGGAGATATCTGAAAGCGGGACCACGCGCTGGAATTGGACGGAATTTGCAATTCTAGAAGTCGATGAAGAAACTCGCCTTGTCTCATCTCCACTTTTGTCGGTGAACGCTGCTCTTCCTACGTCCAGCTGAAAGACTCTTCTACTGGCAACAATCAAACGATGACTCCGCCGTAGGCCGTTTCCCAACGAACCTACTGTATGTCTGTATGGACAGTACAGTCGTAGGCGCCCGTTCAAGCTCAAGTGGCTGTCTACCGCGCGCTTTGTTGACACATATTTAGCGAAGCATTCGAGCAACGTGACCAGCTACTGCCCGAAAAATACCAGTAGACCATCTTCGATCGAAACTTTCGTGTACCAAGTCCCTGCACACGTAAATTTCTCTTCTCTTCCGGAACTGTCCTGCGCCAAGTCCCTGCGCATTCGGTTCCTCTCTCTCTCTTCTCTTCCGAAACCATCCTGCGCCAAGTCCATGCGCATTCTGGTTTCTCTTCTCTCTCTCTCATTGGTGATCGATCACCTATCCGGTCGACTAAACTCACTTGATGGAACTCGGATTCAACTTGGTTGACCCCAAACTGAGTCTTGCAATTTTGAAAAAAAAAGTTTATTCTAAACGTGTTTCTGTACTGCTTATCATTTCATATTTAATTTTTCAAATTCTTTCGACAATTCACTTCGAAATACTAACTACACATTTGCTCTGGCCAAATTCACGGAAAAAAAAAAAAAAATTTTCGCAAAAATTTAATCAAATCTAGTT
The DNA here is from genome assembly GCA_023014485.1 of Bathynomus jamesi. Classification (NCBI taxonomy): domain Eukaryota; kingdom Metazoa; phylum Arthropoda; class Malacostraca; order Isopoda; family Cirolanidae; genus Bathynomus; species Bathynomus jamesi. The sequence goes on from JAJOZX010005311.1 coordinate 32,127, forward strand.
ACCAATAAGGTCACTTATGGCAGTCACAGCAGAGAAGAAAAAAAAAGTCATAAAACGCTAAACAAAATTGTACAGTATAAATATAAAAGCGCCCATACATAGTAACTGTTAGTATAATTTAAGAAATATTATGTTCAAACTATCGTCAGAAATCACCTCAATACCTCTCCAAATACAAAAGACAAAAATGAACCCCAGAAACTTCATGTCATCCATTCTCTGACAATCATGAACCCTTTTGCTTTGAGGAGGAGCACACAGACGCCACAAAAACGTTACTGGCTATCTAGAGAGGCTCCATTTCCGAGTGTACACTTGAGTCAATGTTTCAAATGCACTAGTTAACTCCGACTGAAGGTTTAAACAATAATAATTTTCTAAACAGTTATTAAAAAGTAAAAAAATTTAACTATTACTACCAAAAATTATTTTACTACAGTAATTCCAATTGAAACGTCAAATTTCATAAGAATTGAACTTGCAATTTGCAAATTACATCTGAGATACAACTCTCTCCTTCAACAGAAACCTCAGTATAGTTTGCAAATCACAGAAATCTCAGCGATTTATCGTTTCCAAGTGAAATTACAAATTTGCATAATTATACTAAATAAGAATAGATCATATGTACTAAAAAAATTACACGCAATCCACTGTAAACAAAACTAAAACATTGCGTAATTAAGAGCGGTCGCTTTGTTTGTAAGCGAACCTCTATACAAATATCCCTACCCGAATAAAACTGCATTATATCCTAACATAATTTCGTAATATTTTTCATGCAAACGCTCGAACTAAAAAAAAGGACATTTTTCATGTCTAATTCCAAATTAAAATATCAAATTAAAACATCCTTTTTTGAATACCATCTAAATTTGAACTAAAAATTTTTACCATTGTCATTGAACTGGAAGAAAATAAAAATCGGCCTATCTGTACAAATAATTTGATTATTGAATGAATTTATAAAACGTAAACAATATGAAAGAATTTCTACACAAATTTCTGTAATTCAAAAAAATTATAATATCGAGATTTAGTAAAATGTGTACCGTAACTCACAGTGGCCGCCAAAATAAATAAAATTTACTGCCGCTTTTTAGGCCTATAATTAATAAATTCAATGTTACGCGTGAAAAGCACAATTTAGAATCCACGCATACATTTGTGTTCATTAAAGAAAAATCCTATGATTTTTTATGTTAAACCAATGAAAAATTTGTTAAATAACTAAAAATTCACACTCAATAGACACCGTAATAACGGTTAATCTCCGAACAATATTTTACGATAGGCCTACAAGAAATTCTTCTTAAGTACGATACAATAGCCATTTTACCAAATATGTCGGAATTGTGAAATAACGAAAGAAACAGAGGAAAAAAATAGATAACCAGCTTACCTACCAAATTGTATATAATTAATGAGTATAAAAAAATATCCAAAACAACTTTATAGAAAATTTCTCAACCAATTTAGCTTATTTTTGAAATTTAACACAATCCTATACGGCCCAACTGACAATTTTTAATATCTTTAAGATTTATTTTTCGATTTGTCCCTTAACTGTAACGTAATCCTATTTTAGCGCGAAGCGAGCAAAGCAAAAAGCCCGTAAACCTATATTTACAAAATAATCCTATTATTATATACAGGCAATCGAAATATAATCAAAAATCTGCTAATGAAACCCAGAAAATTTCTCATGTTCATGAAATGGTTGTACTATATATGTATATATACCCAGAAATGCGATACAAATTTTCGCTGAAACACTTTGAAAGACCATATAAATTGTGTATCATACTGTATTAAACTAACAATTACTTACGTACAAATCATTATTCTTATTATTATGATTATTACAATTATCACTAATTCCAAAAGTTTTAAACAAACAAGTAAACAACAGAGGTAAGCTGAAAGGGTAGAGATGAAAAAAAAAAAATTGAGTCTTCAGGCAGCACGATAATTTTCAAACTATAATACCCTCTCCAACCGAAATGAACAAAATTTAACGTAATAATGACTCGCAATACTGAGTCGGACAAACGAAAAGCAACGGAACTGGACGAAACAAATTGAATTCTTAGGCGCGAGTCAGGGACGCTATCAGGACGCGAAGCGCCATTTTTAAATTTTATTTACAATGAAATTTTAAGGCATGAAATCGAAATTTGCCTGCAAACGGGGTAAAATTTGCATTTAGATATTTTAATAATCGAAATAAAATATTCATTAACGCTATTTGTTATTATACCGGGTTTTAAGAATTTTAATGGAAATACTAACACGTGGGTAAGCCTCACAAAATATGATGTAAGATCACCGATTGCCGGTCAGACGTGCTAACCACTACACCACGGAGCCACGATAGTCAGAAGTTGTAATTCTCCTACATAGGGCAGAAACCAATGCCTTGAGAGGGCACCCTCGCAAATCGTGAACATGTACATTTAACTGCAATGACCGCGCAGTATATTAACGTATAGAAACGACGTAAGTATAGAGGAGTGTTCTGCACACGAGGAAGAGAAATAACAAACAAATGAAAAATAAGGCACCCGCCCGGGAATCGAACCCAGGATCTTCCAATTGCCGGTCAGACGTGCTAACCACTACACCACGGAGCCACGATAGTCAGAAGTTGTAATTCTCCTACATAGGGCAGAAACCAATGACTTGAGAGGGCACCCTCGCAAATCGTGAACATGTACATTTAACTGCAATGACCGCGCAGTATATTAACGTATAGAAACGACGTAAGTATAGAGGAGTGTTCTGCACACGAGGAAGAGAAATAACAAACAAATGAAAAATAAGGCACCCGCCCGGGAATCGAACCAGGATCTTCCAATTGCCGGTCAGACGTGCTAACCACTACACCACGTAGCCACGATAGTCAGAAGTTGTAATTCTCCTACATAGGGCAGAAACCAATGCCTTGAGAGGGCACCCTCGCAAATCGTGAATATGTACATTTAACTGCAATGACCGCGCAGTATATTAACGTATAGAAACGACGTAAGTATAGAGGAGTGTTCTGCACACGAGGAAGAGAAATAACAAACAAATGAAAAATAAGGCACCCGCCGGGAATCGAACCCAGGATCTGCCAATTGCCGGTCAGACGTGCTAACCACTACACCACGGAGCCATGATAGTCAGAAGTTGTAATTCTCCTACATAGGGCAGAAACCAATGCCTTGAGAGGGCACCCTCGCAAATCGTGAATATGTACATTTAACTGCAATGACCGCGCAGTATATTAACGTATAGAAACGACGTAAGTATAGAGGAGTGTTCTGCACACGAGGAAGAGAAATAACAAACAAATGAAAAATAAGGCACCCGCCCGGGAATCGAACCCAGGATCTTCCAATTGCCGGTCAGACGTGCTAACCACTACACCACGGAGCCACGATAGTCAGAAGTTGTAATTCTCCTACATAGGGCAGAAACCAATGCCTTGAGAGGGCACCCTCGCAAATCGTGAATATGTACATTTAACTGCAATGACCGTGCAGTATATTAACGTTTAGAAACGACGTAAGTATAGAGGAGTGTTCTGCACACGAGGAAGAGAAATAACAAACAAATGAAAAATAAGGCACCCGCCCGGGAATCGAACCCAGGATCTTCCAATTGTTATTTCTCTTCCTCGTGTGCAGAACACTCCTCTATACTTACGTCGTTTCTATACGTTAATATACTGCGCGGTCATTGCAGTTAAATGTACATATTCACGATTTGCGAGGGTGCCTTCTCAAGGCATTGGTTTCTGCCCTATGTAGGAGAATTACAACTTCTGACTATCGTGGCTCCGTGGTGTAGTGGTTAGCACGTCTGACCGGCAATTGGAAGATCCTGGGTTCGATTCCCGGGCGGGTGCCTTATTTTTCATTTGTTTGTTATTTCTCTTCCTCGTGTGCAGAACACTCCTCTATACTTACGTCGTTTCTATACGTTAATATACTGCGCGGTCATTGCAGTTAAATGTACATATTCACGATTTGCAAGGGTGCCCTCTCAAGGCATTGGTTTCTGCCCTATGTAGGAGAATTACAACTTCTGACTATCGTGGCTCCGTGGTGTAGTGGTTAGCACGTCTGACCGGCAATTGGAAGATCCTGGGTTCGATTCCCGGGCGGGTGCCTTATTTTTCATTTGTTTGTTATTTCTCTTCCTCGTGTGCAGAACACTCCTCTATACTTACGTCGTTTCTATATATATATATATATATAATATGAGAGAGATATTGATTGATTTTGTTGGTAATAAGCTATAAGTAAATTTTTGCAGTTCATTGTTAAAAATTGTTTGGAGTGGTAATACGTTTTCATAAGTAATGATTGTCGTGTAACAGGACGAGTTATCGGTGGAAGTCATTTATGTAAAGGAGAAACAGGATCAGTACCAGAATGTTCCCCTTGAGGCACTCCGTGGGATATGAATCTTGTCTGTGAAGTATGAGAATTATATATATGCTATGAACTGAGTCCTGTTACTCAAGTATGAGCGGAACCATCTTGAGGGTTCGAGTTGTTTTAGGAGTATCTCGTGAGTTACTGTGTTAAGGACTTTAGTCAGATCAAGGAGGATGATTATTGATGTCCTTTTGTCGTTCGGATTGCTGTAAAGTAGTTTAATATGACGCCGTTATTGCGTTGTTGGTCTTGTAATTTTGTAGGGAGCCAAATTGTTGTTTGTGTATTTTGTGTTTTAGTATAAACCTTGATACTTTATTATGTATTACTTTCTCGTATAGTTTAATGATGGTTGGAAGGACAGATGGGTCTGTAATTTGAGCGGGATGATTTATACCCTGATTTAAAAATAGGGCATACTCTGGCCCTTCTAAGGCAATCTGAGGTGATAATTATTAACAAAAGAAAAACATCTTCGCAAGAAATAACTAAATCAAAACCAAATTACTTTTTCTGACAATATAATGTAGAGCAATTCTACTTTCCGTTTTCCTTCATAATTACCAAAGAAATGGAATATGAATAATGCTTTTCATTTGCCTTGCATCACTTAACTAGAGTATATAAACCTTACAGATGTTTAATGTCAAAGAAAGTTCATAATTTTCATTAATTGCCGTAAGTTATTATAAAGTAAACATTACACTAATAAAGCTATAGTGGAAGACCAATAAAATCCCTCATTTATTGGTATATAAGATCACTTTTTTTCATTTTAGGTAAAAATAGTTTTGTAATGAAAACAGTATTTATGTAAGATAGTATAATCAGTGTTGAGATAATTCTGGAAAAACTATTTAGTTATTGATACCCACCCCCCAAAAATATAGTTACTAGTTAATAACTAAGTTTGAAACTCGGTTAAAACTCAGTTATGCGAAAACTTAATAAACCTTAGTAATTGTAGCTCAGTCCAAAAATTGGTTACATAACTGTGCTACTCAATGTTCAAAATCAAGAGAGTTTTTCGTTTATCAAATATTGCTAAGAAATCACAAATTATGTAAATAAACCAGATTTTCTCAGTTTTTTACTGCTCCAACCAGCCATTTTGACCTCCCAATCACTTGCATAATTTGTGGAGGACCCCTACACAAGAGCAGATGAAGATTCCTATTTAGATCAGAGGTAAAAAATTAGAAAAGGCGCAAAATAAAGTCTAATGTCTCTTAGTAATACTTACTATTGTATTTCATAATGCGTTGCAATTCATCCTAGATGAATCCCTAGATTGCATGCAATAGCCGCAGCAATAATTTCACAAACAAAATATCACTATTTTCGCTTTCTTCGCTGCTTTCACCAATCGATCGAAAACTGGCAATCTTTTATTTAGAAAGTAATAGCTAATTCTCTTTTCTAATATGATAAATTAGATGCAGCCGTCCACCCACCATCAACGAATGTCTACCTATTCAGAAAGTATAATTCAAATGTTCGTTTTAAGCCTCTCACGTGGTTGAATTATGTCAGCACATGCACCGCTGATGCCATCTTATTACTTAGAACCAAACGTAATAAGTAAGCCTTAACTAAGTAAAATCTCGGTTATAAGAAAAGCTTATTTATGAGCCCCAAAGTAAGATTTGGTTAACTAGTAACTTTAACCGAGTTTTTAACTTAGTTATGAAACTCGGTTATAGTAACTATCCCAACACTTGTTGTAATATTTGCGCAATATGTATTAAGAAAATTTGTTGCCCTTGATTAGTTACACTAGTTTCAGCTATCAATTTCTTCTTCCTCTTGAACCGTAAATGAAGATCTTCGTAAACTGATTACAACATCAGATATTAATTTCACCTCTTTATGCATTACTGTGAACACAAAACACATTATTTTAATCTCGTGGAACTCTTGAACCCTGAAAGCATTTTTCGAACAGGATGTGAATAGTTTATTTTGATTCGTCTGAAAAAAAAAAAAAATCTTTTGCCACTCGTTTGCTGTATGAAGACAAATTAATTCTTTCTTTGCAACCGAATGGTCGCTTCCTGTCTTGCTTCGCATTTAACATTGGTTTAGTTTTTGGTTTTCGTACCGAAATTCCATTTCATAAAGGCGGTGAGTGTGTTTGTGTGGGGTTGCATGAATGCAACCCGGAGGTCACTTGCATTTGTAAATAGAACTGTCAAGAAATCTTAGCATACTTCATGCTGAAATCTGCAGAACAGCTGTATGGAGACGAACTATTTATTTTTCAACGTGACCTGGCTCCAGTTCATGCGGCTCTTGCAACATCTGCGTGGTTTGATGCTCATGAGATTCTCTGATTACTTAGAAAATGTGGAATATGATTCATAGGCTTTTCGTCTCATATTACACCAAAAGTGATCGTCATTTCTTCTTGAAAACTGTATTTAAACCAGTGAATCATATGACGGAAGTGATTCCAAATATTGGAGCCTGTTTTAGTTTCTAATTCTGATTCTTCCTTTCACGTGCCATAATGGAATCAAATTATTCTTCAGAATTTCGGTTTCTTCCGATTCTCTACCTTCTTGTGAATAGGAACTGAGAAAAATCTTTCTCTTAAGAACTTGTCGATGTCTTCACTATGTCGGATCATCAGTTTTTGCTTGGAAAGAAACCTTTGGTTAGTTTAACTCCCGTGATTGTCACTGTTGCAGGTTATGGAAACCATTTTTGCTTTCTCTTACAGTGTAATAATGTATAAATAAAATCTGGCTGGGAAAATAGTGAGACTCAATGAGGAAGTTTAAAAAATTATATATATATATATATATATATATATAATAATAATAGGCACAAATATACTTTTCTACTTTTGGGTATTTTCCGTTTGGGGGCTAGCAGCGAATTTTAATGAAAATCGGTATACTAATGTAGTTTTGGTCACTGATTTCAAAAATAACTCTTTTTTTTTGGAGGAATGAAAAACAAACATCCTAGAGCACTTTAAATAATTAGTGTGTGTTTTAACTACCTTAAACTAGTTACAGAGGATTGTGTTAAATTTAGCAAGAGTCACAAACTGCTACTGTTTATGAAAAAGTGCTCTAAGTGTGGGAAAGTTTGTTCCTTTGATAAAAATACCCAGTTCTTTCGATGCCAAAAGCGTCGGTCAAACGGTAAAAAGTGCACCTTTAAATTATCCCTAAAGAAGAATATGTTTTTTAAAGGATCCCAGCAGATCTGTAAAAGTAACAGAAAAAAATCAAGAATTAATGCCCAGTTAGGTCAATTGAATGCCCAGTTAGGTCAGTTGAATACCCGGTTAGGTCAACTGTACGCCCTTGACGATTGGTTAGGTTAAGTCATGATATTTTCGTTAAAAACACACTAATTATATTTAAAGTGCTCTAACATGTTTGTTTTCCATTTCTCCAAAAAAAGAGTTATTTTGTAAATCAGTGACCGAAACTACATTAGTATACCGATTTTCATTAAAATTTGCTGCTAGCCCGCAAACGGAAAAGATCCCTACTTTTTTATTTATTTACTTATTATCGTTATTTATTTATTTATTTATTTAATATTATTTCGTAATGGTACGCCAAGAGGAAACGTCAGACTTACAAAGGACTTAACTCTGTGATGTCACATTCAAGTACGTTTACGGCTGAAAGCCTGCCTGCTATTATTGTTATTATTATTATTGTTATTATTATTGTTATTATTATTATTGTTATTATTATTATTGTTATTATCATTATTGTTATTATCATTATTGTTATTATCATCATTATTATTTTCACACACACACACACCACACACACACACACACACACACACACACCAGACCAAAATAATATGCTAGAATACTGTCTCAAATGCGCTCATGCCCTTGATAATACATTTAAAGTTAAGTTACCTTTATGAGGAATATAGAGTTTGTGACGTCATTATGATAAAAAGACGCCTCTGTGTGCCAATTTTGAAAAATAAAATATGGCAAAAACCTTATTGAATAGTGAAAAGTTAATGCATAACGACATACCAAATTATGTCAGGTGTTACAAACAAGAGAATAAATTCATTGTATTTATTGAGTACTGCCTTTATCAAAGACTTTTTAACTCGTGCCTTAGTATTTAGTCGGTCCACCCTTAGCCCTGAATACGGGCTCCAATCGACGTGGCATCGAGTCGACAAGCCTCTTGCATTTTTTGTATTTATCTATTGCCAGGTTGTCATTAAACACCGCTTCAGTTCACTAAGTGTTCCTGGTTTACACTTTTGGACCTTCTGCTTCTGCTTTTGGACCTTCCAAAGATTTTCTGTCGAATTAAGATCGGGAGAATATTTAATTCCTATAATGACGTCACAGATACTCGATATTACTCATAAAGGTGTATAACTTTAAATGTATTATCGAGGTCATGAGCGCATTTGAAACGGTATTCTCTTTTTTTGGTCCGGAGTTGTATATATATATATATATATATGTGTGTGTGTGTGTGTGTGTGTGTGTGTGTGTGTGTGTGTGGCATTGTAAAAATGCGTACTCCACACTCACCAGGTTAGAAGGCCTGCTATATTTAAGATACCTTTAGATTTTCACAATGTATTCGCCAGTTCACATATTTAAATCGCGACTGCCGAGTGGAATTTTGCAGCCCTGTATATATGTATATAATTTTATTTAATTTTCGTTGAAGTTATAAATGTATATCAAAAAGCTCTCCTACTCAAACTGATTGGCTTCTACTGTTATGAATATTTTTACTCAGAAGAATTCCCTCCTGAAAAATATTGAAATCCTCCAGAAACAAAGCTCCACTGTTAGTCATTTATCCTCGTGATCATCACTTTGGGACCATTTTCTTCTTCAGGAAAAACTATTACTTTATAAAAAAAAAGTATTTTATTACTTTTTCTAGACCATGGTAAACCCATGTAGGCTGTCAGGATAAGTATATGTAATGTATGGTAAGCCTCTACCACAGCCTAAAAAATGACTATCCTCAAATGAATAATGAGACACTTTCAGTAAAAAGTCATTAATAATACACTTAATTGGCTTTTCAAAACACACACACACACACACACACACACACACACACACACACACACACACATATAATATAAAATCTTCACTGTATTAATAGTTTAAGTGGAAGTATGAAGAGTTAAACATCTTTTTACATAAAGCACCATTCCGCCATACGCCCATTTCAGGGAACGAGCAGCTCGCAGTAGCATTGCCAAGCAAATAGGGGGGTCAAAGTACTGGCGAGGCTTTCGTACGTGGTTCATCACCACCAAAAGCAACGATACCCTATGTTAGTCTAGTCAGTAGAACATCTACATCCGTATTCAATTTATTGCAATTTTTTTAGTTTGTATTGCAGACACCCCCAGTTATTATCAGTCCTGATGCATGATTCTCCAGGGGCAAGTTCACCGCAGTTTTGTTTTTTCTCCCTAAGGCAGCACAAATTTACCCGTATTAATCATTATATATATATATATATATATATATATATATATATATGACCCCGCAAGGGGGTTCTAAGCTCGTGCTCTTGAGTGCTCTTTGTGCTTGTTTGTACGTGCTTGTTCCTGGAGGTTTCACGTGCGCCCTCCCGGCCCTAGCACCCAAGGATGATGGGGCTCGACCCTGCAGTCCTTGTCATCCTTGGTCTTTTTCCACTTCGACTGTCCCAGAGTGTCCCCTCCACCCTTTCTTTTTCCTCTGTCTTTCCTCTCACTCTTTCTTTGTTTTTCCGCCGAGATATGCCCTTTTAAATAGAGGCGAATCGGTTCTTCCCGAACTTAAACAAAAAATATATATATATGAGATGAATTTCACAATTAAACACGTGAAATGAATGAATGATGCAAACCACAAGGAAAAAGAAAAATTATTCAAAGGCCTTTCGTGTATTCAGAAGTACATTCCCTGACGAGGTGTACTTCTGAATAAACGAAAGGCCTTGGAATCATTTTCCTTTTTCCTTGTGGGTTTGCATCATATATGTGTGTGTGTGTGTGTGTGCGCGTGCGTGTGCGTGCGTGTGAGAGAGAAGTAGCCACAATAGCTTCACAGCCGACTCTTGGTGGCACCCGTGGGTTTCGTTCAAACACAGCCCACTCACAGAGAGTTAACATAGAAAAGCCACAAGGCAAGAGAGTGAGCGAGAGTTGCGCGCGCAATTTGATGAAAGGAAACGTTAGTTTTTGCTGTTTCTCCACTTCTGCATTTGCGATAAACCATTACAAACGACTCTAGCATGTTACCACAGCACCCGAATTTTGAATGAAAGTTAATGCTATAATGTATTATAGTGTGTTCGCTGCTACAGCATTATTAAGTTTGAGCCTCAAAATATGAAATTGTTTTCCGTATCTCCCCTCAAACCACCTTATTCGGTTTTTACTATAGATGATTAAATAAAACCCTTCTATAGGGTTTTTAATTTGCTTTTATGAACTGAAACGAATTATCCACGTACTGTATCTTTACAGTCGCATTGAATGTGGTTCATCACCAAACTACCTTTTGTGTCTATAGTGAAATGAAACGAGATTTTCAAAGTGCAGACTTTTCTCTACATTAGAAAATACAAGGAAATGAATGCAAAAAAATTCACAACAGTTTCGATGCCCACTGGCATCCTCTTCGTTTTTCTGTATCCACACGAAGAGGATGCCAGTGGGCATCAAACTGTTGTGGAAATAAACTGTCTATTAGGCGTCTAGGAGAATTTGTCTAAAACAATTCGTCTAAAATACAATTTGTCTAAATCAATTTGTCTAAAATAGTTTGTCTAAAATAGTTTGTCTAAAATCAATTTGTCTAATAACAATTTGTCTAAAATACAATTTGTCTAAAAATAATTTGTCTAAAATACAATTTGTCTAAACAAACAATTTAATATAATATGGCATACAAATTGTTGCCTGATGTACAATGCTATTTATTACTTGCCACGCCCCATCTTAAAAGGTTACCTCTTGTGCGGAATAGTACATCGAAATAGTTTGTCTAAAATAGTTTGTCTAAAATAGTTTGTCTAAAAATAGTTTGTCTAAAAATAATTTGTCTAAAATACAATTTGACTAATAACTGAAGATAACTAGAAATGCATTTGTCTGCTTGATAAATTTGGAGTGAGGATGAAAAGATTGAAAATGGGTTGATTTTATTTCATAATATATCTAACCTAACCTAGTTATGGGTTCCGGGATAACTGATTTCGATGTACTATTCCACACAAGAGGTAACCTTTTAAGATGGGGCGTGGCAAGTAATAAATAGCATTGTACATCAGGCAACAATTTGTATGCCATATTATATTAAATTGTTTGTTTAGACAAATTGTATTTTAGACAAATTATTTTTAGACAAATTGTATTTTAGACAAATTGTTATTAGACAAATTGATTTTAGACAAACTATTTTAGACAAATTGTTTTAGACAAATTGATTTAGACAAATTGTATTTTAGACGAATTGTTTTAGACAAACTCGCCTGATTCGGTCTATTAGAGTGGGGGTTTTATTATCATAATGAGGAAATGAATATTTGTCATTTTGATCTTGTTGATGGAAGAAATTTTAGACATTTTAATTTAGTTTATTTTACTGATTGCATTTATATTTTCTTCGTAAAACTATGGAACATAATCAAAGTTTTAGGAACTATAAGGAATCATCTTCCCTCTTCATAAAGTTACAGCTAAAAGCAAGATAAATCTATAAGAATTAATAAGGACGTAAAATTTTCCGAATGCATCAATAGTCGAGAGCATTCGAATAAAAAGCCAAAGATTAATTTTAAAGTAAAATGTTGAGTTTGTATCAGGAAATTTAAAATGCTCAAATTTCATATCCAACTTCTCGTGACCTGTCTGGACGCGAGATTTTTAGCTATTTGACATCTGGTCTGCGAGTCATTCTAAAAATGGGGATTCTTTTTAATTTTTTGTCTTTATTCTTTCACCATGAAACAGTCGACAAAGGAAAAAGATCAGTTAATATATAATTGGGACCAGTGTTTTCTGTAGGTGGATTTTTAACTAAAAAAGTTGACCATCATTTTTATGACATTATTATTATTATTATTATTATTATTATTATTATTATTATTAACAGTTTTTCCCTAAAACGTAACTTAATATTTTTTATGCATACATATGAGAAATAGAAATAGTCGTAAACAGAACAAATAAAAAAGGTACATATCAAATTATCACCATTTTATAGGTTGTAAAACTCCCTGTCCTGTCGTGTAGGAGAACAGTTTTAGAATCTGCTTTTGTACAGGTAAAACAAGAAAATGGTTACTTTAAAAATTACGCAAAGCTCATAAGATTTCTCCTTCATTACGACCACACAAAAAAGAACCAAAGAGTTGTAATGAGTGACCTCTTTTCGTCTTCAGATGACTCCCCCGAGAGACCACAAGTTCTCGCTGTCCAGGACGTATTGGCTAGTGTGGGCCGTTCTCTTTCAAGCGGCAGTTCACGTCGATTGTCCAAGAGGGTTTACAGCAAGGCGAGTAAACTTTTATAGTTATGTTCGCTTAGAAGCATAAAATGTTTATAAAACATAAAAAAATTACTAATCGGTAAGATTCTGGTTTTCTTTGAATACTTAAAATTTTTTGGTTAGGTGACACGCATTTATTTTCAAAAACAAAACCCAGGCATTTAATGATTAGTAATTTTTTTATATTTTTAGGAACTTTAAGTTTCTAGGCGAACTTTTTTCATAAACTATATATATACGAAACCTTCGTGGTTTTATTCATCATAAATATTTTTCACGTGTTACCTTCGTGAAATAATTTTCATATATATATATATATATATATATTTTGTGTGAATGTGTCTGGTACTGTATTTCAAGAAATTATATTTAGACTATTGTTAAAAGATTCAGATTATGTCCTCTCTCCAATTCCAAAAGCGACATTTAAATGACACAAATGTTAGAAGTATATGCGAATTAGGCCTATGTATCTCTTTACAGAGGCTTTCAGCGTTGTGTTAAAGTAGTCGGCATTCGCATTATAAAGTCTAAATAATTTTACCCTCAGTATTCTGAATAGATATTTCTAGGCCAGCGAGAGCTTTAATATTTACTTTAAGTTCACTAGACATTTAGATTTTAAATGCAGCTTCACAGATTTAGATCTCTACTGGCTTCGGACTCGAAGCATGGAATTTTCATGGTTGTATTCTTTTGTAATTTGATTGACTGACTGTCATTTCTGATTTTACAAACGTGTGTAAAAGTTTGCAGGAGCGTGAAGGAAATGTCCAGCGATTACATTTGCGGTAAAACCTGATCCAGATTTGGAATTGAAGTTTTATTTTTACACTGTGTTGTGGAGTATCCTTCAGGAGTGAGCAAAATCTGAATCTGAATATGAAAGTAAATATGTTTTACATATTTTTACAAATCTTAATCCATATTTAATGAATTGGAATGCAAATTTCCTTAAAAAAACAAAAATCGGAATCCGAATCTGGATTTAGTAACGACAAATCTGGAATCTGTACTGCAGCAGAACTCCGAAGTAATTTTCTTCAAGAACAGAAATGTAATCTAAACGACTTAATAGTAGTATGGCAGCATAAACGAAACCACGTCCAGTCTTGTTGAAATTAACGCTGAAACTTTGGAAAATACTAAAAGTATACAATAATAAAATTTATAATTCTGAAATTAGAATCTCGCGAGAGATAGAATGAACACATAATAGCTACTAGGAGAACGGGATAAATATTCGTTGTAGCACATGTCCTGGACTTTGGCATAAAAATTGTTTTTCTGGTGTATTTCACTGTTTTGCGTGAATCTGACCTTCATTTCTTGTGCAAATGAGCGGTTGTGGAGATATGACCACCCCCATCCTACGATTTTGAAGTCCCAGGAAGTGGGTAGGGCTTTGAAGTAGAGGGAAATTGTGGGATAAAAGAGGGCGTGTTCCTAGCCGTAGTGGCACTACCAAACCCAAAAAAACCCAACCCAACCCAACCCAACCTAACCTAACCTAGACCTAACCCCGTGCTCCTAGCTGAGGACTTCGCCTCCCGTACTTCCCTGTGGGGATATTTGAAGGTCGGAAATGCACAAATAACAGTGAAATACACCAGAAACTAGACCTAATTAATAAACACCGCTTAATGACGTAATAGGAGAGGTCACAACCGGTACACACAACGGCTATGATGAATTTGGATTTGGAGCTCAACGTCGTTTTCTTGCCGAAAAATGCATCTACGCATGCGCAAAGAAACACTCACAATCACGTCACGGTTGACAAACCATACGACTTCAATCGATTTTAATCGATCCAAAAATTGCTTATATCTCCGTTAATATCAATTTGCCCAAGAAATACCATAGAAGAAAATACAGGGTGTTCATAAAAGATCTGAACGATTTCAATCTTTATTAATGTGATAACTTAATAACATGCAAAGAAACAAGTTTGCCCATGTGACTCCGCACAGCTAAACATTTCACATACATGTTTAATAAACTTCAACATATGCATCATTGGTCGCCCATACAACATCCAATCGATATTCAATTTCTCGCCATGTGCGTTCAAGCATGCCAGCATCGACCATCGCTATCGCATCCTTGATCCTGATTCGTATTTCACAGATGTTGACAACCTTGGTCTTGTACAAAAACAAACTTTATTAGTTGCTCTATCACTTACACATGATTCCTGCTTTATATCTTATTTACTATGAAACATATTAACGAATCAAATCGTTCAGATCTTTTATGAACGCCCTGTGGATTCAGCTTTAAATTCTACATAAGAAAACCTATTGTCATCCCAGAGTCCAGGTCATGTGCTAAAACGAATATTAACCGAGAACGGCTATATATGAGAAAATTTTGCATTTATGTTGTAAATAAAATCGGTAGCGCATCGGAAGAGTTTTAAAGATTGTATAAGATGATGCGTACGGTTTGTGTTTGTGATATATAACCGTGTTCCTATAGTCACGTGATTGGACAGTCAGAATTTTTTCAAAGTGAGCGGCAGATGTCTCAAAATCTTGAGCTTCCAAATGAGACAGCAACACGATCGCAAATTTTCGTCGGTCAAACGAGCAAAAATAATTAATCACAACCAGGACGGTCATCAGCGCTTATAAAACGAACGCAAATAGTTTTGTTCCTTTGATGACCAGTCCACAGTCCAAGGCTTCTAGTCATCGCAAATTGTCCCTTTGTCATACGAACAGCTCATCGCTACTTGCCTAAACTAGGCTACTTGAACATTTTTCTCGGCACGATGAAAACTCCTGCTTACAGTACTCGGTGTATAACAAAAATTAACATTGGTCATAAAGGTTATACACAGACCTGTACATTGTGGGCTTTTTTCTCATAAAGGAGTCTCGGTTTAATCACTTCGCATGGGTATAGAGAATAGCTAACCATGCCTTCATGAATCCTCCTTACGGTTCAATGCATCAGTTTTAGTGTAAAGGTATGAGCAGCGATTGTGGATGCTGAAAAGAGTGATCTGATATTCAGAGAGAGGTTATGATTCTGGTAAATGCACATTCCTGAGAATCATCTCTTCTCTCAAAAGGAAGCTTTACAGCTGAATACAAATACAGTACCCTGTAAGAGGAGTGTGTCACCAAAGCTACGAGTAAACAAAAGAAAAAGGGGCCGCAGATTCTTCGCTGGGTACTTAGAAGCCCTCACACGAACCCTGTTGAACCAATTTGGGATAGTCAACTATGAGAACGAACTTTGGCAAAATCTTGGCTATGGCATCACACAAAATCCTATTGTATCTATACCCATATGTGCCCAAACCCTTCGTGAGCACTGTGGCAAAGCTATAGATATTAAGTTACTGTATTTCCTACTTAGTACATCCTGACTGTATGTTGTGCATACTAAAATATATGTCTGTCAAAGGGGTGGGGGCATTTTAGTCTGGAAGGTCTCTGTACACGTATCATCATGTTCAATGTCGTTCCCATTTCATTCCTCACCCAAGCCGAGAGAGAGAATATCAAAGGAGGTACTTTCAAATCGGTCTGTTCCTAATTCATTCCATTCTCATTCTCATCCACAGCCTTTCCACTTTGGGCCAGGTTACGATAGGTTATGATAGGTTGTTACGATAAGTTAGATTAAATTAAATTAAATTAAATTGTTAGGTTAGAAAATGTTAGCTATTTCCATTTGGCGCCTTTTCTGCCAATGGAAATGGAGTGACATTATTTCTCGAATCAAGAAACTCCTTTCTCAAATGTGAACTTTTCACTTTGTGCATTTTTATTTGCGGACCGCGGATGGGAATGATAATGACACTGAGGGGGATAGTAACGCTCTGTACATACGGAAAGTGTAGAAGTAAAATTTGCTTAAACGAGTAAATGTGCATGTTTGGAGGTCTCTTCCCAATCTCTGTCATTCTCGTTTCAATCATCGTCCAAGAATGAGAAATCCGAAAGTGGGAATTTCAAAGGATGCAATTCTCAAATCGATTTACTCCCATCCCCACTTAAATTTTCCACTTTAAGTTAGCTATTTTATAGAAAATACCCCTCGGACATGCTATTACGTCACAACCCTCATTTTACCCCTTCCCAAGTCTGGGATTCCCACTTCGATCATTCTCACTTTTGGACCGCGAATGGAGAATATTCCGCGCAAAATGAGGAGGGAGAACGAAACAAATGAAAAAATGAGGCAACCACCTGGGAATCGAACCCAGGATCTTCCGATTGCCGGTCAGATATGATAACCATTACACCATGGGCCTCACTCCATCAAATGCCGTAATTCTCCTACATACGCGCAGAAACCAATGCCCCAAGGTGTAATGGTTATCATATCTGACCGGCAATCGGAAGATCCCGGGTTCGATTCCCGGGTGGTTACCTCATTTTTTCATTTGTTTCGTTCTCCCTCCTCATCTTGCGCGGAATATTCTCCTATACAAGCGTCGTTCTTTACGTATATATATACACACACACTCGTATATATTTGTAGAATTTAATGTATTTTCGTTTATCTCGACAGTAAAATGTTCCGCTGAATTTTATTAGTAGCGATGCCTTATCTGAAAGTTTTTCTTTTGACTGATTCCAAATGACCTTCAGTTTCTTCATTTCAGATTCATGGCGAACATGTGGGCAATGTTTGCCGTTGTTTTTCTAGCCATTTATACCGCCAATTTGGCTGCTTTTATGATTACGAGAGAAGAGTTTCACGACTTCACCGGCATAAATGACTCCAGGGTGAGATTAAAAATCTTTTTCCTATATTTCTAAGTCCGAAGGATTGAGTCTATTAATAATGGAATAGTAAAAATTAAATTAATATTAAAATAATTCAGATTTAAAAAAAAAAGTCAGAGTATCAATCCTATCCTATCCTCGGCCAGTTTAAGCGTCAGAGAAAACACGTAAGCAGAAACATCTGTAAAGTCCACTTTTTTCCATCCCTTCCCAGTTGGCCTATTCCGCCAAAGTCCAAACAATGTTAAGATCGTCATATGTTTATTAAAAAAACTGTCAACTCAGTTGTCACGCTCTGATTGGTCGACGGTAATAATGGCGGTCGTGTATCTTGAATTTAGGCCCATTAAAACGTAGAAAGTGTAAGTACTGAAACGAAGTTTTCCTAATAAATTTCATAAAATTGTTTAATTTCTTAATTCCTCCAAGAAAAGAAACAAGAATTGGGGTTTTTATAGATAGAAAGTTCTTGTAAGTACTTTTTATTTTAAAGATTTATATATACACCCAGGTTATATGAGCGAACAACTCGACGTACACTAGTCATGAATTATGTTTGTAATTTTGTATATATACAGGGTGTTTCAAAAGTCCCTCATTATTTTTAAAATTTTATTAAAATAGCAATTACAAGAGGAAACAAATGACAATTTGGTTGCTGAGTCTACGATTCATGAGAATTTTGGTGGCATCAAACTTGGCTTCATAAGTCTACTGGAAAGTCACTGGTACACCTCAACGTGGGCACCGTCTTTTTCGAAACAAGCGAGCCACCGTTTTACGCATTCTTGGCCGACATTGGACAACATTTCGGGAGTAACAGAAGCACACGCATTCCTGATCCGTTCTTCTAGTGTGGGGAGGACTCGCGGCTTGGTGGCGTACACTTTGCTCTTAATGTAGCCCCACAAAAAGAAGTCGCATGGGGTAAGATCTGGCGAGCGAGCAGCCCATTCGATGGGACCACGGCGACCAATCCACCGATCCGGGAACTGCTTATTCAGAAATGAGCGAACCTCACGCGAGTAATGAGCAGGGGCACCGTCTTGCTGGAAAATGACTTCTTGCATGTCAGCTACAGCTGACAGTTGGGGGATGCAGAACTCCTGAAGCATACGAAGGTAATTGTCTCCGTTGACGTTCACGGAATTTCCATCTTGATCCCGGAAGAAGAACGGACGAATCAGCCCAGCTGAGGAGATGGCACACCAGACGACCAATTTCGGCGTGTCCCTTTCATGTTCACGGATCTCCGCAGGATTGTGAGTTCCCCAGATGCGGGTGTTGTGCCGATTGACGCGACCAGAAAGGTGGAAGAGAGCTTCGTCGCTGAACCACATGTGCTCCAGGATCGATGGGTCTCTTTCGTAGTGATGCAGCAGTGTCTCACACATCTCCACCCGGCAATCGTAGTCTTGAGGTTCCAGCTTCTGAACCACCTGGATCTTGTACGGATACAGCTTGAGACCACGCCGCAAAATCCGTTGGATAGATGTCGCGCTGATGTTCAGTTCCGCAGCAGCTCGCCGAATGGACTTTCCTTGACTCTGAGTAAACGCCTCACGGACAGTTTCGACATTCTCCTCACTCCGCCCACTTCGAGGTCTTCCTGACCGTGGTTTGTCCTTAACGGATCCGGTCTCCATAAACTTCCGGTGGGTGGCGACGATGGTGTTCCTATCCGGTGCATAATGCTGTCCGTAGACTGCCCGGAATCGTCGCTGCACTTCGACCACAGATTGAAAAACTTCCTGCCATGCAGCGATTTTACACCTCTGCTCTAGAGCAGAAGAAAACGGAGCAAAACTTCAAATGTAGACTCAAAAAAATTCTCAACTACTGAGTAAGAGTTTATCACAAGATGAACGTCGTTGGTCGATTAGCTGCAAAGAAAATTGAAAATCAAATTAGTGAGGGACTTTTGAAACACCCGGTATATATAGAGGGTGTCCCATAAGTCCCGTCTCGAAGGAAAATTTATTTTAAGTTAAATTTACAAAAGTTAATACATTAAAACTAAAACAAATGTTCAAATTGATGTCTTGTTTTCGGACCTCTTTTGTTGTTGCAGATAGAATAACACGCAATAGCTAATATAGAAACGAGTTACACTCCTGAGGAAAAGGCCTCCCCCTTTTCCTCAGTAGTGTAACTGCAACCTGTTAAAAAAAAAAAAAAGTCCCAAAACAAGGCATCACTTTGAGCATTTGTTTTAGTTCTCATGTACACTTTTGTAAATTTAATTCAAAATAAATTTTCCTGTTGGACCGGACTTATGGGACATCCTGTATATAGACTTATTAAGATTAATGTTTACATTAAATTTAACTTTATAACAGAATTCGAGCTTATTTCAGTTTGGAATGTAATTAGGAGGAGCTACTTGTTAAAACTGGAGAGAGCTTGTTTTATCGAAGAAATTTCAACTTTATGAGCCAATCATTTAATTCTGGTTTTTTTAAGTGAAATATCAGAATGTTTTCTAAAATAGAAAGATTGTTATTATCTGCTTTGCAGAGGTTTCTAAAATTGTCAGTTATTATTGGGTGACTCGAGTGAAAAGAGTGGTTTCAAATATTGGAATGATGGATAGATAAATATTTATAAAATACATTTTTACCATTTTTTGTGTTGCAATAGTTTTAACATGAAATTATTGTGAAATGGACTATTTATTTATTTTTTTATTTGGAATGCGTTAGGTTTACGTAAGTCTATTATCTGTATGGGTGTTAACCTCTCTCTCTCTCTCTCTCTCTCTCTCTCTCTCTCTCCTCTCTCTCTCTCTCTCTCTCTCTCTCTCTCTCTCTGTTGATCGATTCATTCAAGTTGGTGTTGTGTAGGTTTCCCAACATAAGATGAATTGCACTCATCACACGTGTATTAATACACGAGAGATGAACGAAGAGAGAGTGCAATTTTTCCGTTATATGAAAAATGACCCAAATACTTTGTTTGGATATAAATAACGTGTCAAATCAATTTGAGAGTAAAATCATTTAACCAAATTTATTAATTTCTTTTTTAGTATTATACTTTGTCAGTAATAGGGGAGTTTAAAGTGTATTTGTTTTGTAGTTGTATCGCACATTTTTGTTTCGGTGTAAATACGTTATTGAGGAACTTACGATAGTTTCTTTCTATAAATTGTCTTTGAAATTCATTTCTTCCAGAAGGAACGTCTTTATTGGACCAAACTTTTCGAAAACTTTCATCCTCAGTGGCACCGAGATAGATAGATAGATAGATAGATAGATAGATAGATTGATTGTAAGGTTACACAGTATATTAAAATATAATAAATAAATTAAGTAATAATACTGTAATAAAAATTTTATATATATATATATATATATATATAGAGAGAGAGAGAGAGAGAGAGAGAGAGAGAGAGAGAGAGAGAGAGAGAGAGAGAGAGAGGGTGGCGCAAAAGTCAGGAACCATAGGCACATTTTATTAAATTATAATAAATGTTCGAATTGTTGGCCTTCCACTTGGAGACACTTTCTGACGCGTTGAATGTATAATGTTTGAACATTCCTTAACACATTGGTACTGATTTTGGCACACTCAGATGTGATTTTATCCTTTAGAGAATGTATGGTTCTGGGTCGATCAGCGTAGATTACCGACTTGAGATGGCCCCACAAGAAAAAGTCAAGAGGCGTGAGGTCTGGAGACCTAGGTGACCATTCGACGAGCCATCGCCGTCCGATCCATTTGCTTGGGAATGTTTCATCTAAAGAGCTCCGGACGATGGTTGCGAAATGTGGTGGTGCACCATCCTGCTGAAACCACATCTCCGCCCGTTCTACCAATGAAATGTCGTCCAGTATGGGCATTAGTAATGTTTGCAGCATATACAAATATGTTTCACCTGTTACAGTGCCGTCAAAAAAGTACGATCCCCCCAGAGCGCAGCCCACACCATAATTCGTGGATCGAATTGCACATGTCCTTCCTCCATCCAGTGGAGGTTCTCATTGGCCCAATAGTGTGCATTATGCCTATTGACACGACCGCTGAGGTGAAATATCGCTTCGTCGCTGAACATGATCCTTCGTTGAAGCTGTCGATGTTGTAGAAACCACTGACAGAACTCTACACGACGGTCTGTGTCATCACTGTGCAGTTCCTGAACGAGTTGGACTTTGTAGGGGTGGAAACGATTTGTTGTAAGAATTCGTTGAATGGATCTTCTGGAGACACCCATTTCCTGGGATAACTTTCTTAAGGACTTACGTGGGTTGTTTTCGAGGTGATTGAGTACCGTTAGTGATGTTGCTGCATCGGTTGAACTTTTTTTGGCCGGCCACTACGCGGCCGATCATGAACACTTCCCGTTTCTTTGAAGCTAGTGAACAGTTTTCCAACTGATGCCTGAACAACTGGCGGCCTCTCAAGGTGTTTGTCATTAAAAGCAGTAGCAACTGATCGGTGTGTTACTACGCTTTGCACACATTAAAACTATCTCCACCCGTTCATCTATTGTAAGTTTCTGTGCCATAGGTTCAACAACAAATCTGAAAAGAACAAAACACATTAAAACACAAATTATTAAAATGTGGCTATGGTTCCTGACCTTTGCGCCACCCTATATATATATATATATATATATATATATATATATATATATATATATATATATATATATATAAAAGGTTACGTTCGCTCCTATGAGGTTAGGTTAGGCTAAGTTAACCTAACCTAAATAAAATAAAATAAAACAAAAACTGGGTATTTAAAATCCTGAGGTGGCATGGAATAGTAATAATTTGATTTAAAGTTTTTTAATTAAAATGCTAACGTGATTGAAATTCGAAAAAATAATCATTATATATCGTAAAAAAGGACATCCTCTGAACTTTTTAACAGGGCTCCTCCCTATCTTTACGCAAACATAGGAGATTAAAAATTTGGACAAATGAAAGACGTGCAGGAGCTAATGTAACTTCAATAACCACCGACGAAAATGTAGTAGGAATTTGGCGATTTAGGGATATGTAACGTGTATATATATATATATATATATATATATATATATATATATATATATATGTGTGTGTGTGTGTGTGTGTGTGTGTATATATATATGTGTGTGTGTGTATATATATATGTATATTTAGAGGTCCCGCAAGGTCCTCAAAGTTTTACTATATGGAGCTTAATGAACTATTACCTTCAACTGTATTTTCAAAGCCGTGGGCCCTCAGCCAGGGACCCCCCATTAAAAATGGGTATTATCCGTTTAAAACGGGGTTTCGTGGTGACCAGCCACTCATTGTCGGCCTGTTAAGGTCTGCTTGACGGCCCACGGCACACGCTTGCGATGTTCCGCAACTACCTAGAGGATAAACTGGAGTTGTCCCTCATCCTCAGTATGACGCCCGGAGAAGTCCTGGATGAGAGCAACTCCACGCTCGGCGTTATCATTTGTGACTGGAAGAGTCTTCACCACCGCCCTCGCAGCCTTGTTGTCGCTTTCACTGGCCCATCTCGCTGTAGAAATCTTCAGGAATCCATCCGGGATGCTGAGAGTTACGAAGAGTGACCTCGTCTTCTTGGTGAAAAAGTCGGCGACATGTTTTCCCTTCCAAGGCGTCCAGCTCTACCGGGGCTCGCTTATGAGGATACTTGTTCCCGTCGACACTTCACATAGCCTCGACCATGTTGTCCTTGATGTCAGGAGTGACATCATCGTCGAACAGGGAAAGACCCACCAATTCCTCAGACAAGTACCAGAGGTGAGCGGCCATCTTCTGGGAAGTCGCCTTGGCGATGTCTGGGTTGACGCGTGCGTATTTGAATAAGGATTGGAGGAAACGTAGGTCATTCTGTGGGCCGCTGACAGCAAGAGGGGAAGTGATCCAGCTCTTCACATACACTCGCACTACGAATATGCAAAAATCACGAAGACCCCTTTCTTCTCTCTTCGTTAGGGTGAACTGCGAACGAACCATCCAAACCTTAATAGCATAGATAGCCTTTGACATCCACCGGGCTTGATTCAGAGTTCCAGGAGCTAAGAAGCGTGTGCCACGAGGAGGTGGAGTGCCAAGGAACAGCGAGGCCAGCTCGAGAAGTTCCCTGTAGTCTTCTCGAAGCTGTTGCTCCAACAACGCGCCCCTGAAGAAAGACAGGAGCTCTTCCTTGTCGTCAGCGACAAGGAAGTCTTCGAACCGCTCGTGATGGATTTGCTCCCAATGTGTTTAGAAGCGCCTGAAGAGGAGTATTTTCGGGGCTGAGGAGGAACCCATGCACTCTTTGAAGGCTGCCGCTGCCACCAATTCCAGAATGTGGTGTCGACAGGCAAGGTGGAGAACATCGCGGCCGAGCAATTGCTGCAGGATGACGCACGCTCCTGTGGTGCGACCAGTGTTGGAGCTAGTAGTATCGAAAGGCATTGCTCGCACCTTGTCTTCAACACCCCATTGTTTCAAAGCTTCGAGGACAGCTTGAACTTGCGCCCGTCCAGTGCCTGAGGGGAGTTTGGGAATAGCGAGAAACCGGGAGACTCCATCTCCAGACACGATAACGGGAAGGCGATCAACAATCTTTTTTCCAATGAGGTCGGGCAGGAGCTTGCCATCCCAATGGACAGTTAGGGGGACGTCCGGCTTGAAAGTCTCTAGTATGCTGGTGGTGGATTCCTCCCGTTTCTTCCGCCGTTGCCTCTGGATGCTGCTCCGATTCAATGCGAGGGCAGTGATATCATGACCGAGACTCTTGGCTGTCTCCGCAAGAATCATCATTGCTGCTCGATCGGACACTTTACTTCGGTCCAGCGTTGATGAGAGAGCCGATGTAAGGATTTCCTTTCGACCGCGCTTGGGAGGAGTCTGGAAGCTAGGTCCAGGAATTGGATCGGTGTCACAATCCTCAGGAGCAGAAGTGGAGTCGCTGCAGCTCTCGACCGTAACGGTTGATTGCAGTCGATCTATGCTTGTTTCCTCGCCTTCGTTTCTATTCATTGGCCATTCGCTCTTGCTTCTTTTTCTCCTTCCGTTCGAGTACCTTGTCAACTTTGGACATCGTTCCACGACGGCCTTTCTCACGTTGGGCAAGGAGGAATTGCTTGTCCTCGTCGAGTTTAATGGTGTTGAGAGCATTGGCGTGGGCGATGTCGAAGAGGTCTTCAAAGCAATCTTTAAAGTCGCTCTCATTCTTGGCCTGCGTCGCCGTCTTACGGTAGGCACTCTTCTTTAACACCTGCCACCGAGCGAAGAGCTTCTCCAGTTTTTTACTACATCCTGCTTGTACTGGACTGGGATTCGCGCACGATTCCAAAACTCCTGGAACTTCTCGATCGTCGATGAAGCCGCCTCGCGTGTTGTCTCCTTCTGCTCCATATGTAAGTGGAGGAAGTACGCTAGTGCCTGTCGATTGGACGGCAGCTTGGATCTCTTGATATCTTGCTCGTATCGGTCTATCAAATACACCTTCGTCTTTGACAGAGTCGCCATCATAAGCACTTTTTATTAAACAGTTTTTTTTAGCAGTATTAAAAACTGAAAATTAACACCTCAAAAGAGTGGAAAGCAAGTTAAATAACCCAAAATAAACCAAAGTGTTATGTGTAAACAATACCGGCAGCAGGCACACTATCACTAATGCTAAAGACAGTAAAAATTTATAGACAAATATGACGCACAACAAAAATACTGTTTTGCAACGCATGTCACTATCTATTACCATTGATAATTGTCAATGCCCGCCAATTTTTGCCAACGTGTCACCAACTGTGTCACAGTAGACAGTCAAAGACAGTGTTGATAAATTTAACATTAAAATAAAATTTATAATGACAAATTAATCTTATTGGTATTTGAAAAAATTGATTTTGTAATCATTAAAAACTATGACAATATATTAAAAAATGTCACCAAATTATTGACACAACGTGCGTTGGTACGTTGGCACATTTTTGGACCTCCGAGTTGAAGTAATAAGTGTATTTATACATTACACAGTATACTCTACACACTACACAGTGTATACATAATTATTCATATTAAACGGTTAATACCCTTTCTCGTCTTCAAGCACAAATGGCAAAGCTCGTCAATGGAATGCCAGAACGCGTGTCAACTTTACATGATGCAAAGAGAGAAAAGCAACACGATTCTGAATATATTCATTCCATAAACTGTTGTTATTTATTGACTCTTATTATCAAATCAGAAACTATAGAAAAACCGAAGGTGTTTATTTACTTTTGTTAACCCTCTGTATGCATACAGGGTGTCCCATAAGTCCGGTTTCGTAGGAAAATTTATTTCAAATTAAATTTGCAAAAGTAATTCATTAGAACTAAAACAAGTGTTGAACTTGATGTCTTGTTTTAGGACATTTTTTTGTTGCAGGTAGAATAACACGCAATTGCTAATATGGAAGTGAGTTAACTCCTGAGGAAAAGGCCTCCGCCTTTTCCTCAGGAGTGTAACTGTAACCTGCAAAAAAAAAAAGGGTCCTAAAACAAGAAATCAGTTTGAACATTTGTTTTAGTTGTAATATATTACCATTATAAATTTAATTTAAAATAAATTTTCTTATGAGACCGGACTTATGGGACACCCTGTATATTCTAAGATTAAATACTACGAAATTTTCTATCAGTAACAAATAAGCAACTTCTCAATTTTCAGAATAAGAGTTTCCTAATTTTCCTGGATCTCATTTGTAGTTTTTTTTTTATTTTATCTGAATGATTTAAAAGCTTATTTTTACATAAAATTTTACCATAATTAATCCTTAATGATGATAGGAGCATTTAACAAAAACTTTCTAGAGTAAAAATGTTTATTAACTGAACTCATTTATGAAGAAATTAAAAGCAAAGATTTCAAATACAGAAATATTTAATTCTAAATTGTAATTAAATTTATATGATTAATTAATTAAATATTAAATAAAATAAATCTCGAGTCGCTATAAATAGACAATGTGTGTGACCTTCATTATTTAGAAATTAGATTTTTTTTTTTTTAAACAGGAATTTTAATACCTAAAAATATATTATGAAAATGTGAACATTTTAAAATTAACCGAAATGTCAAAAAGAAAAAAAATATATATTTTTTTAATACGTATTTAAGTTTTTTAAATATTGTTAGTCTTTTTAGTATAGAGCGAACTTTACAAAATACTTATTTTAAGTTTATATATGATGTTGATGATGATTAAAGAAAATTGAACTTAATCTAATCACAAAAGTCGAAATATGATTTGGGCAAGTTTATATTATTCCGCTTTTCATGGTTACGTCAAGTTAAATGCCTTAGGTTAGGTTTAATTTAGATTGTTGTTGTTTAGCCGATCAGCCCACCCTGATTGAGCAAGCCGGCGGTACGCAGGTAACCGATCGCCCTCTCCGGAGTGGACCAGAGGTTCAGCGCACTAGTGATGTTGTGTTGTGTTCTGTGTTGTGTTAGAGCGGTACAGTCTGTCATAATGTGTTCAATCGTTTGTGGTGTGTCCTGGCATAGGTGGCAGGTGTCGTCTGTGGAGTTGTCTAGTCTGTGTTTACATGTCTGTAAGTTGGGGTGATGTCCACATCGGAATCGTGCTAAGTTAACTCGATCCGAGCTGCTCAGGCTGGTCTCTGACCTGTCAATGGGTGGCGGCTTCGCACCTATGACCGCATTCGGACCGAGTCGTTTCAGTGCTTTGTGGGATTAGGTGTGTGTGTGTGTTTTTTTTCTGTACTGTGTGATGTCTATGAGGCGTGGTATGGAATGGAGAATTTGGTTATAATGTGTGTCTGGTGTTACCTTAATGGTGCGAGGTGTCGGTGCATGATTGTACATGTAGTGGCAAGGGTGTTGTGGGTTAGTTGTCGCTGCTGCCATGAATTGTGTTCCCCTCATTTCTAAATGTTCCCTAACTTTCAGTATTTTTGTTTCTGTGTGCAGGTGTTCTATTGGTGTTGTTTGAGTGCATCCTGTAATGATACGAAGTGCGTTGTTTTGTATTGTCTGTAAGATGTTTATGTGTGTGTTTGAGATAATGGGTGCCCAGCATGGGCTCATAGTCCATAACTGAGCGAATATATTGTTTGTATATGAGTGATGTTTCCTGCTGGTGTCCAGGTGTTCTATTGGTGTTGTTTGAGTGCATCCTGTAATGATACGAAGTGCGTTGTTTTGTATTGTCTGTAAGGTGTTTATGTGTGTGTTTGAGATAATGGGTGCCCAGGCATGGGCTCATAGTCCATAACTGAGCGAATATATTGTTTGTATATGAGTGATGTTTCCTGCTGGTGTCCAGGTGTTCTATTGGTGTTGTTTGAGTGCATCCTGTAATGATACGAAGTGCGTTGTTTTGTATTGTCTGTAAGGTGTTTATGTGTGTGTTTGAGATAATGGGTGCCCAGCATGGGCTCATAGTTCATAACTGAGCGAATATATTGTTTGTATAT
This sequence comes from Bathynomus jamesi, assembly GCA_023014485.1. Classification (NCBI taxonomy): domain Eukaryota; kingdom Metazoa; phylum Arthropoda; class Malacostraca; order Isopoda; family Cirolanidae; genus Bathynomus; species Bathynomus jamesi. The sequence continues at coordinate 60,237 of JAJOZX010005311.1, forward strand.
GAGTGATGTTTCCTGCTGGTGTCCAGGTGTTCTATTGGTGTTGTTTGAGTGCATCCTGTAATGATACGAAGTGCGTTGTTTTGTATTGTCTGTAAGGTGTTTATGTGTGTGTTTGAGATAATGGGTGCCCAGCATGGGCTCATAGTCCATAACTGAGCGAATATATTGTTTGTATATGAGTGATGTTTCCTGCTGGTGTCCAAAGTTTGCGCCTGTTAGTACCCTAAGCGTGTTAAGTCTTGACGTACATTTGTTTTTAATGTCCTGAATGTGGTTTGCAAAAGATAATGATGTGTTGTATGTGACCCCAAGTATTTTGGTCCTGTGAGTGTGTGGAATGTTGATGTTTAGTGTAAGCTGTGGAATTACCTGGTGTTCTTTTGTGTTGCTTGTAAGCAAGGTGATGGTTGATTTTGTGGGCGTTACTTTGAGTCTATTGTGTGTGTGCCAGTCTTGTATACTGTTTATGTATGTTTGTAGGTTATTTGTAGCGGTGTCGATGTTGTTGTGGGTGGATGTTAGAGTGATGTCATCTGCATATGATGATAAGGTAAGCTTGTTATCTATGGGTGTTAGAATGTCATGCATGTATAAGTTGAACAGTGTTGGTGAAAGAACAGAGCCTTGAGGGACCCGGTTCGGAAAAAGCTTATTTTTGGATGACTTGCCATTAAATGTGACATGTGAGTATCTTCCTGAAAGATAGTTGCTCAGCCACCTTTTGATGTTATTGTGCATGTTTGTGTTGAGTATTTTGTTTATGAGAGGGAAGCGTGGGATAGCATCAAATGCTTTACTAATGTCTATTGTTGCTAATAGTGTACGTTGAGCTGGTCATCTGGAGTTGATGCCATCCATGATGTGTTGCGTGAGGTTAGTGAGTAATGTCGTGGTTGAGTGGTGAGGTCTGAATCCATGTTGAGTAGGCGATAGTGGTATGTGTGGGTTGGTGATTTGTAAGATTAGTCTTTGTTACTTTGGAAGGTGTGCATAGTAAAGTAATGGGTCTATAGGAAGCTGTTTCTGTTGGATTTTTGTTTGGTTTGAGTAGTGTAATAATTTTACCTTGTTTCCATATGTCAGGAATAATACAGTGTTGGTATGAATATGTGCTGATATTTGTGAGAGCTACTATTCCCTGTGGGCCCAAGGGTTTAAGGTGTATGTTAGATATGTTGTCTGGTCCAGTAGCCTTCGAATTCTTAATGCTTTTGATGATCTTGGTGGTCTAGTCTGTAGTGAAGGGTGTAATGGTCGTGTCGAGTCTGTAGGTTTTCTTGTGTCTGGCTGTTTGTCTGTCTGCGTGTTTCTGGTTGTTGTCTCTGTTTAAGTGACTTATCTTTGCGTAGTGATTAACTAGAATGTTAGCTTGTTGTGTATATGTTGGGATATTATTTTGGCTGCGACAGATAGCCGCGTGTGAGGTGTGAATGCCGCTGTTAGAGTGGGTAATGCTGTTTATAGTCTTGTATAGCCTGGATGTATCTGTGGAGTGGTTTAGTGTTATGAATTCCCTAAATGTTTCTGTTTGTTTTCCTTTGAGTTTGTTGTTTATTTCTGTGTTGAGCTGTTGTATCTGCTGTTTTATGGCTTCTGTGTGTGCCTTATGAGGTGGGCTATTTCTCTAGTGTAATTTGGGTTGTATTTCCTAATGTTGCCCTTGGGTATGTATTTGTTTGCATTATTGATGATCTGATTAAATGTCTTGAGTGTTGTATTGATGTTTATGATGGGTGTGCTGTTTAATGTGGTGAATTGTTCCTCAGTCTAGTCTGTATTTTGAACTGTTCCCAATCAGCTTTCTTGTAATTTTTGTAAGTGTGCCTAAGGCTGTTGGGGCAGAGTGTAGAACGTGTTGTAATGATGATGGGCAGGTGGTCTGATGACAGTTGTTTTTCTGTTCTCCATTGTGTATGTGTTGCTAGTGAGGGGGAACAGAACGTTATGTCTGGGGAGGAGTTTGAGTATCCTGCTTGATGTGGTATGTATGTATGTTCTTCTGTATTGTTAAGAATGAAGAGGCTGTTTAGTTGTGTGGCTATGTTGGCGCCTCTGGTGTTGCTTTGGTTGTGCAGGTACCAACTAGTGTCTTTAGCGTTGAAGTCTCCTCCTAAGATGACATTAGTGAGAGAGGCCAGATTTTGTAACTGTGTAACTGTGGATCTGGTGGGATGTAAATGTTGATTAGTGTGGTGTTGTGTTGTGTTTTGCGCGTGTTTTAATGTTAACTGCCTGTATTTCTATCGTGTTATCTGCTTGGATTGTGTTTGTAATGTTTTGAGTGGCATCAGTGTAGCTAATGCTTTTATGTATGTAAGTGATGAGTCCACCGCCGTGACTCCCAGTACGATCTTGACGGATCGCAGTGAAGTCAGGGATGGTGGGTGTTTTGTGTGTGCGTTTTAGGTTTGTTTGTTGTATAAGTGCTCTGTGAATGTTTTGTTTGTGTACGAATTCCTAAGCTGCATGATTTTGTTTGTGAGGCCATCTACGTTGTACTATAATATGTTAATATTATACTTCTGTATGTGTGTTATGGTGCTATTGAGTCTGTCTTTGTGTATGGTGACATGTGTAAGTTGTAGTGGGGCCTGGATTAGTCTTAATGTCGCCGGAGAATAAGAGTAGTCCGTGGAGCACGCAATTACTCCCCGTAAATGAAAAACCAGCACGCTGAGAATAGGTCCGGCCCCGGGAGCCCATCGGCACTCTGACCGTGCCACGCAACAGGCCGTCGACTGCCAGTCTGGCCAACCTAGACAGCCCGCTGCACGGACGGACATTTGAGGAAGTTTGGCCACCAGCGCGTTGATGTTTCGGTTTGACGTAGCCTCTTCTTCGCGTTGACGTGTCCCGCGCTGGAGGATACAGCCACTGTTAGAAGCTTCCCCGTCAACTGCTAACACTTTTTTCACGTTGTTCTGGCTAATTGTTCAGAGTTTTTTTTATAAACAAATCTCAGTTTTCTGCTCAAAACGGCTCTTTCTAATTTTAAAATTGATTATTCAAGGAAGGAAGTAGTCGACTTCTATTTTGCGGCAACATTTGATGATATTTATGTTACTTTATTGATTAATGAAAATGATTAGGCTCTTCAAGTTATAAAAGATTTCTTTCGTAATAATTGATAAATACGAAACACAAAACGTATATGCAAACAGGATGATGATGCTTAGACTACTCAAGTTGATGAAGTTTTCTCTTTCTCATATATTGTATCGACGTAATACTGTAAATATATTTCAAGTTAGATTGTTTAGATTGTTGAAATATGGATATCAACTAGAGCAGTGGTACTCATTGCGCGACTCGCGAGCAAAATGCGCTATATATATATTTGGCTCGCGAGCCGCCCAATGAGTACCACTGAACTAGAGTAACATCATCAATGTGCGTGTGTGTGTGTGTTATTTCCATTCGAACAAATATAATAATAATAAATAATGCAGCAATCGAAGAATGCAATCAATATCTGGAGTAAATTGGTTCATGCCCTCTTCTCCCTTTGGCAGCTCCAATACCCGTCCACTGTTAGTCCTCCCTTCAAGTTTGGAACAGTTCCTGAAACCAATTCTGCCTCTGTACTGAAGAAGCACCACGCAAGGATGTGGAATTACATAAAGAGGAAAGGATACCTCAGGAAGAGCGTTCAGGAAGGCATTCATTCTATCAAAAAGAGGTAGGTCGCATTCTATTTGTCCTGCAACGCAGAGATCAGTTCTCATCTTTTATGGATACGCGTGATATGTATCTATCAGTCAAAAGCCGAAATCAGTCAATACGGGTAATGACTGGTTAACACACACACACACTATATATATATATATATATATATATATATATATATATATGATAATATATATATATGATAATATATATATATGATAATATATATATATGATAATATATATATATATATCTATATGATACACACAGACCGTGCATGGAACAAGGAACTCTTCTGGGATAATTAAATCCACTATAGTCCGAATAAGTAATGGTAAATGACAAATACCATAGTTTTTCTTTTTCATGATGCAAGCCCGACGTGGGCAACGGGTCCCTCGCAAAGCGGTCCCATAAATATAGCTTCCCTCACCAGCTATCTGCAAAGCAGACAGGATCCAGCTTTGGGACATGGATGTAGGGTTTAAAGCAGCCTAGCCCCACTACATTTAGGACCTCAATATAAGTAAAAGACTCGTTGTATTCACGTCGGATTGAATAAATCAAAGAAAAAGGGGTAACTATTATATTTTTAGCCAAAACCAAAACTTAAACCTCAACTAGCAGAATTGAGCGTCCACTTTTCAAGGCACATAACATGTCCGTTTCATGATGGGAATGAACTCAGAATGGTTCCCTGAGTTTTTTATGATACACACAGACCGTGCATGGAACAAGGAACTCTTCTGGGATAATTAAATCCACTATAGTCCGAATAAGTAATGGTAAATGACAAATACCATAGTTTTTCTTTTTCATGATGCAAGCCCGACGTGGGCAACGGGTCCCTCGCAAAAGAAAAACTATGGTATTTGTCATTTACCATTACTTATTCGGACTATAGTGGATTTAATTATCCCAGAAGAGTTCCTTGTTCCATGCACGGTCTGTGTGTATCATAAAAAACTCAGGGAACCATTCTGAGTTTGTGTATATTAAACGGACGTGTTACGTGCCTTGAAAAGTGGACGCTCAATGTCCCGGTTGAGGTTTAAGTTTTGTTTTTTTGGCTAAAAATACAATAGTTACCCCTTTTTCTTTGATTTATTCAATCCGACGTGAATGCAACGAGTCTTTTACTTATATAGAGGTTCTGAATGTAGTGGGACTAGGCTTCCTTTAAACCCTAGATCCATGTCCCAAAGCTGGATCCTGTCTGCTTTGCAGATAGCTAGTGAGGGAAGCTATATTTATGGGACCTCTTTGCGAGAGACCGTTGCCCACGTCGGGCTAGCATCAAGAAAAAGAAAAACTATGGTATTTGTCATTTACCATTACTTATTCGGACTATAGTGGATTTAATTTTCCCAGAAGAGTTCCTTGTTCCATGCACGGTCTGTGTTTAACATATAAGTTTCTCAGGGGACCATTCTGAGTTTGTATATATATATATATATATTATATATATATATATATATATAATAAAGGAACACCAGAGAAAATACAAACATCCTTCAAGGTTTAATAGTACCAACGTTTCGGAATGCACTAATTCCATCTTCAGGGCTAAAACAATAAAATTCCAAATCACATACAAAATACAAATTGCTTAATAACAATTTAAAATAAACTTAAAAAATTATAAAAAGTAGCTAAGAAAATGTAAAACATTAAAACTAAAAGGTAAATAAATGTGAAGTTAAAAAGTTAAAATTATAAAAAAGTAAAAGCATTTAAACTGAAATGTAAATAAAATAAACTAGTACCTTAACCAAAACATAGCAGATCTATCGATGATTCGTCAGAATTTAGGTCTGGTTTTAGTTTATAAATAAACAAAGACTCCATAATTGTAAGCTTAAGGTCAGAGCTACCGGCGGCAAGTACGGTGAAATTAGACTGTGAAATTGGGTGGTTATTGTTGTGCGAGTGATTACGTATGAGAGAATTAGGTGGTTTGCCAAGGGGTAAATTTGTACGGACCGATTTACCGAGATGTTCGTAAATACGAGATTTTAAATGTCTTTTAGTTTTACCTATATATGACCCCATACAGTGGTCACACTTGTATTGATAAACTATAGATGACTTAAGAAGTGTAGGAATAACATCCTTGTATTTAAATAAATGGTAAATCGATTTAGACGGGGTGAATATAATTTTTATACACAGTTGTGGGTAGAATTCCTTGAGCAATTTTAAAAGTTTGTTTCTAATGTTAAAACTTGAGGTTCCCATATAGGGCAAAGTGAAATACAGGATATCTTTGGGGACTGTAATTAAGTCTCTAGTTGTAGGGCTTATTAGTCTATTTTATTTAGGGTTCTGCCTATTGTAGTCTCCACCAGTCTAGAAGGGAAATTATTCTTGGCAAGGAGTTTTCGGATGAAATCTAGTTCATCGTGTAGTTTGAAGTAATCTGAACAGATATTGAAATCTCTATTGGTCAGAGTCGAGATTAAATTTCGTTTGAAACCTAAAGGGATAAAGGAAGAAAAGTTCGTAGTAAGATTGGTGAATGTCGGCTTTCGGTAAACGGAAGTTTCAAAAGAGGAATTAGTTTTTATTATCTTAATGTCCAAAAAGGACAGAGAGCTATTAGATTCAACTTCTGAAGTAAATTGAATGTTAGGGTGCTTAGAATTAAGGTAATTACGAAACAAAGGGATATGGTCTGGTGATTTAAACAGGAGAAAAGTGTCATCAATATATCTTCTATAAAAAACCGGTTTAAAGTTGGAAGGACACTCATTCAACCATTTGACTTCATGATGACACAGAAACGCGTTAGCCTAGGTGGGACCAAGAGGCAGACCCATTTGAACACCTTCAGTCTGTTTAAAATATTCACCGTTGAATATAAATATAAGGTCTTCCACGGAAAATTTTAGTAGTTCTTTCATTTGGCCTCTATTAAAACCCTGCACAGTATCAGTATTATTAAAAAGATTGTCAATACATATATCAATAGTTTCTGCAGCAGGCACATTGGTAAATAAAGATTTTACATCGAAGCTAGCCATTGTGTAAGAATTATTATTTAATGAGGTAATTTCTCTAACGAAAGAAAAAGAATCCCGTGCTGTATACAAATTATAAGTTATAGGTGATAGTATGGGAACCAAGAATTTTGAAAGGTTATAACTAAAAGTTCCTAGAGCCGATAAAATTGGCCTAAGCGGACAATTAGGTTTGTGTATTTTAGGGAGTCCATACATAATGCCTGGGCTGGATCCAGAAACAAATAATTTAGCAAAAACCGTGTCTGAGATTATATTATTAGATTTAAGTTTTCTAAGATACCTATTAATTTTATCTTCCTGTTTTAAAATTAAAGCAAAAATGTCACCAGTTACTTTAGTAAATCTAGTTGCATCATTTAAAATATCTGACATTTTATCGACATAAACATTCCTGTCCAAAAGAACAACGCCATTGCCTTTGTCTGGTCTTGTAACCACCAATGACTTGTCCAAAGACAGATTTCTTAGACTTTGAAACTCTTCCACCTCCATATTAGATCTATTGCCATAAGGGTTAAAAGCATAAAATGAAGTAAAAGCTAAATTACGTAAATTATTAGATAAAAAGTTAAAACCTTTACTATGTGGGTCAAAGAATGAATGTTTAAAAAGGTCCTTAAAAAATAACTCAAAGTTGAGAAAATAATTGTAAAAATTAAGTTTCTTTGGAGTAAGAGAGAATTTCAGGCCTTTACAAAGGGCAGATTTTTGAATATCACTGAGAACTTTGGAAGAATAATTAAAGATGAGATCATTAGCTGCTAGATTATTACTCGTATTATATCCTAATTTTTGGAGTTTCCTGTTCTGAACAAAATTCACCCTTGCAATACATTTCAAATTGCCCGTCTGAATGACGTTCAAAAGATGTGTTGAATCTATACCAGACACCAGAGACTTAAAATCACAAGTAGACCGATTAAGATCCCGATTACATTCATTACTGAGCCTTTTCTTAAATTTAATTTCTGCATCTAGTAATTGTTTTTGACAGTTCCTATAGGTTTCACTTTTTTGTAAATGAAAGTTACTAAGTTTGAACCTCAAAAAGCCAGGAATCAAACCCTGGTTTCTGCAGCAAGTAAGGAACCGCAAATCACACTGAAGTTTTCTAGCCTTGTAGTGAAGTTTTTCAAGTCTTCTATACATGTGCAATGCTGGTCTTCCATAGCGTTTGGTGATTATATCGGCTATTGATTGGTGGCGCGGAAAACGCAGTTTAATAATAAACAGGAACACCAGAGAAAATACAAACATCCTTCAAGGTTTAATAGTACCAACGTTTCGGAATGCACTAATTCCATCTTCAGGGCTAAAACAATAAAATTCCAAATCACATACAAAATACAAATTGCTTAATAACAATTTAAAATAAACTTAAAAAATTATAAAAAGTAGCTAAGAAAATGTAAAACATTAAAACTAAAAGGTAAATAAATGTGAAGTTAAAAAGTTAAAATTAAAAAAGTAAAAGCATTAAAACTGAAATGTAAATAAAATAAACTAGTACCTTAACCAAAACATAGCAGATCTATCGATGATTCGTCAGAATTTAGGTCTGGTTTTAGTTTATAAATAAACAGAGACTCCATAATTTTAAGCTTAAGGTCAGAGCTTCCGGCGGCAAGTACAGTGAAATTAGACTGTGAAATTGGGTGGTTATTGTTGTGCGAGTGATTACGTATGAGAGAATTAGGTGGTTTGCCAAGGGGTAAAATGTCAGATATTTTAAATGATGCAACTAGATTTACTAAAGTAACTGGTGACATTTTTGCTTTAATTTTAAAACAGGAAGATAAAATTAATAGGTATCTTAGAAAACTTAAATCTAATAATATAATCTCAGACACGGTTTTTGCTAAATTATTTGTTTCTGGATCCAGCCCAGGCATTATGTATGGACTCCCTAAAATACACAAACCTAATTGTCCGCTTAGGCCAATTTTATCGGCTCTAGGAACTTTTAGTTATAACCTTTCAAAATTCTTGGTTCCCATACTATCACCTATAACTTATAATTTGTATACAGCACGGGATTCTTTTTCTTTCGTTAGAGAAATTACCTCATTAAATAATAATTCTTACACAATGGCTAGCTTCGATGTAAAATCTTTATTTACCAATGTGCCTGTTGCAGAAACTATTGATATATGTATTGACAATCTTTTTAATAATACTGATACTGTGCAGGGTTTTAATAGAGGCCAAATGAAAGAACTACTAAAATTTTCCGTGGAAGACCTTATATTTATATTCAACGGTGAATATTTTAAACAGACTGAAGGTGTTCAAATGGGTCTGCCTCTTGGTCCCACCTTAGCTAACGCGTTTATGTGTCATCATGAAGTCAAATGGTTGAATGAGTGTCCTTCCAACTTTAAACCGGTTTTTTATAGAAGATATATTGATGACACTTTTCTCCTGTTTAAATCACCAGACCATATCCCTTTGTTTCGTAATTACCTTAATTCTAAGCACCCTAACATTCAATTTACTTCAGAAGTTGAATCTAATAGCTCTCTGTCCTTTTTGGACATTAAGATAATAAAAACTAATTCCTCTTTTGAAACTTCCGTTTACCGAAAGCCGACATTCACCAATCTTACTACGAACTTTTCTTCCTTTATCCCTTTAGGTTTCAAACGAAATTTAATCTCGACTCTGACCAATAGAGATTTCAATATCTGTTCAGATTACTTCAAACTACACGATGAACTAGATTTCATCCGAAAACTCCTTGCCAAGAATAATTTCCCTTCTAGACTGGTGGAGACTACAATAGGCAGAACCTAAATAAAATAGACTAATAAGCCCTACAACTAGAGACTTAATTACAGTCCCCAAAGATATCCTGTATTTCACTTTGCCCTATATGGGAACCTCAAGTTTTAACATTAGAAACAAACTTTTAAAATTGCTCAAGGAATTCTACCCACAACTGTGTATAAAAATTATATTCACCCCGTCTAAATCGATTTACCATTTATTTAAATACAAGGATGTTATTCCTACACTTCTTAAGTCATCTATAGTTTATCAATACAAGTGTGACCACTGTATGGGGTCATATATAGGTAAAACTAAAAGACATTTAAAATCTCGTATTTACGAACATCTCGGTAAATCGGTCCGTACAAATTTACCCCTTGGCAAACCACCTAATTCTCTCATACGTAATCACTCGCACAACAATAACCACCCAATTTCACAGTCTAATTTCACCGTACTTGCCGCCGGAAGCTCTGACCTTAAGCTTAAAATTATGGAGTCTCTGTTTATTTATAAACTAAAACCAGACCTAAATTCTGACGAATCATCGATAGATCTGCTATGTTTTGGTTAAGGTACTAGTTTATTTTATTTACATTTCAGTTTTAATGCTTTTACTTTTTTATAATTTTAACTTTTTAACTTCACATTTATTTACCTTTTAGTTTTAATGTTTTACATTTTCTTAGCTACTTTTTATAATTTTTTATGTTTATTTTAAATTGTTATTAAGCAATTTGTATTTTGTATGTGATTTGGAATTTTATTGTTTTAGCCCTGAAGATGGAATTAGTGCATTCCGAAACGTTGGTACTATTAAACCTTGAAGGATGTTTGTATTTTCTCTGGTGTTCCTGTTATTATTAAACTGCGTTTTCCGCGCCACCAATCAATAGCCGATATATATATATATATATATCCCCCTCCCCGCGGGCGGTCTTTCTGGGGTGGATCGCCCGCGGGCTCCTGCCTCCATGTGGCGAGGGGGGTCAGCCGCGGCTGGGGGCCCTGCCGGGTCCCCGCCCGGTTGCGAAGTGGACTTTTAGCATACCCTGCTATCCTACAGCCCCCTCTTTCCTGTCTTCCCCTCTTTACCCTCTTCCTTGCCCCTCTGTTTTTTCTGCTTTCTCTGTTCACTTCGCGCGCCCCGTGGGCTGCCGGGGCTGGTCGCTGGGGGTCTCGCCCCCATGGCCGGGCCGGACTAAGTTGGCTGGTAGGGTGCCCAGGCCTGGGACCCTGGGGGGCCTTGGTCTTTGCTGCCGGCGGGGGAGAACTTTCGACGCTGCAAGGGCCCCTTTTGAAACGGGGGTACCTACATGGGACGAGGCACCCACCCCCCGCCGGCGTGCGCTTGGTCCCCTTGGGCCCCGGGTAATCGGTTCCCCGCGGCCCCGGGCGCGAAACAACAATAAAAATTTTCTATGGAAACACTTACAATCTAATGGACCTCGTTGACGACCCGGCTTGTGCATCTGACCTCCCTCTGACTACCTCTTTGGACCGTGGGTCTGGTAAGGGCAGTCGGCAGCCCTCGCCCACCCCGTCTGCTCTTCTTGCCGACACCTCCTCTCCCTCTCTTCCCCAGGCTCGTGGCGCCGCTGCCCGACCCCCGCCAGTAGCGGATGGACCTGCAGTGGACCCCCCGACCCCTGGATCCCCCCATATTCCACGTCCCGATAGGGACCCACCTGCTTTTTCGCCCTCAGGTGGGAGGCCCGCGGCCCCGGTCGCCTCCCACTCCGGTCGGGCCTCATCGCCCCCGGCCCCCTCGGCCCCTGGGGGACGTGGGACCCGACGTCGCCGTCCGCCGTTCTCGTCTTCTCGCCCCCTCGAAGTTCCGGTGGTGTTTGGCCAGACGGCTTCACTCGGCCTTAGGACGATGGACAAGTTCCTCGTCCTCCGCCCCTCCTCCTCCAAGCCCCTCCCCACTAACCACGAACGCCTCTTTCGAGCGATCCATGGGAAGACGGGGACGGCGCGTTTTGACCTTCGGCCTCAGAGGGATGGCTCCATTTTGATAAGGTCGCGTTCCTCTGCCGAAACCTCCTCTCTGCTCGCTATCCCCGATGTCCTGGGCTGCGGGATCACGGTGACTCCCCACCCCCGCCTCAATCAGTGCCAGGGCACAATTTACGCTGCTCGTCTTCTACCCATCCCGGTGGAAGACCTCCAGATTGACCTCGCCTCCCAGGGTGTTGTGAGGGTGTACCGCTTTCCCGACAGATCGCGGTCCCCAACCGCCCCTTCTCCTCGCCTGCTCCTCACTTTCGACTCACTGGTGCCCCCGTTTCGGTATTCTGGGGCTTTGGTGAGAGACGAGCGTGCGAATTCTCAGTACGACCATACATGCCAGATCCTACGCGCTGTTTTCAGTGTAATAGGTTTGGCCACGTGAGCAGCTCCTGCCGTCAGCCGGCCCCGTTGTGTGTCCGCTGCGGCGGCCCTCCCCACCCCTTGCCCTGTACTGCTCCGCCTTCCTGCACCAACTGCCATGGACCACACCCTGCTTCATCCCGCTCTTGCCCGTCCTTCCTCTTTGAAAGGGAGGTTCGGGCCCTCTGTTCATCAGAGTTTCTCAGCGCTCGGGAGGCGCGGGAGCGGTTGCGTGGCTGCGAGGCCCGGCGTGGTGCCTCGTACGCCGAGGCTCTCCGTTCCCGGACCCCGTCCTCACCGGCGGTTCCCAACGCGCCTCCACCCACCGTGTCCGCTACTCCCAGTCCATCCTCTGCCGCCCAGCGGACTCCTACCGCGGCTCCCCGTACTACCAGCGCGTCCCCACGTGCTCCCTCCGCGAACGCCGATGCTTCGTCGGCAACCCCCCCTGCCCCTTCTACGCCCTCTCCACCGGCGCCTTCGGCCACCCCCATTCCGGATCGTGACCCGCCGTCACCCATGCGGGCCGCACGACGGAGGGGTAGGGGCCGCAAGCGCCGCGCCAGTGGTGACCCCGAAAGGTTCGAAGCCATAAGCCTCGCATCACCTTCCTCTCCCAAACACAAACGCCCCTTCGCCCTACCGCCCCGGTGTCCTCACCGTCCCCACTGCGCAACCGTTATGCACGCTCCCCCCTGGGGTCCCCGACGGCCCTCGTGGTGGGGCTGAGATACACCCCTCTCCGGCCCGGTCGATGGACCCACTGGAGGGGGAACTCGCCCGCCTGGTCGGCGTGGGTGGGACGTGCACGCCCCCGCGTTTGACCCGCCCCATCTCTCTCCTCGACCTGCCAATGCCTCTGGGTGAGGTATTATTTTCCACTCCCCCTCGTAGTCCTGCCTCCCCCGCACCTCCGGTGAAGGGAGGGGCATTCTGGATACCTCTCACATCCCCTTCTCTGCATCGCTCTCCCCCGGACGTCCGGGAGACTCCTCTTCTGGAGGACTTGCCGGCGTCTGGTTCCACATCGCCCCCTCGTCGGGGTGACCCTCGCCTTCGCCCTCGTTCGGCGTCCCTCGCTGAACTCCGGGGCTTTCCGATTCCCTCTTTAATCTCGGGCCGCCCGATCGGCCCACCCACCCCATAACCATCCTTTACGCTGACCTTCCTACCCCTCCCTATACCTCGCTCCTGCAGTGGAACATCCGCGGGCTCCTGGTAGGCCTCGAGAGTCTCTCTTCTCTCCTGGCCTCCAGGTGTCCGGCGTGTTTCTGCCTTCAGGAGACGATTCTGGGATCCCGTTCCCTCCCTCGAGTGTCCGGTTACTGCGGGCTCCCTTCCCCGCCTCTCGATGGGGCGGGGAGGGGGGGCGCCGCGGTCTTCGTGCACCGCTCCGTCCCTTTCTGCCCCCTCCCGCTCCGTACAGTCCTGCAAGCTGTGGCCGTGCGCCTTTCCTTGGGGCGCCAGCTCACGGTCTGCTCTCTTTACCTCTCCCCTATCGTACACCCTCCACCCGATTCTCTCCGTGACCTAATTCTCCAGCTTCCCCGCCCTTTTCTGATTCTCGGGGACTTCAACAGTCGGGACCCGGCCTGGGGGGACGTTTACTCCACCTTTCTCTCCGGGACCCTTCTCTCCCTTATGGACGAGCTCGAGTTCACCTTTCTGAACGATGGCTCCCCAACCTGCCTTCACTCGGCCCATGACAGTTTCACCTGTATCGACCTTTCCCTGGTTTCCCTCGAAATCGTGACGGAGTTCACCTGGGAGGTCCTGCCGGATTCTTCCGGCAGTGACCATTTCCCAGTGTGTCTTACCCCGATCCTCCCCCCCACCTCTGTCCGCCCGCGCTGGCTGTTCGCCCGAGCAGACTGGGCCTCATACGCGAGGGGCACGGCGATCTCGCCATCAATTCCTGCCTTTCCCTCCGTCAATGAGGCCCTCGCCTTCCTCGAGAGTAAGATCCTCTCGGCTGCCGCCAGTTGCATCCCCCGTACCTCTGGCTCCCCCAGGCCGCGAAGCGTCCCATGGTGGACCCCAGAGTGCTCCCATGCCGTTCAGGAGCGGCGCCGTGCCGGCCGCCGCTTCTACCGGACCCGCCAGCTGGAGCACAAGATAGAATTTCAGCGCCTGAAGGCAGTGGCCCGGCGTACCTCCTGGCGGAGTTACGTGTCCGGGATCTCCTCCTCGACTGCCCCCTCGACTGTTTGGCGCAAGGTGCGTAGCTTTGAGGGGACCCGTGTCCCCCCTCGACCCCCGGTGCTTCGGGTCGGGGACGACGAGTTCGTGTCCGATCCGGAGGCCGTCGCGAACGCACTCGCGGCGCACTTTGCAGCCATCTCCAGTTCCGATTCCCCCCACTCCCGCCGCGACCCACCGGAATTTCCACCTCATAGGGATGACCCTATAATCACCTCTTCCACATGACAGAGCTTCGGGAGGCCCTCCGCCCCCGACGCTCCTCCGCCCCCGGCCCCGATAATATCCCCTATGACTTGTTACGGCATCTCCACCCCTCTGCTCTCAGCTTTCTACTGGACCTCTATAACCGGATTTGGTTGGAGGGTTCATTTCCGGACCGATGGCGTGAGTCCATCGTCGTCCCATCCCGAAGCCCGATAAAGACCCCTCACTCCCGTCGAACTATCGCCCCATTTCCCTAACATGCTGTGCCTGCAAGGTGATGGAGGCGATGGTCGCCTCGCGGCTGTCCTTTACCTTGGAGGCGAGTGACCAGTACCCTGCTACCCAGGCTGGTTTCCGGCGCTTCCGGTCTACCACCGACCCCCTCCTTCTCCTTAGCCATGACGTGCAGGAGGCTTTCTTCCGGCGTCAATTTGTACTCGCCGTCTTTTTCGACCTCCAGAAGGCCTACGATACTACCCGGCGGAGCGCGGTCTTCGACTGCTTACGCTCCCTGGGTTTCGTAGGCTTTCTCCCTTCCTTTATTTATAACTTCTTGTCCGCCCGTTCTTTCCGCGTCCGCATCGGTTCTGCCCTCTCTGACCGCTTTCCGTTGGAGGAGGGTGTCCCTCAGGGTAGTGTCCTTAGCGTCTTGTGTTTCTCACTCGTGATGAACACAGTCGCTACGGTCCTGCCTACATCCGTTCGTAGCTCCCTCTATGCCGATGACCTGGCTATCTATTGCTCTGGCCGCCTCCCGTCTTTGGCTGAACGTCGGCTCCAGCTAGCCATCAACGCGGTGGTTCGCTGGGCGTCCTCGGTTGGCTATGCTTTCTCACCCTCTAAGTCTTCCAGTATGCTTTTCCGTCCTCGGCGCCTCCGTCTGTCGCATACCTTCGCCCTTACCCTTGCCGGCACTCCTCTTCCCCTCGTCCCATCCGTTAGATTCCTGGGTATGACCCTCGACGGATTTTTCGGTTGGGTTCCACACCTTAGGCGGTTGCGGCAAACATCTCGCCGCACCCTCTCCCTTTTGGGTCATCTGTCCCACACGACCTGGGGGGCGGACAGGCGTACTCTGCTGCGCCTGTACACCTCCCTGGTGCAATCCCGTGTCGACTACGGCTGTGTGGTCTACAGCTCCGCCTCCTCTCCGGCACTCCGTATGCTGGATCCTCTTCTCCACCGTGGCCTTCGCCTGGCGTCGGGTGCCTTCCGCTCGTCCCCTGTCGCTAGTCTTCAGGTGGACTGTGGACACCCCCCTGCCCCTTCGCCGGGGCCTTCTCATGGCGAAGTGTTACCTTCGCATCTGCCGCCTTCCGATGTCCCTACTCTTCTCCGCGATCTCCCAGGCGCTACCCCGGCCTGACACGTGGCATTTCGCTGCCTCTCTGGCCGAGATTTTCTCGTCCCTGGGGATCCCCCCACCCTCTATTCTGCCGTTCTCCTTCGATCTGTCGCCCCCCTGGCGGACCACCCCTATCTGCCGTTGCCAGGCGCTCCGTGGCCTGCGTAAGGAGTCTCTTCCTGCCGTCCTCCGGTCTTCTTTTCTGGCCCATCTTCCCGTCCATTCGGACGACGTTCCCGTCTACACCGACGGCTCGCGCTCCCCTGCAGGTGTCGCGGCCGCCGTCTTCTCTCCGTCATTGTCACCTACCTCCCGGGGTATCCCCCTGCCGGTTCAGGCCTCCATCTTTTCCGCGGAGCTCTTTGCCCTTCTGGAAGCCCTCCGTCTGGTATCGGGTTGTTCGCGGTCCTCCTGTACCATTTTTTCGGACTCGCTGAACGCCCTTCAGGCGCTCGAGCGCTATGATTCCCCGGACCCCCTCGTACGCCTTATTCAACAGGAGTACCATGTCCTGCACACCGTTCACCGGATCCGGGTCACCTTCTGCTGGGTTCCCGCCCATGTTGGTGTTTCCGGTAATGAGGCGGCGGACTGCATAGCCCGGTCCGCCGCCTCGCTGCCTCCCTCCCCCGCCCGCTCCCCTTCTCAGACTATGTGCAGGTCTTTCGTTCCTTTTACGACCGCATGTGGCAACAGTCCTGGGACGATGCCACCGGAAATAAACTCTGGTCCATCCGCCCCCGTCTGTCATATTGGGTGTCCTCTTTCCACCGCTCCAGACACAAAGAGGTCGTCCTTGCGCGGCTTCGCATCGGCCATACGCGCCTCACGCACGGCTATCTTATGTTCCGGCAGGAGGCTCCTCGTTGCGCCTCCTGCCAGTCGCCCCTCACCGTCTCTCACATCCTTGTGGAATGCCCCACCCTGTCGTCAGTACGTCGTCGCGCCTTCCCGTTCCTTTCTGATTTCCCCCTCCCCGAACGTTTACGCCTTATGCTCGCTGAGAGCCCTCTCTTCTCGCTTGACCGTCTTTTCCTCTTCCTCTCCCAATCTCGCATCCTATCTGAGCTTTAGGTGACTTCTCACCTGTAGTCCGCTGTTTCCCTTTTCTAGTGCCTTTTCTCCGTCTCCGTTTCTCTTTCTCGTATTCCGCCTCGCCATGATATCCGCTACCATATAGCGGGAAGTGGCGGTAAACGCCCCAATACACAAAAAAAAAAAAAAATATATATATATATATATATATATATATATATATATATATATTATATATATATATATATAATCTCAAAACGTATAAACCTAATATATATGCTGAGACAGAGCAAACCAAACAAATATAAAATAATGGACGTACATTATACAAATATTTTGAACGATCCTTTTAGGCTTCCACGGAATTGAAAATGAAAAGGTTTATTGGCAGACTATAGTCCATATGACAAATATTATTAATACAATGACAGTTCATATACTAAGGAGAGAAATATATACAGTTGATTAGAAATAATACTGTAATGTCGAAGTTAAGTAGAGCGACAGACAGACATTTTCGTACCAAACATTCCATAGCTTAGGCCTTAGAGGATAAATGGTAGGACTCATGGCTAGCTTAGATAATCGGGTTGGTTGATTTTTTAATTCTTTGCATTAAACTGTATTGAGCATGTCTTGTTACCTCCGAGAAGCTCGGGACATTGCGGGTAGCAAACATTTGCGAAGCTGAGCATCTCGGGGGTAATTTATGTAAGTCTAAAAGACCTGTTGTACAGCAAATGTAGGGTTCTGCCAGAACCTTTTATATAATTCACCCAGAGTTGCTGTCCGTATATATTACTGCAGAAAGTACGAAAGAGAGTGTCTTTAGCTTCACTTGTACAAAATCGAAAGTTCCTTATGGTCATATTCGCTTTAGCACACAGGCTGCGAGATTGTTTTCTTATATCCGAGTCATCACTCAAGGAGCTGGTAATAGTTTGACCCAAATACTTAAACTCTTGTACTTCCTCAATTACTTCACCATTCATTTTAAACCTTATATCAGCTGGCTGATTACAGTTTTTAGGATGAAATTGCGTAACCTTAGTTTTTGTAACATTAAAAAGAATATCATGTTTCTGCGAATACACTTCGCAGACTTTTAGTAGCCGATCCAGACCTTTAACAGAGGGACTTATTAACACCATATCATCGGCATAAACTAAGTTATTTATCCTTGTGTTATCTATACAACATCCCACTGTTGCCTCATTAAGTGAAACAATTAATCCGTCAATATACACATTAAACAGCATAGGGGAGAGCAAGGAGCCTTGTCATCCTGCAAGAGGAGCCAAAACACTCGGATAGTACATTGCCCCACCTAACGGTGAAAGATTGGTGGGAATACCAAAATTTCAATACGTTTAATATGTACATGGGAACTTTCCTGTCTTCTAGTTTTTCAAATAAAATATTGTGGTTCACCCTATCATATGCCTTACTTATATCTAGGAAACAGCTATAAATAGTTGAATTACTGTCCATGTATTTAGATATTGTTTCTTTAAGTACATAGATACACAGGTCAGTTGAGTGGGACCTTTTAAAACCAAACTGATTAGATGTCCATAGGAAATCATTTAATCGGAATAACAAGAGTTTTTCTAGTAGTTTCGAGAAGCAGGAAACGACAGCAATAGGCCTGTAATTATTGCTGGACAGAATGTCTCCGTACTTATTTTTGACCAGGGGCAAGTTATATACCCTCATGAACTCTGCAGGGATATAGCTATGAGCAAGCATGGCTGATAGGAGCAATGATATATGCAGACATACAACGTCATTGGCATATTTTAAGTGCTCATTCGATAAGTCATCTACCCCTGACGCAGAACCAGTCTTTAACTCTTTAATTAACCTCTTTACTTCAGAAAATGATATCAAAGTATTTTCCCTTGTCCCTCCCACAGTCGTTTCGCTGCAGTCTATCTTAAGATTATCCCTACTCACACTGTTTAGAATGTTAGAGTAGTGGTTTTTCCACAGCTTTGCAATTTCATCCTCCCCTGACACCCCATCGATTGTCGGAGGGGGGACATTTTTGACACCCGTTTGATTCTTAACAAATTTCCAAAATTTGTTATCGTTATTTATGCGAGCTTCACAGGCTTTTGATGCTCGAATAGACTCTTCTTCCTGTTTACATCGCCTTATGACCGCCTTATACTGACCCCTACTTCTACACATATTCATGTATACAGGTCCTAATCTGGGTCTACCATGAAAGCACCACAAATCATAGGCGTCTTTCGATTCCCTCTTCAGGGGGACAATAAAATCATTCCATCCAGGAATAATCTTAGTATGATAGTTGTAAGATTTAATCAGGGGGCTTCCTGCTTCTCTTAACAGGGATATTATCTTACTATAATACCTATCTATGAGTTTACAGTGAGAATCATTTGAGCAAGGATTACTACAGGCAAGATGCAAAATTTCTAAATTATTAAAGAGGTGACTTGTTCTGTCTTTGTATTCTATTCTCTGTTGCATATTAACATTGAACCAATCAGGGGGACAATAAAATCATTCCATCCAGGAATAATCTTAGTATGATAGTTGTAAGATTTAATCAGGGGGCTTCCTGCTTCTCTTAACAGGGATATTATCTTACTATAATACCTATCTATGAGTTTACAGTGAGAATCATTTGAGCAAGGATTACTACAGGCAAGATGCAAAATTTCTAAATTATTAAAGAGGTGACTTGTTCTCTCTTTGTATTCTATTCTCTGTTGCATATTAACATTGAACCAATCAACGCGATTATTCTTACCTATTGAGTTCTTGTTAAGTCGTGTTGCGCATAAATTAGTAAAGTTAATTAATATTTCTAATGGTCTATGATCAGAAAGAAGGAAATCATGCAGAATATGAACTCTAACAATTCGATCCTTTAGATTATTACTAGTGAGACAATAATCAATCCACCTGGTGGTACCACTCATATCACTAACGTATGTAAAATTACCACTGGTTACCCCTAATACATCTACATCACTGATACTTAAATTGGCCGACTCGCACATGTTACCCAATTCTACAAAGAATTCCGAGTTCACATGCGCGTTAAAGTCCCCTATTATTATACAGTGAGAATATTTAGGGTTATCTGATAATGACTTAATTTTGTACAGCAAATCAATGTATTCATCTAGATTACTGCCGTTGTTTTATGGTAAATAGCAGTTTACAATTAATATGCAATCATTGTTCACTTGTAATTCAATTCCTAACAGCCTTACATTATCGCTTGTTAAAAATTTTATATGTTTTGACAAATTTTTCCTTATTAAGAAGGCAACACCACCAAAAGACCTACCGTACATTAATTCATCTGACAAGTCTACTGCTGATGACGCATGGTACATAAAGTCATCATGGATGGTAGAGAGGAATTTTAGCTCTTGCTTAGGTAGCCAGTGCTCTTGCAGGAGTATCAAATCTGCACTGTCGCAGATTTTATGAACATCTACAGTTGAATTCCTCACCGACCTTACATTATATGAGACTATTTTCAACAAGTTATCCGCCATGACTGATAGAAAATTTATTATTAGTAAGATTATTATTATACACAGTACAACTTTCAGGCATTACCGTTAGGGCGCCTATTATTATTATTATTATATTATTATTATTATTATTATTTTTGCCTGTTATCAAATCTCCTGGAAAAGTGAATAAACTCCTTAACAATAATACCGTCTGGCCACTGACTCATATTATACGGGTTGAAATGCGAATTTACACTTTTAATTATTACTTTAAATAAGTTATAATACGGAGAGTTTGTGTTTAGTTTATTAACTAACAATATATTGTGTTCACCAATGACTTCTTCCATCATGTGTCGAATATCGCTTGCCTCGTTCGAGAGCTGAATTCGCGACACAAAGAGGGTGAGATTCCCCATCGGTGGCCTCGCTGCGGAGACCGGTTGAGGAAACCTTCGGGAAGAGCGCCTGTTAACAGTGACCCACCCGTCACCCTCCCTCGATCTCCCTGAGGCAGGGTTCGCCTGCCTGGGGGATGGGTGGCACAACTTTTGGGGGGTAGGAGGCCCCTCCCCTGCTCTGTTGCTTGGTGAGGGTCTGTTAGCGGTGTTTATAACCTGACGGCCGCGCGTGTCCCTCCTTCTTCGGTGGGAGAGGGGGGAACTGCGTACCGAGCGGAATTAGTTGTATCTGCATTAATACCAGTGTGGTGTAGAGCAGATTGATCAAGTGTTTTTTGCGTATCCAATAGTTTCAGCAGTTGTGTAACTTTGGTCAGATCCTTACATTTGCTAAATAGAATTTTATTCCTCCGATTCGCTTATTTTAACACTTGTATGGGACTAGGAGGTGATGACGTAATAAAATGTAAACTGGTTTATGGTCCTCTCTTTTACAGATGTTTTAGGAAAATTTCTGATTATCCTCTGCACCACGAAATGAGCTGAGTTAACACGTGAATTAAGAGCCCAAATATATTCTCCATAAACGAGGCAACAACCAAAGAAACATTTTAGTGAAACTCAAAATATCCAAATGATATCCAAACGTTTAGAGAACCCGACAACGGGTGCAGGAAAATGACGAGTTTGACTACTCGCAGCAGACAAGGTCGGTCTAGAGTGACTGCTGTAATACAGGATATTTTTAACCCCAATTCGTTGGAAAATGAGATTTTTTATAATGTATGTATACAGGATTGCGTTATTCGAAGACTGTCCCGAGGAAGTCGTTTTACGACGGGTCTGGAAATATTCGTATCCACTCAGGATGATTATGAAATAGCTGTTAGCACCTCCACTGTGAAAAGGAGGATTAAAAAACGTGGTCCATTAAAAAGCTAATGAAGACGTGTAACGAAATGTGCACCACTGATGGTATGAATAAACACCTGAGGATTAGATTATTTGGAGACAAACGTAAATCCAGCAGCTACTTTGCTGCAAAACTGTAAGAAAGTATGGGGGCTATTAAAAACGACTTTTATCCATAAAAGAACGAAGAGAAAAGATTAACATATACTAAGACCCATTACAACGAACTTTTTCTTCTTTTTGTGTTAACCAAAGTACTTCCAACTGCCTGCGGCGAAAAACTTTTCCAAAAATTAACGATATTGTAAGAAAAAAAGTTTTGAGCTATTAAATCTTCTGTCTTTAAGTTTAAATCCATTATTCCTGGTTATGTTCTTATTATCTAATTTAAAAAAGTGCTCGAAATTTATATTATCAAATCTGTTTAACGTCTTAAAAACTTCAATAAATTTGCCTCCCCCCCCCTTCTCTTTTTTAGTAAATACAGATCAAGTTCTGCTAATTTTTGTTCGGTGATTTTATTACAAAGATTAGGTATAATAAGCCTGGTCGCTCTTCTCTGGATTCTTTCAAGCGTTTTTATATCTTTCCTCATATACGGATTTCAAAACTGTCAGGCGTACTTTAAATGTGGTGAAACGAAAGATATAAAACCCAACACTTTATTGGCTTTCTTATTGCTTTCGACGTATTGCTTTGAAAACTTTATTTCGTAACTATAACACCTAACTCTTTCTCTTTCGAGAGCCAATGTGTGTTACTTTGCATTTGTCGACATTAAATTTCATCTGCCATCTACCCGACCAATCAACGGCTTAATTGAGGTCACTTTAAAACGCCTCTATCGAGACTACTATACGTTTTACCACCAAGTTTTGTATCGTCCGCAAATTTAGAAATTTTACTAATCAAATTAATATCGAAATAATTTACATAGACAATGAACAAGACTGGCCCCAACACAGACCACTGAGGGACTTCGCAAGTTACCCTTGCGCCCCCCGACTCGGGTCCATTTATTTCAACTCTCTGCTTTCTGTCTGTTAACCAGTTCTTAATTCGTCTTAATTCGTTACTCCCTTATACAAGGCGCCTTCATTTTTTCGAGTAATCGTTTATGTGGAACCGTGTTGAATGGCTTCTCAAAGTCTAAGTACAAGACATCCACCGCTCTATGTTGATCATATATATTTATAATGGTGTGAAAGAATTCAAGTAAATTGTTTAGACACGAACGTGGCCTATGGAAACCGTATTGACTGTTTCTGATCAGATTATAACTTTCGAGATGATTAACTATTCTATCACGTATTATAGACTTAACGCTTTCGGTACTGCCTACAGACGGCGTTTCTTTTACGCCCATTGAAATGTGGACGTGAAAATTAAGATCGCATGGCGTACGTAGTTAGTTTGTGGTGATCATTCGTACGGCGTGGCCTGTAATTGCCCGCGAGATTTTTAGCGATCTTTTTTAAAAATCGGAGTGACATTTGCTAACTTAAAGTCAGACAGCAGAATTCCCTTTTCCAATATTCTATTAAAAAGTTTAACGAGGAATGGTAGTAATTTGTTTTTCACCTTCATTCAGTACCTGACGATTTACTAATTTTTAATTTATTTATGTAATGTAAAACATTAGTTAACATTAATTCATCATTAAAATTAAACATAGATCGTACTTCTGGATGTTCCATACGTCTTCTGTTGTAAATACTTTAACAAAGTAGTCATTTAATATCGTCGCTAGTTGTTTCTGATCACTTATTAAATTTTCACTGGCATCTATTATATAATTATTATTGGTCCGGTGATCTTCCTATTGGATTTTTATTGTTAACATATGTATAAAACTTCTTACGTTCCTCTTTGTACAATTTTGCAAAACTAACTCGTATTGATGTTTTGTTTTTATGGATCACCTGAAGATCAGGGCCCCCAGCCTTCTCTAGTTAGCCTTATAAGGCTAACTAACGAAAATATCACGACCTAACCTACCCAATCATTAGGTCAACTGTACGCCCTTGACGATTGGTTAGGTTAGGTCGTGATATTTTCGTTAGTTAGCCTTATAAAGCTAACTAAAGAAGGCTGGGGGCCCTGATCTTCAGGTGATCCGTTTTTTTTAACTTCGCTTTTAACATGCCTTCCTAAATAGAACATACTGAGAAATTTGGCTGAGAGTTTTCGGGTTTGTGAGCGTGTACCTTTTATGGACGTTATTCCAATCTCTAATAAGTAGTGTTATTTCATAACTTAACCACGGCGGGTTATTATTAAAACTGTCATACATATTAATTACGATACCTATTTCTCGAATGACGAAGTTGGCTTCTGTAACTATCGAAATCGGAGTGTCTACAATCAGGAACTTTTAATCAATTATTTTCCGGGTTAACCTTAACATTTATTCTGAATCGTATTAATTTATGGTCGGAAGTACTTATTTCTTCTCCGACTTCAACATCTTGAACAAGATTCAGATCACCTGAAGATCAGGGCTCCCAGCCTTCGTTAGTTAGCCTTATAAGGCTAACTAACGAAAATATCAAGACTTAACCTAACCACCGTCAAGGGTGTACAGTTGACCTAACGATTGGTTAGGTTAGGTCGTGATATTTTCGTTAGTTAGCCTTATAAGGCTAACTAGAGAAGACTGGGGGCACTGATCTTCAGGTGATCCCAAGATTCTCATTTGTCTTCATTATGAAATCTAGTATATTGTTTCCACGTGTTGTCCCTTTTACTCATTGGTAAAGAAAGCTGTCCTGTGTAAAATATTTATTAATCGTGTCCCTTCTGCAACGCCGCATAGAATTTCAAAATTAACGTTCGATAATTGAAATCGCCTATTAAGACGGTTTCCTTTTGCCAAGTAAGACTATTTAACCTATCAAACATTCCCAGATCATGCTCTACATAAATTCTGTAGAGGCGATCTATATATATTAGTTACGTACGGATATTTCGGCTGCAATTTCGTCTATATCACTGTTTAGATTTAGCGTTACATTATTAGGTTTTAAGTTTTCACGTACATATAGAAACACATCCCCTTTGTTTGGATTTGTTCTGTCTTTATGAAATAATAATCTATAACCTGTAATTTGATATTCGTCAGTAAAGTCCCTATCCTTACAATTTATCCAAGATTAGGTAATATCAATGATATAAAAATTTTCGGCACATATCAACGCCTTTTCATAAATTTTGTTCCGAATACTATGTGCGTTGAAATGAACGATTTTTAAACTCTCGTTCACGCTTAGGTTAATTGGTTCAGCATGGCTTGTTTCCCGACAACATATAATTCGACCTCGTCTTTTTATACATCACTTATACTTCGCACTTTCCCCATATATTAGTCTACCTAACTGACCATTTCCCACTCTGTTTAAGCGTATACCATCTTTAATAAAGAGGTATTTACTATCAGAGTCCAAAAGTTAACAAAGTGTAACTCTAGATCATACTACACTAACCCTGGCAAACTACACATTTCCTTTAATATTTCATTTACATAAATAGCTCTCGATAACGAATGCGTTCTGGCAACCATTCGCGGGAAAACGCAAATGACAATAATGTTGATTTATCCTTCATGGACTTAAGCGGAGCACGATATTTTTCGAGCAACTGTTCCGACCTATTTCCCTCTACCTAAACATCGTTTAGGTAGAAGGAACAAGGGCGCTTTTTGCGCGGTTACATTCAATTTAACGACTTCGTCTCTCTACTATCCTTAATTTTTTCACTAGGTAAACGTACACTTTTTCTTTTGGACAGGTTGCGCTTTGCGAGTTCCTCGTCCATGCGTTTGACGAAAGAATCTCCTATAAGAACGGTCTGACTTTCTGCTTTTGTTTCCAATGCATTAAAAAATTTGGCCACTGCTAACCGAAATTCCGTTTACCGTTTCGGGTCCACACCATTGCAAATTTGAGCAAAGCCATCACTAGTTTTATTTCTCCCCCGCCATATTTGCAACGTTATTTTGCACATTTATTGTGTCCATTTCCGGTCGGATTTACTTTGCGTTCAAGCTTCTTAATCTGCACTTTAATCTCGTTAACATCGTCGTCTAATTTCTTAATACTGTTTTCGGTGACAGTCGCGTTATCTTCCGAGTTTACGCTAATACGATCAAGGATTTCTGATTTTAGTTCGCTTAATTTCTTATCAAAATAATCTTTCATTTGACAAAATTTGCAAATCGTCAATATCGCGAAAAAAGCCGCATGTATAACTAGAACCACGGACAGAACAATCAAATTTTTGAATTTTCGGAGGCATATTACTGAATTTATTCCTGGAGCAAAACTAAAGGGGATATTTAAAGGATTTTCCAAAATTCATAGGAGATTAAATATGACGGTTTCCTATAACTCTCAAACGATGAGCCGAGTTCAGTTTTAGAATGACGCAAAGAGGATTAAGGGATTGGAATACAGCGTGCCCCACGTGGTTTACGAATACAAGTTTCAATGGCAAATTTTATAATTTAAATATAGTTATACCGTTATTACTACACTCCTAATTACATAAAAATAAACACGATTGATTCTAAACGTTGGTTACGTTAGAAAGAACAAATAATATTTGTAACGAATTTAATTCCTATATCTTCTAAGGGCAATGGTTGATGCTAGTTATTATTACTATCACATTTAAGTAATAAATGTAAATGTGATTTTCTCGTGAGGTATCACGAATTGTAGTAAAAAAGAAAACGCACTGAAAAACGAGCGCGCACGCGAAACTATCCAGGATGTAAGCACGGCCAAAAACGCTTGGTGAGGGGAGCGAGAGACTGCTTTTTCAATACCTGGATTTACGTGTCTCCTAATGATCTCGTCATCAGGTGTTCAGTATCAGACTGCAATAGCTTTGGTTTTCCACTTTTACTCGTATCGTCAGTGGTGAAAATTTCATTGTATGTTTTGATTTGGTTTTGAACACCTGCTTAAAAACGAAAATATTTTTTCCACGAACTTCTTTTTATGATGTTATAATATGCTTTACTTCCCGCGAAAACAGTCGCCTTAGTCTTATTTCATACTTTGAGGTAGAAAAACATATTACTGAAGTTCGTCAGCAAGAAAATTGGACCCATTATTTCAGAGAACAAAATACTTTTAGTAACATTTAAAGGTTTGCTTTCATACTTTTACAAAAAAAAAAAAAAAAAAGTGTTAACGAATTGATAGAAGAAACGCCTGACTGAATTTGTGTAGAAAACTAGGTAGAAAGTTTGAGTAAACTTTCCATAAACTTGACTCCGATGCATTAAGCCATTATTACATCCCATTTGTAGAGACATTATTTCAATGACACCTATAATTTAGGACTTATTTCAACAAAAAAAGGTTTATAATCGGTTAAATTAAATATAAATCGACATCGCTACTTGTACGATGAGGTGCGAAGTGCCCCCAAACTTTGGCACAATACTTTGTGTGTATATATATATATATATATATATATATATATATATATATATATGAAGTGCCAAAATTACGTATCTACTTCCATTTTTCATAATGATTGGAAAACGGCATATAAAAACAATGCTATGGAACTTTATTAATATGTAATTTGATAATAATTAAATCTACAATTAATCAATTGGGTGATTTTGTTCCATCTTCATTTTAGATCTCTTCTTTGGATCAGTATAGGATTGTGCGTTTCCTTTTCAGATTTGGAAAACGTCCGTAAAATCCCAACTGGATTCAGATCAAATAACTTTGGAGGCCATTCCATAATGATCAGCACAATTTGTTGTTCTTTATGTTTCACTTAATTCACGCAAAGGTTGGACTTGTTTTTAGGATCATTCATTACGCTGGTATGCATCAATTTTGCTGTCAAGGGTTTTGTAAGTGATTCTTATAGAGTTTTTCCTGCTGATTTTGAATCTGCAATCCGGTTTTCTCAATCAGCTCAGGTTATACGGCTATGGCCTCATAAGTAAAATAGAATTTTTCGTGATTTTGTCAAAGCGGAATTGGAACAGTAACATCTATCATCACTTGTTTCACTTGTATAATATCTTTTTTTACTTTTCAGGCATATAGATAAAATATTTCATAATGAATAGAGCGTGTAAAAATGATCCCAATAGATTCTGCTACATATGTGGGACGGTTACCATGCCAAATAACCAGTCCCAAATCACTAAATTTGTGAAGACAATGTATAGAGCATACTTTGGAATTAAGCTAGGGGACCAGGACAAAAATTTCGCCCCTCGTATGTGCTGCAAGACGTGCATTGAAAATTTGAGAAGATGGAGCAAAGGCAGAGCGAAATCTTTGCCTTTTGGAATTCTCATGATTTGGAGAGAAGGAAAGGATCACGTGACAGATTGCTATTTCTGCATGACAAACCTCCAAGGTGGGCTTATAAATTTATTTTTCTTAAATATTTTGAAATCCTCGTATGAAACTTGACATAATATTCACCATAATGTAATATTCACCATATATAGCATAATATTCACCATAATGGTAATCATACATTTACATATACATATTGTTATAGAAAATACATTTACACATACATATTGTTATACAAGTTACATTTACATATACAATGATTGTATATTTTCTTTCTTTTTCATTCATATTGTCCCCGAAGGGACAATATGAATGAAAAAGAAAGAAAATATACAGACTCCATCGACCTATTTCATATCTTACAGACCGCAGCCTTCCCTCACGAGCCACCACTGTCTGAATGCTTCTTCTATTTCATATGCAAGTTTTATATCCATGTTTCTGTGTTTCTATTTTCAGGAGTTAACAAGAAGAATAAACACATTGTGTATACCCTGACATTCCTTCTGCTATGAGACCTGTACGTACCCATGGTCCTGGAATTCCAATACCCGACCCACCTCAAAACCTGGACTTCGATGATCTGATGATGGACAACCAATGCAATGACAGTCCCAGTCGTATATACTCAAAATACCGCCTTCAAATGAGCCGAGGCCTCTCAACCAGGCCAAACTTAATGATCTTACCAGGGATTTAGGACTTTCCAAATTAGCTGCCGAGATCTTGGGCTCACGACTTCGAGAGGACAACTTGCTGGCTCCGGGAACAACATTCTCCTGGTATAGGAAACGAGAGGAAGAATTCCGCAAGTTTTTTGCAGTGCACGAAAATACCTCTTCCTTAGTGTACTGCTGCAATGTTGAGGGGCTAATCGAATCCTTGGGCCTGCCATATAACGCATCAGAATGGAGGCTATTTATAGACTCGTCTAAACGAAGTTTGAAAGCAGTACTTCTCAACATTGGGAATAGGGTTGCATCAGTCCCTGTAGCACATTCCGTACAACTTACTGAGAGCTACGATAACATGAAAATTTTACTGGATGCTCTCGTATACGACCAACATAACTGGAGGATCTGTGGAGATTTGAAGGTAATACTAATATCATAAGTAAACTATTGCTATTGACTATGTTGTTTTTCCAAAGGTTATTTGAGAGCGTATAAGAACGCTTAACTTCCCCACAGAAGTGATACAGTCCAATGCATAGATTTTTTTATCTGATAGAACAAATTCTCTAAATTCTTTAAATATTTTCATTTTTTTCAGATTGTGGCATTTGTATTGGGAATGCAGGGGGATACACGAAATACCCATGTTTCCTCTGCAAATGGGATAGCCGAGCGGATGAGAAGCACTATGCACAGCGTGAATGGGCATCCAGAGAGAATTTTGAACCTGGGTCGCATAACGTCGTTTCAGTGCCCCTTGTACCACCAACAAAAATTTTGCTCCCACCACTTCATATTAAGCTGGGCTTGATGAAAAATTTCATCAAATCAATGAATAAGGAGGGTTCAGCATTCCGATATCTCGAGAGTAAATTTCCTCATATATCTGATGCTAAACTAAATGCTGGGGTTTTTGATGGTCCTCAAATTCGAACTTTGATCAAGGATACTCAGTTCGAAAACGCAATGACTCCAACTGAGAAGAATGCCTGGCAGGCATTCAAATCAGTTGTCACTGATTTTCTTGGCAAGCATAGAAGTCCAGAATACGAGTCCGTTGTCGAAAACTTGATGGAAGCTTTCAAAGCTCATGGGTCGCGCATGTCCATAAAAATGCACTTTTTGTGGTCCCACTTGGACTATTTTCCTGAAAATTGCGGGGATTATAGTGAGGAACAGGGTGAACGATTTCACCAAGATATCAAAATAATGGAAGAGAGGTATCAGGGAAACTGGGATATCAATATGCTGGCGGACTATTGCTGGTGTTTGAAGCGAGACGTGCCCGAAGAAAAACACAGACGGAAAGCCAAAAAAACTTCATTCCTTCCTCAATAAACTTTTTTCCATATTCATTGTATGAATAAAAGTATTTATTCACACAATGTTTTCATTTTTCACGAGTGTTCTTATAATATTACTCGTATCTACAGTGTTTAAGCTAAAAAAATCAATAAATTTGGGGATAAAATTGGACTTATAATAAATGGCCAATAGAGAAAAAATCTGACCTGATTGAGGAAAACCAATGTCATTTTCGAATTCAGCATGGTCGAATTATATAATATGAGTTGAAAAAACCCTCACAGCAGACAAAAAAATTTCATATGCATACCAGTGTTATCTTTTTGGAAAATGAAGTTTTGACCCATGAGGCGATGACCACTTGATATGGCATAGTTTATTAATCAATTAAGATGGAATGGTGGTGGTCTTTTTTCATGGTATCATTGATTTTTACAATTTCTCGAGTACCGTACCCATGAAGGAGAGGTCAACACACTTCACAGAAGGTATTATACACCGCGGAACCAATTTCCCATCGAGTCTGCCGCCTGATGTTTTGCGCATATACCAAACGAGCCCATTTTGAACTTATCAGTATACTTTTTCAGTCTTCTATAGTAAAATTGTTAAATTTTTTACGCACTACTTTAGAATAAATCATAAAGAAAGAAAGAACGTCAAAAAGTTACTTTTCAAAAATTATTTGTTTAATTTCTTTGTTAGATTATTATCAATTAATCAAAATTTCATCACATTTTTATGGGATTTTTTAGTTATTATAAAAAATCCAAGAGAAGCATTCATAATTCTCATTCGTTGTTAAATTACTATTTAATCAAATTCCATAATATTTTATGGGATTTCTCAGTTATAAATAAACCGAAGGACAGGATTCTCTCTCTCTCTCTCTCTCTCTCTCTCTTCTCTCTCTCTCTCCTCTCTCTCTCTCTCTCTCTCTCTCCGCAGGGGGTATAAAGGTTATGCACGTTCCTTCTGGGTGTAGTAAACTTTATACTTGAGGTGTGACAGCCCTCCGGTCCCGAGTCGTGGGATTCTAGAGAAATTGGCTGCCAATTCCTTCAGGTTCTCTCTCTTTCGGGAGGGCGGGTGAAGTCTGTTGTACAAACCTGTCCCGTGGGTTACTAGGACCCCTTCCCATCCCTACTCTGTCCTTTTAGCTTAGGTTAATGATGTTCTCCTCTGACTGCAGAAAAAAAAAAAAAACTTTTAGTATTAACTCTTTTTCTCTACTCTACGATTAGGACCCAACTGCTACCTCATGAGTGGGAAGAGAGGCTTTGGAACCTCTATAAATAACACCATTTCACTTCACTTGTAGGTAAATAATTAGAGGGGATAATAGCGGGTAGGATTGTTGACCATTTGGATTCCTACAAGCTACTTGGGGACTCCAACATGGGTTTAGACGGCATAGGTCGTGTCTCACCAACATGCTCGAGTTTTTCCACGTCATGTTGAGTGAGTATGATAAGAGTAGGGCAATTGATGAGAAAGCCTTTGATAAGGTACCTCACCGCTGGGTATGGTGGGGAAGTAGGTAGGTTGATTGAAAACCGGCTGAAGAATGCCACAAAGTTAATCCCTTCCGTTAGGCATATGGGCTACAATCGACGCTTACGTGACGCGGGGTCAAAGATGTCGATTTTAGAAGCATGTTTAATTTAAATGATAACCCAACTCGCAACAATGGTTGGAAGTTGGATTTGAAACGGTTTAGGACTAGTATGTGTGGGAATTACTTTACGTATAAGATCTGTGACACGTGGAACAGGTTACCTTCAGAAGTTGTGAACAGTTCCTCTGTGGATCAGTTCAAGAAAAGGTTAGACCAAATCTTGCACACTATTTCAGGGTGTAGAAAATTTTCCCTGGCACCCGTTGCCATTGGTACCTCCTCGGTATGGGCCGCAAGGCCTTTTGAGATACTACTTTTCCTTGTAACTCTCTCTCTCTCTCTCTCTCTCTCTCTCTCTCTCTCTCTCTCTCTCTCTCTCTCTCTCAGGGGGTATAAAGGTTATGCACATTTCTTGTGGATGTAGTAAACTTTATACTTGGGTTGTGACAGCCCTCCGGTCCCGAGTCGTGGGATTCTAGAGGAACTGGCTGCCAGTTCCTTTAGGTTCTCTCTCTCTTTCGGGAGGGCGGGTGAAGTATTTTGCACAATCCCGTCCCGAGGGTTACTAGGACCCCATCCCATCCCTACTCTGTCCTTTTAGCTTACGTTAAGGTTGTTCTCCTCTGACTGCAAAAAAAAAAAAAAAAAAACCTTTTCTTTTAGTATTAAGTATTTTTCTCTTCTTTTACTATTAGGACCCTACTGCTACCTCATGCGTGGGAAGAGAGGCTTTGGAACCTCTATAAGTAACACCATTTAACGCTCGTAGGTTGAGAGAGACTGGGATGGAGGGGTCCCAGGCGTAGGGGCGCGATGAATGGAGTGTGGCTAGTGCCCCGTTAAGCCCATTCCTAACGCGTAATGGCCTGACCAGCCCCCTGCGACCGTTCTTTGGTGACCAATTGATGGTGCTTGGCTGTACTGCTCTGAGGTGAGAGAGCTTTACTGCCCTGAGGTGAGAGAGCTTTACTGCCCAGCTGGCTGCCAGGCCAGCGTAAAGTCTCGGGCGTAGCCTCTGGGTCTGGTGGGATATCCCTTGAACACTGGATTCTAAGAGTCTGGCCGCTTGTGAGTGACTAGTAAGACTTAGTAAGGAGCTGCATCTCGCTGTCGCTCCTGGCGGGAAATCCGTGACGCCTGCGTCGCGAGTGTTTGTCAGTTGGTAGCTGCGACACGTTTGGGACTGTCCGGCCCTGGGGAGACCTTTTGTCGGTGCGGCAGCAGCGCGAGGTGTAGTCTTCTGGAAGGGATGAACGTCACTTGCAAATAGGTGGATGCGGAGATTGTCCCCTCGTTAGTGAGGGGCTCTTCAACTCCCGACAGCCCTGGCTGTTCGGGAAATGGGTCGTGCTAGGGGGCGGTCAGAATAGGGGAGGCTCCCTCCGTGCAATGCTTTTTAATGCTAGGTCGATCAGGAACAAGTTTGGCGAGCTACGGGCGCTCTTAGCATCAGAATACCAAGATATCGTTGCTATCACCGAGTCCTGGATTCATACTGATGGTAGGGACTACGTTGGGGAGTTCGAAATTCCCGGGTATAGAATGTTTCGCAAAGACCGCACCCGTGGGGAGGGGGGTGGGGTACTAATATACGTCAGACACACGTTGAGTCCGGTTGACTGCCAGTTCCGGTCGGAACGGGAGCTGCTTGGCGTCGATCTGAACGTGGGAGGGACGAACTATAGGTTAATCTTGGTGTACAGACCTCCGCATCTCCTCCTCGAGGAGGATACAGCCCTGTACACCGAATTCAGTAGCCTGCTAGGGGATAGGGTGTGTGTAGTTTTAGGAGACTTCAACTGTCGCGGCATAAAGTGGGAAAACAGGACTGCCGATGCTGAAGGGAGGAGGCTAGTTGACTTTTCTGATGAGAACTTCCTCACTCAGTGGGTCAACGAGCCTACACGAGGCGAAAGCGTTCTAGACTTAGTATTCACGACCGAAGACAACCTCGTCACTGGCCTCACCGTTCACGAATCATTGGGCGGGAGTGATCACGGTCTTATTAGGTTCCGTGTGTGCGTCCCTCGGGTGAAGCGTAGTAACTCGAGAGGCAGTAAGCTCGATCTCAGGCGGGCGAACTTTGTTAGCCTCAGGGATAGCGTAGGAGAGATGGGGTTAGAGGTTGGCGGCGATGTTGAGGGAGTGTGGAGTGCATTCCGGGACGAGTTTATGGTGCTGCAGTCTGCTGCCATACCCTCAAAACCGGTCACCCCTGCTTCAACGCAGCCTAAGTGGTTCAATCGTGACATCGCTTCGGCTATCCGAAATAGGAAAGTAGCGTATAGGAGGGCGAAGGCCAATCGTTCCCACGAGAACACTGAAGCGTATGTCCGCCTGTGTAGGGAAGTGAAGGCGAAGGTTAGGCTAGCGAAACGTAACGAAGAACTACGAGTGGCAAGCCTCTGCAAGGGGAACCCTAAGGAATTCTTCAGTTATGTTAATAGTAGAAAGCCCATTAGAAGCGGCGTTCTGCGGACCTCCAACGCGGACATCGCTAATGTGCTTAATGAGTACTTTGCGGGAGTGTTCACCAGGGAGGATACCCGCGTCATCCCCGAGCCAGGCGTGAGGCACGAAGGTGCTGGCCTGGATAGTGTTAGATGTACCGCGACAGTCGTTGCCGATAGAATAGACAAACTGAGCGCGTTTAAGGCTCCTGGGCCAGACCAGTTTCTCCCTAGAGTGTTGCGAGAAGTGCGCGACCAGATGGCTCCCCACCTGGCTACAGTCTTCAACAAATCGTTGGAGATAGGCCAGGTGTCTGGTGACTGGAGGGAAGCGAACGTGACCCCTATCTTTAAGAAAGGGGATCACGAAAGTCCAGGGAACTATCGTCCCATTAGTCTCACTTCAGTTGTAGGTAAATTATTAGAAGGGATAATAGCTGATAGGATCGTTGACCATTTGGATTCCTACAAGCTGCTTGGGGACTCCCAACATGGGTTTAGACGGCATAGGTCGTGTCTCACCAACTTGCTCGAGTTTTTCCACGTCATGTTGAGTGAGTATGATAAGAGTAGGGCGATTGATATACTTTATCTCGACTTTCAGAAAGCCTTTGATAAGGTACCTCACCGCCGGCTAATGGCGAAAGTGCGCGCGCTGGATATCGGTGGGGAAATAGGTTGGTGGATTGAAAACTGGCTGAGGAATAGGCGGCAGAGTGTGGTAATTAAAGGGGCTAGTTCGGGTTGGGCCTCGGTCACTAGTAGGGTTCCTCAGGGTTCCGTTTTGGGGCCGCTGTTGTTTATCATTTACATAAATGATATCGACGGTGGCATCGTCAGTCGGATCACCAAATTCGCTGATGACACCAAGCTTGGGGCCAATGTTGGGACGACCGAAGCGATCGAGGAACTGCGTGCGGACCTAGGTAGGATAGGAGAGTGGTCCGAAAAATGGCAAATGCCGTTTAACTTGGGTAAATGCAAAGTGATGCACATTGGCTACGCCAATCCCAAGTCGGACTACTCGATGTTGGGTAGTAATATCGAGGTGACTGATTTAGAAAAGGACTTGGGTGTGCTAATTAGCAGCGACCTTAAGTTTACGAAACAGTGCGTAGAGGTGGAAAAGAAAGCCCAGAAACTATTGGGTTATATCAGGAGGCAATTTCAGTTTCGGAACAAGGAGATTGTGCTCTCACTGTACAATTCCCTTGTTCGGCCGCACCTGGAGTATGCTGTGCAGTTCTGGTCGCCCACCCTCAGGAAAGATATTGAGAGGCTGGAGCGAGTGCAGGCGAGGGCCACAAAGTTAATCCCTTCCGTTAGGCATATGGGCTACAGTCGACGGTTACGCGCCCTGAACTTGTTTTCGCTTGAAACTCGGAGGCTGCGCGGTCAACTGATCGAGGTTTTCAAGCTCTTACGCGGGTTCAACGATGTCGATTTTAGAAGTATGTTTAGTTTAAATGATAACCCAACTCGCAACAATGGTTGGAAGTTGGATTTGAAACGGTTTAGGACTAGTGTGTGTGGGAATTACTTTACGTATAAGATCTGTGACACATGGAACAGGTTACCTTCGGAAGTTGTGAACAGTTCCTCTGTGGATCAGTTCCAGAAAAGGTTAGACCAAATATTGCATACTGTACTATTTGAGTGTGTACAAAATTTTCCTTGGCACCCGTTGCCATTGGTACCTCCTCGGTATGGGCCGCAAGGCCTTTTGAGGTCTCTCCTCTCTCTCTCTCTCTCTCTCTCTCTCTATATATATATATATATATATATTATATATATATATATATTAACTGTTGCCATTGGATACAGAAGATAAGATTAATATAGATAAAATGAAGTAATAGAAGAAATATAATAAGTGAAGTGGATACATGTCTTTCCCATGAATATATAAAGGGGAAGTTAATGGAATGTTGCAAATGAGAGATTTGAATGTTGCAATTTTTTTTAATATTTGATCATTTTTACTTATTTTCTCCGTCTTTTTTCCTGGGGTTGCAATGCAGTTGCAATATTTTTTGGATAAAATTAACAGATAATGCTGTCCTTTCCCTTCGCGAAGTCAAATTGCCTCGAGAAGCTGAGTTAAGGTGTCCACATCTATCGGTGTTCAGAGTCGCTCTCGCGGTTTTGTTTCTATTGAGGGACTCCCCTCGTTCGGTGGAGCGGGAGAGATGAAGGGGAGTTGGGCAGTGGGTCCGTCGAGACACCATCCATTCATACTTTGCGGAGTCGCACTCGCATCGGATGGAGCGGTTACCCACCAACCTCTACCTTACTACTATTCTGCTACATCGGGTACCCACCGTCCCACCAATCTCTACCTTACTGCTATTCTGCTACATCGGGTACCCAATAACCTCTACCTTACTACTATTCTGCTACATCGGGTACCCACTAACCTCTACTTTACTACTATTCTGCTACATCGGGTACCCACTAACCTCTACCTTACTACTATTCTGCTACATCGGGTACCCACTAACCTCTACCTTACTACTAATCTGCTACATTTTCAGAAATGTAATCATCATCGTCTCCCATAATCCATTCATTATATCCCGTTTATGTCATTTAACATATTAATATCGCTCATGTAACATTTGTCTGCGAAGACTGTATTTGTAACAAAGGGTAGAAACATTCTTTTTGTATGAAATTGAAATTTCCCATTATCCTTCATCATCTACTTTTAATGGCATGTTTTATTGCTTAAGTAGAAAATAAAAGACCTTTTACGACGATTCAAATTTTAAGTTTATATTATTTGACTACAAAAAATGGTGCTTTTTTATTTGTTCATATTTAGTGTACACTGTTATATATACCGGGTGGACCAAAAACAATTATTACCCTGATTTTGAACAATATAATTTTACCTTTATCAAATGTTATTTGTACAATCAAATGGTACAATCATGGTCTATCTCGTGGTGAAGTTTGATTTTTGCTAACTGTAACCATTATTTTGTAATTCGCTGTTATACAGACACGGGTAGAAAAAACTTTTTTCTATACGGTTCTCTAATTGACTCCAAGATTATGTGGAATGTGTCCTCCTCCATTATCAATGCACGCTTGCAACCTTGACTTCTCCCCTTATCGACGGCAGTACCGCATCAAGGATTTTTTCTTTGTAATAAGCAGCAGTGATTTTGGCATTTTGATCAACAAAAACAATCTCTGACTTCCCTAACTTTGAAATAAAGATGGAAACCATGACTTTTTGAGAAAAATGCGGACTTCCCTGCAAAGTCGATCTAGACTGATAGATTTTTTGTCCTGTCTTCCATAAACTCGGTCATTTTGTGTGTTTATTGTTGAAGCAACCGTAAAGGTCTTCTCGTCGCTGAACCATATTTTCGACACTTCTCTGTCTGGGATTCGATCTAACAGAGCACGACATTTTTCAACTCTTGCTTGCTTATTTGATGCAGAGAGCTTATGAACTTCGACTCTTTTAAAACATTTAAGACCCAGATCATCTTTTACGTACGAAGAACACTAGAGTGAGAAATACCAGTAGTTTTTTAAATTTCTCTAACGGACTCGTAGGTGTTGGGCCGTTCTTCTTGACTGCATATCATGGATGAAACCGTGTCAATATTTTCCTCAGTACGTGATGTTTTTGGCTCTCCAACTGTCTTCTTTTCGTTTGGTCGACCCTGTGATATCGATTTTCTTTGAGATATTGAAGTTCAGGTATCGTCCATCGTTTATTTGGAAACTCTTTCTTCATTCGTTTTGCAACCCGGTGTTTCTCCTTACGCAGGTTCAATATCAATGCTTCATCTTCCAAAGAGTATTTCATTATGTGTTAACTTGTTCACCAACTATAGCAGAAAGATGGTCTGAAATAAAAAAGGAAATAAATTATTTATTTTGTGTAAAAATTATGAAAATTAATTATTTATGGAGAAACTGACTGTCGTCTGAAAGTATCAGTTGCTGACTTTGACCGCCTTTCAATTGAGCACCATATTCTGATACCTCCCTCCAGTTGTGAGCCTGTACTTCTACTCCTGGGGTGTTGAATCTAGATTCAAAGCCAGCTTTTGAAAGCGTAAAAGTATGGGTACAACATACGGCCTCAGCAGTAAGAACAATATACAGGGTGAGCTACAATATTTTTTCAAAAGTGGGGCAATAGTTTTTTGGCCCACCCTGTATATAATGTGTGTGTGTGTGTGTGTGTGTGTGTGTGTGTGTATTTCGTTTCGTATGGCCGGCCAAACCACTGACCAGATTTGGATGAGACTTGCGGGATAGGGGTAATTGAGGCGGGAAAGAACATAGGCTATGTGGCGTCGGCCTCCGAGGTCATCTGAGGCCGCTGGAGGCCTCTATATTCTGAATTGGTTGAAAGTGATATCATTGACACGTCATAAAGGATAGTGACATAAAATGGGTGGAGCTCTAGCATATATATATACGTAGGGCCTTCAAAAAGTTCCCGGAAAATATTTCCCATTCACGTTAGAAATTACGTGATAAATCATAAGTCGACATGTTCATTCCTGTACGGTTTTGTAATAACATGTTAAAATTTGATTGCCGAAAATGCAGAATT
Organism: Bathynomus jamesi; assembly: GCA_023014485.1. Taxonomy (NCBI): domain Eukaryota; kingdom Metazoa; phylum Arthropoda; class Malacostraca; order Isopoda; family Cirolanidae; genus Bathynomus; species Bathynomus jamesi. The sequence continues at coordinate 98,640 of JAJOZX010005311.1, forward strand.
TGGAAGATTATGTCATTTGAAAGTTTAACCCCTCAGAAGCAACATGGAATCTCAGAAATCTGAAGTCAGAAGCAATATCAAATTTTTAGTAAAACTTGGTTGGAAGAAAAGTGATATTATTGAAAGTGTGAGGAAAGTTTATGGAGACACTGCTCCCAAGAAGACCACCCTTTATGAATGGATTAATCGTTTTTCAAATGGCCTAGAGAGTATCGAAGACGGCACTCGAAGTGGAAGACCTTCAACCTCCATCAACAATGAAAACATCGATCGTGTGAGAGCACTAGTCGAAGAAGATCGACGATATTCTGTCGAGTTTATAGCTGACAATCTAGGCTTATTGGTGGGATCAACTCATTCAATTTTAAAAGACCACCTGGACTTGAGTAAGCTTTCTGCCCGATGGGTGCCAAAACTGTTGCGCGAGGATCAGCTTGCAACAAGGGTGAATCTCGCACTTCAAACTTTAAACAAGTGGGACGCTAATCCCGAAGATTTTTTGCAAAGAATTGTGACTGGAGACGAAACTTGGTTGTACCTGTATGATCCCGAAGACAAACAGCAATCCAAACAATGGCTGCCGAGGGGATCAAGCGGCCCCATCAAAGGAAAATCTGAAAGATCCGCTGCAAAGATTATGGCAACAATTTTTTGGGATTCGGAAGGTATTTTGTTAATAGATTACCTAGAAGGACAAAGAACTATAAATGCAATCTACTATGAACAAGTTCTAGAAAAGTTACATCAAGCAATTAAGAAAAAACGGCGAGGAAAACTTCATGACAGAGTTTTGTTCCACCACGATAACGCACCGGCTCATTCGTCCCAAAAGGTAAGGGACAAACTGAGGGATTTAAGATGGGAATTGCTCTCCCACCCTCCTTACAGCCCAGATTTAGCTCCTTCAGACTTTTTTCTGTTTCCAAATTTAAAGAAACACCTGAAGGGGACCCGTTTTTCGTCAATAGGAGAGGTCAAAAAGGCAACAACGACCTGGTTCCATTCAAAAGATGCTCAATTCTACGGACAGGGTTTAGAAGGCTGGAGGCATAGACTACAAAAGTGTTATGATAGTGATGGTCATTATGTAGAAAAATAAAATCTGCACTTTTTCATTTTTTTGTTTTATTACCTTTTTATTAAATATATATATATATATATATGGATCACGTTAAGAATAGCGAACCCATAGGGTGTTGGGTTCGCTATTCTTGACATGGATAATTTTGGGTTCCCTATTCTTGACATGGAAACTTTTGGGTTTGCTATTCTTAACATGGAGAATTTTGTAAAATCATTATTTACATAGGATAAAATTTGAATGCCCGGCTAGGTCAACTGTACGCCCTTGACGATTGGTTAGGTTTAGTCGTGATAGATTCGTTAGTTTTAACGAAAATATCACGACTAAACCTAACCAATCGTCAAGGGCGTACAGTTGACCTAACCGGGCACTCAATGAACCTAACCGGGTATTCAGTTGACCTAACAGGGCATTCAATTAACCTAACCGGGCATTCAGTTATTTTTGCTACCCTTCGTGTGCAGGTAGCAAAAATATCCCGCATATCAAGTATGGGTGTTCGGTTTAGTTGATACAAGTACAACCCCATCAGTTGGCTATATGGAAATGGTGGAGCATATTTTTTTTTTCGAAGTATTTTTCCCTGTTGAAACATTAGGTTCGCCATTCTTAACTTGTTGAATTTTGGGTTCGCTATTCTTAACTTGTTGAATTTCGGGTTCGCTATTCTTAACATGAGGTAAATGGGTTCGCTATTCTTAACCTGATCCATATATATATATATATAAGAACATAGGCTATGTATGTGGCGTCGGCCTCGGAGGTCATATATATATATATATATATAGCGAAACCTACGGTAAAATTATTGAATGCCCGATTAGGTTAATTGAATGCCCGGTTAGGTCAACTGTACGCCCTTAACGATTGGTTAAGTCGTGATATTTTCGTTAAAACTAACGAAAATATCACGACTTAACCTAGCCAATCGTCAAGGGCGTACAGTTGACCTCACCGGGCATTCAATTGACCTAACCGTATATATATATTATATATATTTGTTTGTATTTTATACAGAAAGTATCGAACTTTTTATTTGGTTTGATGCTGTTGAATGTATACTGAAATTTGCAATCGGTTGGTTTCCCTAAATTTTCCAATATTCGTCCGTAAATGTAGGAAAGTAAACCTTTCAATGTTGATAAAAAACCAATAATTTACTCTGTAAAATATTGGGTCCAATTTTCTAACTGATAAACGTTAGTAATACGTTTTCTTCAGGTATGAAATGGGACTCCAAAACTCGCTATATTTTGTTGAAGTATCATAAAGTATATTGTAATGTTGTATAAAGAAGGCTATATAGGCGGTTAACGGGAAATTCATTGAAGAATTTTGGTTTCTGAAACGTGTTCAAAACTTAATGAGGATATATTATGGAACTGGGAGTACTGCTGATAAGATCACACCTCGAAGACCATCAAAGCTCTCAGAGTCATATTAAATATCAGAGGATTACATCACTACGGGATAGGTGTAAATTCAGAAGTTTTTAGTGCAGAAATTTAGGAAACTATACTTCATGGTGTTAATATTGATCTGTTCTCGGTCAGATGTAAAATTTTGTCAAGAAGAGTTAAAAAAAAGACTGCAGAGTTTTTAGAAAATGTTAATTTTTTTCTGCTAGTTTCCCCTATGAATAAAGGGTCTTTTATTGTAACGGTTATGTTACGAGATTAATCACCACTTGTACAGGCCTAATTGTTTCCCTCGTATAAATAATGGTGTGTATCTCTGGCATCCAAAAAGTACAGGTTAAGTTCACTTAAACTCTCTCAACAATTTAAGTCTTTTAACCCACGTTTTTTGCTGTAAAGTTTCTCTCTCTTCTTTTCTGATTCCTGACTCATTAAGTCTCTTTATTTATACAGGCATGGAACTAACCAATATGCCACTTTGAAATTTTATTATTTAATAAATATTTTAGCAAAGGAATTATTTCTTTCTCTACTCCCCCCTCCCGTCCCCTCTCTTGTTTAAAAAATTCTTAATATCTGTTCAGATATTGTTTTGGCTTTATTTATTGCTATCCTTTTATGTGTCTCAAATTTCGCATCGTCTGTCTTAATCACTCCAAAGCTTTTGTGTTTCTTTGGATTTCCTGTCAGTCCGTGTCTTTTTTTCCGTACGTTAAAGTTGGGAGATTTTTGTTGTTAATTTTTTTTATTTTCAGGCATTTTATTCCGTTGTCGTATTCATCAAAAGCTTGGCAAAATCTTTATATCTTACATCGTGGCTGGCATTGTTGTCAGGTGCCTCAAAAAATATTGTTACAGCGTGTTTTTAGTTAAGAGAGGCACGATCTTTCTCATTTGGATTGCTGATTCTTAGAGAAACTTTCACGTACTTCTCAAACTTACATACATTTTCTCTCTAGCGTTTCCTTTGAACAATTCATGAAGATGCGATGTCAGCGATAGAGATCTGTAGTTCTTTACTTTTCCTTCTAATATATATAGGACGTTCTCTCTTTTCAAGATGTCGGGCATTTCTCTTCTATCCAAAGATCTTCTCCATAGGAAATGCAGAGGCGTAGCTATTTTATTCTCATATATATATATATATATGTATGTATGTATATATATATATACACAGGGTGTCCCATAAGTCCGGCATCATAGGAAAAATAATTAAAAAAGGCAAAACAAAAGCTTTTATTTACAGAACGTGCTCACTATGTCCACCATTGTTTTCAATACACAAATTCAGACGTGATACCCAGTCAACAAGCACACGGTGAATGATGTCAGGAGCAGTGGTGGGCACCGTTAACCAAAAAGTTAACTTCGATAACGATAATCCGTTAACCCCAATTTTTAACTCCGATAACGATAATCCGATAATTTTACTACAAAGTTAACGGAAGTTAACGATAATCCGTTAACGATAACTATTTCTTTACTAACATTTAAAAAAATCAAGGAAAAAAGCTTTAAAACCCATAGAAAATGTTTATTTATGCAAAATCCAACAATAAATAGGTATTTAACTGTATTTTTATCAAGTTTTGCAAGTTTTTGTTTTGGAAAGGCTTCTGGTCAGACTGAGACTCAGAAGTGCCTGAGACAGAGGCGATCTCAATGTCGAGAACTTCTTCTTGGTGCTCCATGGTTGAAGTTTAAAAGTTGTAGAGAATGCTTGGTAAGAGAGAACTGAACGCTGTCTAGTTGACGATAATACAGAAGAACCTAAAAAAAGTAAAATATCATCGTATAAAATATGTAACTAAACTAATAAAATATTAATTCAAACAAAATAGCAAAATTAATTCAAAATAATAATAATTATAATAATATATAATATATAATATATAATATTACGTTATATAAAATATTTTATTTTACTTAACCTTTTTCTGTGAATTTTCAATAGAAGTAATTTTTCTCTATGTAATTATTTTATCTATAAAATACTTTATCTATGAATTATTTAGTCTATAAAATAAAAATACTTTGTCCATGAATTATTTTGTCTATAAAATATTTTATCTATGTAATATACGCAATTGTTATTTAATTCGACGACAATATTACAATCAGTGAATAAAAACTATTATTCAAATTTTACATACTATATATACTTTTTTAGAGATTTACTAACACAGTGTAAAAATACTTATTCATTAGTCATTACTATAAATTAATTTTTCTCAACCGTACATTTTACCATACGTATCTCCATACGTATTAATATACAGGGCGTCCCAAAAAAATGTATACACACTTTAACAGCTGATAGCTCAATTGATGTTTCTTTCTTTCCAAGTTAAACCCATTAGAATTAATAATGGCAGTCAGACTAAGCTTTGAACAAAGGAAATTCATTCTAAAATGCTACTGGAAGTGTGAAAACGCAGTTGAAGTGCAAAGACAGTTTAGGAGGGAGTTTCAAACAGATCCACCAACGCGACTTACCATCACTCGAATTAGAGATAAGTTTGAAGCCGATGGAACTGTTCAGAATGTCCACAAGAAGCGTTCCGGAAGACCACGGACATCGACAAGCCCCACAAAGCAAGAAAGAGTACTGGAAACGTATCACCAAAGTCCAAGAAAATCTGTGCCGCAAGCGAGTCGTGAGGTAGGAATTTCAGAATCGTCTGTCCAACGCATTTTGAGCGCTGTCAATGGAAAAGTTACATTCCAAGATTAGTCCATGCTATTAATGAAGATGATCCGGACCGAAGAGTGGAGTATTGCGATGTGGATGTGGATTGGACGAAGGGGTTTCGTAGAATACCCTCCGCGTTCACCAGACCTCACACCACTAGACTTTTTTTTATGGGGATACTTAAAAGACAAAGTCTACGCTATAAAACCTGCAACAGTCGCTGAATTGAGAGCAGCCATTGAACGAGAATGCACACAAATACCAAACGAAATGTTTCGTGATGTTTGCGATTCCATTGCTTCGCGTTATCAGCAGTGCCTGGACCAGAACGGACGTCAGTTTGAAAACAGGCGTTGACAAAACAATTAAATAATGTCTGTAGATTCTATTACATTTTGAAAATGAAATGTATTTTAATAAACACTGCCTTTATAAGTATTTAAAGTGTGTATACATGTTTTTGGGACGCCCTGTATATATAATATTATAGGACTTTTACTAACGTTAATAGAACCTTCTTACCTTCAATAAAAAGCGCACAACCTCCCCTTGCGAGATCTGGAAGCAGGCTGAAGTTATGGGAGTTTGAATTCATTCGCGGAGCGGTGATCTTCCGTGAATGACTCCTCGCAGTTAACGTGTTAACGGACTTTAACAGACTAAATAGCGAGTTATCGGAAGTTAACTGGTCCGATAACGATAAATGGAAATTAACTTCCGTTAATAGTCCGTTAAAAAAAGTTAACTTCGTTAATTAACTGTTATCGGATTAACGCTTTAGTGCCCAACACTGGTCAGGAGTAATGGTGTTACATGCCCCAATAATGCGCTGCCGCAAATGTTCAATACTCCTAATTTTCTCTGCGTATACCAGCGCTTTCAAGTGGCCCCAGAGATAAAAATCTATGAGTAGAATTATCTGGATTCGTTCTTCCTTGCTCACAGACATTATGGCCTGCAGAAAGAGAAAAATATGAATTATGGTTTGTAGAAATAGAAAAATATGAATTTCTCCTATGATGCCGGACTTATGAGACACCCTGTATATATATATATATATATATATATATATATATATATACAGGGTGGGCCGAAAGTCTGGATCCATAGGAAAATATTTATTTTAATACATAAATTACAACAAATGGTAAATACTTAAAATGAATATCAACTTTAACTCGTAAATGCGTATCCGTGATACTGTACAGTGGTTCGTACTCCAGTATAAATACTCAAATACTTTTCTTATTTCAGCCCAGAAATGGCTTCGAATCTAACAACAGAAGACCGGGTAGAACTTGTGCTCATGTACGCAAGACAGGGCGCTACACACAGAGAAGTTGCTACCGAATTCAATAGAAATCATCCTGATAAGCATCCAGTAACACATGCGACTGTTGGCAAGTTGTTTAAACGTTTCAAAGAAACAGGAAGTGTACATGATCGACGGCGTTCTGGTCGTCCAAAAACTGCAACTGATGAAAATACCTCTGCAATGGTATGTGAAACTTTAACGAATAGTCCAGTAAAGTCAACAAGAAGATTATCAAATGAAACACGCATCTCGAGAACGTCAATTCGAAGAATTATTAAAAATCACAAATTCCATCCCTAAGTGTCTCGATGTCAGAGGCCGCCAATTTGAGCATTTGTTATAATTTGTTGTTTATACTGGAGTACGAACCACTGTACAGTATCACGGATACGCATTTACGAGTTAAAGTTGATATTCATTTTAAGTATTTACCATTTGTTGTAATTTATGTATTAAAATAAATATTTTCCTATGGATCCAGACTTTCGGCCCACCCTGTGTGTATATATATATATATATATATATATATATATTATATTATTTTCTGTAGCGTCCCATGAATGTGGTGATATTTCCCGCAGTGTGAGTAATACTGCTTTGTGCAAAATCAGTAGATCAGTCTTCAACACGGTATTTTCCGTAATTCTTATTTAAAGAGGTAACTGTTCTTATACATTTATTTCTGAAGCAATTAAAACTGATTCGTATTGCACTCTCAGTATTTTAGGGTGGGGACGGGGTCGCATCCGGCTTCTGAGGCACTGTTGCCCCGCTTCCAACCTCGAAATGGTTGATATTCTTTTATTACTATTAATGGGATATTTTGGCATTATTGGGACGACTATATTGCAGTGTAATAACTTCATATGTTTCTCTTTCAACGGTTATACATTTTCCGAGTTATTTTTAATAAAATTTTTCATCCATATTTCAGTATAATAGAGTTCCGACTCCTTGGGGTGGAACAAGGTGGCTCCAAAATAAACAAAAGTTGGTCATCCCTGTTTTTGATCGTCAGTTAATGTATTATCGTCTTTCCTTAAAGGTCCTAATATAGTCGTATGGATTTTTATTTTCTTTTGATCAAAATTGTAGAAATATTTTTTGATTTTTCTTAATCACTTCTACGGCATCATCTTCCTTCTGTTACTGCTTTTATGCCTCAATCCGTCTTTAATTTTTTTTACCACATTCTTCGTGATATTATCGTCTCTAGCCTTAATTAAATTTGTAAGGACTCTACTCGTCATTCATTTCGTATTTGTTTCTCTTTCACCACTTGTTCGCTTTTTGGGCGCATATTTTTTCAATATTTCTATAGTGTTCTCTTCCATGTAATACAGATTTATCCTTTAAAATGGTTTACAAGTCCAAGATGTCATGTCTAATTTTGCACTATCCCAGCCTGTGATCTTAACTTCCAAATTCAGTGAACTCGTTAAATTTTGGTTTGTTATTCGATTTAGTCGTCATACAAGTTATGTGAATAAAGATACGCTCTGATATTATTGTTAGAGAAACTTCTACATCCTCAATTAAGCTGCTTTTCTTGTGAATACCAGGGTAGGGCGGGTCGTACTCAGGTGACAACCTGAATCTGAAGGAAATCCTACCATCAGGGGTGTCTAAATTATGTGTTTTTACATGGGGAATTCAAATATGAGCTTATTTTTTGGATAGGATAACTCTAACCTACATCATTTTGTATTTCTAAATTGCCAATTTTACCCTTTTGAACCCCTTTATAATATATTAAAAGATATAAGGTAAATCATTTATATTGACAAGGCCAAATCAACTTTACATATATTTATTAATAGGTGAACTGCATGTATATCACTGGATATAATTACAAAGATCATTCTCCTGACATCTTGAACTTTGCCAGGTTGCACAAATCCTGCTTTGACTCAGACTTGGACATCAGCTTCCTGCTGGTCTCCTGAGCCCTGATCCCTCCATCCCTCTTTTCCTGTGAGAAGTACTTAGCAGAAGCCTCAGTCACCATTTTAACAACCCTCTCAATGCTTTGTGTGTGGCAAGGCCAGTTGCGCACCTCCATCGGGGTGTTGATGAAGTTTTTCACCTCTGAGGTGCTTAGAGAGCAGGTGAGAGGTGGCTCTGACACACCTTCTGACCAGCTGATCAAGTCACCGATGCTGGAAGCATCACAATTGATGTCAGGTGTCCTCCCGCTCCTAACAGAGGAGTCCCCCAGCTGAGTGTCCGGGTCCCCCTCTCCCCTGATGGCCAGGATTCTCTCCACCCCTTCAATCCTCTCCTTCTGATCCTCAGAGTAGTGTTTGGAGGATGACTTCACTGTGGGCATACCAAGCAGACCTTCTCACAGTTGGCATCACAATATCCAGCACCTCCTTTCTCTGGGACTTGAGGCAGTCCAGCTGAAAGAGGATGTGCCTAGGCCCTTCGATCCAGGAGTGCTTGACCTTCACGTTGAACCAACATGGGTAATACACTCCAATGATGAATTCCACAATGAATTGCAGAATCTTCAGGTTCTTTCCTTTAAGTCCGTGCTTTGACACCCAGAGCCTGAGAAGTCTGTTCGCTGTGGTGAGCCAGCGGCTGTGGTTTACTGGTCCTATCTCTAACAGAGCCAGCCCTGCAGGAAGTACTCCATCCCTGACTGCACAGACAATTTTATAGCCATAGTATTGATCAGTTGAGAGATCTTGAATGACCTTGTCAGGAAGCTTGATCAGTGGAGGGCCAACAGAGATTCGGGTGAAGTTTGGATTGATATCAAAGTCTGTAGCAGAATCAAGGAGCTTTCCTATTGGCCCGGATAATTTTTTGTCTGACAGAGTAGGGCCATCAAGGTCAACAATGAGATGGCGCATGGGAAGTTCAACAGTGTGCAGGTTGCACACCAACCAGACCAGCTTTCTCCCCAGGTGCAGCTCCAGCTTCCGCATTACTCCAGCTTTCACACCAGTGTTGACATTTGTTGAGTCTCCTCCAATGGCCAACAAGGTCTTATCATAACCCCTCTCTTTCAGCCAGGCAAACAGGACCTTAGCAATCTTCTCCGCATGTGACTCCTCTTTAGTTGCTTTCTCTGGGGTAAAGTGGAACAGATAGTAGCTGCCAGGCTCACTAACAACACTATAGTGTTCTTCCTTGATCTTTGCGGGAAAAGATTGGTCACTGCCCTCAGCTTCCATCATCACATTGGTCAGGTCAATCCACCCATCAAAGAGGATGCAAGAGATCCCCCCCTCCTCCCTGCACTTCTTCTCGAACTGTTCCCCCAGCTCTCTCATCAACTTCTCCTGTGCTCTCTTGACCTTGCTCTTATCAATCACTTTACTTGTATTGTCTTCTGTGATGATTCCTGCGTCAATCAGAGCTGCTGTTGCTATCGCTGCAGTTGGCCTCAGCCCTATGCTATACCTTACACTAGCAAGGGCAATGTTTTGAGTCTCATCATAGTTTTTCTGTACCTTTGCCGAAGCTGCTGGCTCAGGGTCAGTTTGAGGGAAGAGCTCAACTTCAGGAACAAACTCATCTTCATCACCACTTCTCTCCAATTCCAGATCCTCATCACCATCTGCCAAAAATCTCTTAACATCCTTCCTGGCTGCCTTCTCTGCTACTGCAGCACTTTCCTCCTTGCTCCTTCTCCTTTTCTCTGCCTTCCTTTCCATCCACTGCCTTTTCAATGTCCTCACCTGTCTCTTGTGCTCTGGTAGATCAGGACCCCCTATTTGGTGGGGTCCCTTACTTCCAACCTTCTCTTTCTGTCCCTTGATGTAGGCAAGATTTTTCACAGGAATCTTTTTCTCTCTGCTGCAGGAACAGTTAATGTGGGCTTGGATAACACAGCCCTCACAGCCTCCCCCCTCACAACTGGTAATTTGACACTTGCAAGTCAAAATATCAAAGAACTTGTCTAACTTGACAATGAACCTCTCTTTGGCATCAAGTTTGCCCTTCCCAAGAGAAAACTTCACTGCCTGATTCCAGACCTCCTTGAGCTTGGACATGATGGTCACTTTTTCATTGATAACAGGTGGCTTGAAAAGAGCATTAGCTTTGCTCCACTGACAAATCAGACCAGGGTAGATGTCACTCACCAGCTTGTCCACTGGGTAGTTCCTCCTGTCATCTTCACTTTGCTTCCTCAAGTAGATGCCATACCTCAGGATATCCCTCACAGTTGGCAGTTCAGACACCAACAGCTCCCGGCCAGTGCCAACAAGATTACTCAGATGAGAACTTGATTTCGTCCTTGTTCTGACTTGAGCCATTTTCTTAATGAGTTCACACTGAAATAAAACAATAATACAACAGTTAAGCATCCACTACAGACAGGTATTAACTCTTTTCAGCGCAAAATTCTTGGTTAAAAAAAGAGCTGAAATGGGCAAGAACAAATTTATCTGCAAATGCTAAACACATTATGCTTTTTTGGTTTCAAAATGTTATAAAATGCTAATTTATCTGTTGTCTGTAATGCAAATAATTTGTTCATGTACTCTAAAAGATCTAAAGAAACACATCCTAAAAATATTCTTTAGAACATTGAAATAGGCCTCATACTGCTCAGTTGTACTAAAAATGAACCACCTAATTTTAGCTCAAATCAAAGTTGTTAATTAAATTTTGCTCAATGTATCACTATAATATGCGTAGAAATAGCTTTTTCTAAAATATAACAGAATAATACTCACATGTGAACAGTAACAAAAATAATATCAGTAGATAATCACTAAATCTATCCCCTCACTGCAAGCCGAGGTGGTAAAATAGCTTCATAAATCCTGAGTCACTTCAAATATTTCACAAAACGTTTTAGAATGTTCTGAAACGTTACATTCTAGCCTCTGAGAAAGGTGGCTCAGAAAATGGCCTTACGCGCGCCAGAAAACTGTCAAAATATTTCATATACCAAACTGTATGATAATTACAATTAAGTGGAATGGCACACCTTTTTATTTGAGTATTTAAATATTATTATTATTATTATATGAATTACATTATATGTGTTTATATGAATTAGTTAGAACAATGCTCTATGGAGATAACGTGAGCAGCCATGATAGAAAACGTGAGAAGACATATTCTGGGGTAACTACAATAGTAAAATAATCAAAATTTAATAATAATCAACTGCAAAATGATGTAGGTTAGGGTTATCAGAATTAAATATTTTCTTCAGAATTGTGTTCTATACACCAAAATATGTCATTTGAACACCCCTCTCCATTGATTTAAAAAAATGCATAGTATGACCCGCCCTAATACCAGGGCCAAGCAGTTTTTTCTGGTACTTTCTACTTATCTCTTGCTTTAACATAAATTCGTCTGTAAGGAAGTTCATGCAGCATTCTTCCTTACTCCTGGTCTTCTTTTGTGCTTCCTTTGTTTTGGTTAATACTTGCATTTCTTCCTGTCGTTATGTATTTTCTGAAAAGGAAATTGAAATCTCCGCTCAGTACGATGTCAGGAGTTGGTGATTTTAACTTTTATAATAAATTTCTAACCTCGTTTAAAACATTACAGAATTTCTCTGTTTGGGTATTTGGAATTCTGTTTACAATTATAATAATATTTAAAAAATTTTAATTCCCCCCACTTCTACAAAGCTATTTAATTTTCTTAATATATCTGCACTGTTCATATATACATCAAATCTCCCTTTTCGCGTCCTATTCTGTCCGCTGACAAAAACTTTTTTTGAAGGTTGTTTGAATTTCCTGCAGCACAATTTTCGAAGTTGGTTTGGCAACCTTTAAGATGTGCTTCAGTTAAGTCCACTTTTGTTTTTTATAATTCCTTTCGCATACAAAACTTTATTCAGGGAGTAATTTGTACTTAGACTTTGCTTGCAGGAACCTTCATTTGTTCCTTTGAACTTTGACTTGTTTGTTTTCCTTCTTTATTGTCCTTCAGAGAAGTATGTTTCATGGCCCTTTCATCATCCATGAAAGTTGTTTGACCGTATCCTAATTTCTTCCGTGAAGTAGACATTTTTGCGTGAGAGACTCCATCTGAGATGCCACTCTCTGAATATTTTCAATACTTTTACTTACTTGATAGGTTAGAAGATGTAAAAAAGAAGAAAAAACTTTATTTAAGGATCCCTTGCGAAGTGTTGATTCTTCATTCTAGTTTTTGGAGTATTAATTGGAATGTCCATTGTTGGGTAGTAAAAGTAATCTCTTTTTCTATGTTTCCAGTTTATCTCGCGTTGGATTTGCTCAGACGGAGAGAGGATACGATTTACATTTTTATCATATTTACCGCGACTATATTCAATATAGAATATGCATGAAGCTGAATAAGCATAAATGCTTCGTCTACTCTCGTATTTACAGTATCCTTTTATAAAATACCTGAGTATAATTTTACTTGTATCCTTTGTCGGAATTTTTGTTTAGTCTAATTTGTTGCCAGTTTTATCTTAGTTGCAATCTACTTCAGTGTTATATCTTCTTTCTGTTATTGTTCATTTGGTCATTATCTCTTGGTTAGTATCGCTCTGATATTTCTTTTGTGGGTATACAAACAGTATCTAATGTCTGCCTCCCACCTTTCTTGATTTTCGATTTCTGCTAACGTGTCCTTTCCTCCTTTCGATGTTTCCTCATTGTCCTTCTTTATTCCTGCTTTTTATTCCCACTTTTTCCTTTGCGCGGAATATAGAACGAGTATTTATGGTGGTAGTGCATCATTCTTTGTGAAAGTATTTAACACCCCTAATTTTTCTTGCTTCTCTCCGATTTCTGGATTTAAGCATTTGAAATCGAACTTTTGTTGTACTCCAAGATTATGCAGTTTCTCGAGTTCCATTTTTGTTTATTATTATTATTACCATTTTTACTTTTAAAGATAAAATACCGACTCTGCTCAGATCTTCAGCAATCTAAAAGTTCACGTGCGATCACTGTATGGGATCCTACATCGGGAAAACAAAAAAGATGTTTGAAATTCCGCTTTTTTTAACTCTGGACAGATTGGTACGAACAAATTATCTGTACCTAAAGCACCTTATTCCACAATATGGGAACACTCGCACCACTATCACCAACCTTTTTCGGAGTTAAATTTCGCTGTTCTCGGCAATGGCCGATCAAACTCAACCCTTAACATAATCGAGTCGTTATATATTTACAAGGAGAGACGTAGTTTAAATAATTATATAACTTTAATGGATTTATTGTGTTTTAAGTAAGTTTGCCGCTCTCTTTTTATTTTTTTATATTTTATTATAGTTTAAAATTGGTAATCATAACTTTGTTTCAAGTTTGTAATGTGTAAATTATTTTAATTCCAATATTTTAATGTTTTAGTTACTGAAGATGGAACCTGGCTGTTCCAAAACGTCTGAAATAAAAAAATGTTTGCAACCACGCTGGCATTCCTTCTCCTAATTATATATATGATATTTAACAGAACTAATGTGTATGGAACACGAGATTCTTCTGGAATATTAAGTCCACTCTAGTTCGAATAAGTAGTGGTAGATGGCAAATATCAAAATTTTTCTTTCATGAAGAAAACCCAACGCGGGCAACGGTTCACTCATAAAGAGGTCCCAAAATATAGCTTCCCTTACCAGCTATCTGCACAACAGATAGGACCCAGCTTTGGGATAGGGTCTAGGATTTAAAACTAACCTAGACAGCTATATTTAGAACATCTACTTGCGCCAAAAACTCGCTGTATTCGGTCAGATTGAATTCACATTATCGGAAGGAGTAACTCTTGTATTTTTAGCCAAAATACAAATACTTAAACCTTAACCGGAACATTAATCGTGGCAGGTCTTGGGGTTGGTTGGTGGTAGACCCATGAATGCAGTGAAGAGTTTCTATGATGGAAGTAGTGCGTGTGTATGACTAAATAAAGAAGTGAGTAAATGGTTTGATACGAGTGGTGGTGTGCGTCAAGGATGTGTGATGTCTCTGTGTCTGTTCAATCTGTTTATGGATGGAGTGATGAGAGAGGTGAAAGTGCGGCTTCTAGAAAGAGGATTGAATTTGGTGTGTGATGGGAATAGGTGAGGCCTGTCGAATCTCCTGTATGGGATGATGATGTGCTATTCGCTCAGAGTGAGTTTGATATGCAAAAGGTTGTTTAGAGTATTATGGCGATGTGAGAGAGAGGACTGTTGAAAGTAAATGTGGATGAAAGCAAGTTATTGATTTTGGAGAGTGAGGGAAACTCGGACTGTCATGTGATGGTGAACTATGAAACACTAGAGGTGGCAGTGTCTTAAGTATCTGGGATGTGTATTGAACAAAAGCGGTGCGAGTGCAGATGAAATTAATAATAGAGTGAATCAAAAGGTGTCAAGTGCGCTGAAATTGGTTGTGAGGAAGCGGAGACTGGATAGAAATGCTGCGAGATGTTTACATGAAGGTGTGTTAGTACCGACACTTTTGTATGGGCGTGAAATATTGACATGGCATGAAAGATAGAAGTCAAGGGTAGGAGCAGTTGAGATGGATAACTTGAAGTATGTGTGGCATGCGCCGGATTGATAGAGTGAGAAATAGTGATTCTGGACAGATGTGGTGTGCGGAAGTCAGTGGAAGTGAAAATTGAGGAAAGTATGTTAAGGTGGTTTAGATATGTTGAAAGAATGGAAGATGACAGAGTTGTGAAAAGAGTGTTTGAGAAAGTAAAAGGAGGAGGAGGGAGGCCGAGAAGGGGGTGGATGGACATAGTTAATGATTGCGTGAGGAAGTGTGGACTTGATCTGGGTGATGCACAAAAAATGGCCGCATGTGGTTTGAATGGAGGAAGTTTGTTAGAAGTATGCAAGTTCGGAACTCTCTTTTATTTTAGAAAAAACCTAAACACCACCACACATGGCGTATGAAGCCGCATGAATTTAGCCATGTAGAAGGGGTAGGTGCTGGTCCACCAGGATGCTGGTGCGAATGAATATGTACGCTTTAGTTTCTACCTTTTCCCTTCTTCATTACCTTCTATATTTTATATCCGAGCATGTTTGCCTTCTCACCCCAGCTCATTTAGGAAATGAGAGTTTTGATGATGTATGTATGAAATATATGTGACATGCCTAGAAATACATGCCTAGAAATTAATATAAAAAAGTAGGGCTTTGAATTTAAAATTTCTAGAATTAATATATTTGAGTGCGGCACTTAGCTCAAATTTTTAGTGCAGCAGCAGCAACATCAGCAGCAGCAGCAGCAACAGGAAGAATCTATTTAGATGACAGAAATCGTTTCTCCTGAAAATGCAGAAAAGCTGTTTATCATTACGAAAAATTAAAAAATTTCATTCTAGTTAATTGTAATTTATAGCAAAAGTAAAATGTTTCTCTTTTTTTATTAGTTTAAAAATAGAAGTAGTAGTTCTCATTTTATTAGCATTTTTCTTAAACGTTACCCTAACAGGTACGATATACAGGGTGCTTCAAAAACGTGAGTTGAAAATAAATGAATTTGTAACAGTGTAAATGTGTATTTTGTATTGCTTCCTCAGTTTATTGATTAATTATAAATGCGCGTGGAGATACTACCGGATATCCGGCTGGATACAAGATACGTACAGGATATCTCATTTCCCAAGAATTGGGGTGAGAAAAGCAGAAGCAACCAGGATGTCTGAGGCTATTATTGCCTTTTGTGAGGGGAAAGAAGGAAGAATGGGTCAACAACCCAATTCTTCCCCCTTCCTGTATCGCAGGAGATGCGGAGCTTGTGCACCTTTCCGAGCATGTTTTGCCTTCTCAACCCAGCTCCTGCATCTTTCCTCTAAGGGGTCACTTTTTTTTACGAACCCTGTGTATATATATATATATATATATATATATATATATATATATACACACACACACACAGGGTGGCGCAAAAGTCAGGAGTCAAAGGAGCCAGAGAGAATTAATCTTTTCCGTTCTATGGCCGCCACTGTTTAATTAAAAATTACTTTTTTAGTAAAAAATATTAATTTAGAATTTATGCAATGATGACCCTTTGACTCCTGACGAGGTGTACTTCTGAATACACGAAAGGCCTTGGAATCATTTTTCTTTTTCCTTGTGGGTTTACATCATTTATCCATTTCACGTGTTTAATTGTGAAATTCATTATATATATATATATATATATATATATATATAGAGAGAGAGAGAGAGTTACAAGGAGTACAACGAAAAGAAGTACCTCAAAAGGCCTTGCGGCCCATACCGAGGAGGTACCAATGGCAACAGGTGCCACGGAAAATTTTCTACACCCTCAAATAGTGTGCAAGATTTGGTCTAACCTTTTCCTGAAGTAATCCACAGAGGAACTGTTCACAACTTTTGAAGGTAACCTGTTCCACGTGTCACAGATCTTATACGTAAAGTAATTCCCACCAGTGGTGGGCGCGGTACCAAAATTTGGGGGTGCGTTACGCGGTACTGCGGTACCTCAGCATGCCCAGTGCGTTACGCGGTACTGCGGTACTTTTTCAGGTCCCCCTGGTGCGTTCCGCGGTACTGCGGTACTGCGGTACTGCACACAAGAACAACACAAGTAATAGCACATATTTTCAGAAATTGCATATCGGCGATTTCGCACCTGAACTTTCTGCCATAATGGCTAAAAATCGATCTTTGTCACAGAAATGTAACACACGTGCAACCGGCTCAAAAGCAAGCACTGCACTGAGGCGTTGTGATAGGATGGCAACGTAACATGTTCTGAACGAAAACTTAACGTGTCTAGAGTTAGGCTGATGCAACACACGCAGCATTCGTCTTACTGTACTCCTGTAATAAGGTTTACTTCAAAAAAAGTGTTAATTTTTTGAAAAGTCGTGTTTGTCGGTACCGCGGAAAGTACCGCGGGAAATTTGAATGCGGTAGCGGTACTGCTGTACTTTCAGCGATCCTTTGCGGTACTGCGTTATGCGGTACCGGTTTGGTAGTGCGGTAGTACCGCAGTACCGCAGTACCGCAAAAAATACCGCAAGTGCCCAGCTTTGATTCCCACACACACTAGTCCTAAACCGTTTCAAATCCAACTTCCAACCATTGTTGCGAGTTGGGTTATCATTTAAACTAAACATGCTTCTAAAATCGACATCGTTGAACCCGCGTAAGAGCTTGAAAACCTCGATCAGTTGACCGCGCAGCCTCCGAGTTTCCAACGAAAACAAGTTCAGGGCGCGTAACCGTCGATTGTAGCCCATATGCCTAACGGAAGGGATTAACTTTGTGGCCCTCGCCTGCACTCGCTCCAGCCTCTCAATATCTTTCCTGAGGGTGGGCGACCAGAACTGCACAGCATACTCCAGGTGCGGCCGAACCACGGAATTGTACAGAGAGAGCACAATCTCCTTGTTCCGAAACTGAAATTGCCTCCTGATATAACCCAACAGCTTCTGGGCTTTCTTTTCCACCTCTACGCACTGTTTCGTAAACTTAAGGTCGCTGCTAATTAGCACACCCAAGTCCTTTTCCAAATCAGTTGCCTCGATATTACTCCCCAACATCGAGTAGTCCGACTTGGATTGGCGTAGCCAATGTGCATCACCCTGCATTTACCCAAGTTAAACGGCATTTGCCATTTTTTGGACCACTCTCCTATCCTACCTAGGTCCGCACGCAGTTGGCCCCAACCTTAGTGTCATCAGCGAATTTGGCGATCCGACTGACGATGCCACCGTCGATATCATTTATGTAAATGATAAACAACAGCGGCCCCAAAATGGAGCCCTGAGGTACCCCGCTAGTGACCGAGGCCCAACCCGAACTAACCACTTTAATTACAACCCTCTGCCGCCTATTCTTCAGCCAGTTTTCAATCCACCTACCTACTTCTCCACCGATACCCAGCGCGCGTACTTTGGCCATTAGCCGGCGGTGAGGTACCTTATCAAAGGCTTTCTGAAAGTCGAGATAAAGTATATCAATCGCCCTACTCTTATCATACTCACTCAATATGACGTGGAAAAACTCGAGTAAGTTGGTGAGACACGACCTATGCCGTCTAAACCCATGTTGGGAGTCCCCAAGCAGCTTGTAGGAGTCCAAATGGTCAACGATCCTATCCGCTATTATCCCCTCTAATAATTTACCTACAACTGAAGTGAGACTAATGGGACGATAGTTCCCTGGACTTTCGTGATCCCCTTTCTTAAAGATAGGGGTCACGTTGGCTTCCCTCCAGTCACCAGGCACCTGGCCCGTCTCCAACGATTTGTTGAAGACTGTAGCCAGGTGGGAAGCCACCCGGTCGCGCACCTCCCGCAACACTCTGGGGAGAAACTGGTCTGGCCCAGGAGCCTTAAACGCGCTCAGTTTGTCTATTCTATCGGCAACGACTGTCGCGGTACATCGAACACTATCCAGGTCAGCACCTTCGTGCCTCACGCCTGGCTTGGGGATGACGCGGGTGTCCTCCCTGGTGAACACTCCCGCAAAGTACTCATTAAGCACATTGGCGACGTCCGCGTCGGAGGTCCGCAGAACGCTGCTTCGGTCCTTTAACGGACCTATCATGCTTCTAATGGGCTTTCTACTATTAACATAACTGAAGAACTCCTTAGGGTTCCCCTTGTAGAGGCTTGCCACCCGTAGTTCTTCGTTACGTTTCGCTAGCCTAACCTTCGCCTTCACTTCCCTACACAGGCGGACATACGCTTCAGTGTTTTCATGGGAACGATTGGCCTTCGCCCTCCTATCCGCTACTTTCCTATTTCGGATAGCCGAAGCGATGTCACGATTGAACCACTTAGGCTGCGTTGAAGCAGAGGTACTGGTTTTGAGGGTATGGCAGCAGACTGCAGCACCATAAACTCGTCCCGGAATGCACTCCACACTCCCTCAACATCGCCGCCGACCTCTAACCCCATCTCACCTACGCTATCCCTGAGGCTAACAAAGTCCGCCCGCCGGAGATCGAGCTTACTGCCTCTCGAGTTACTACGCTTCACCCGAAGGACGCGCACACGGAACCTAATCAGACCGTGATCACTCCCGCCCAACGATTCGTCAACGGTGAGGCCAGTGACGAAGTTGTCTTCGGTCGTGAATACTAAGTCTAGAACGCTTTGGCCTCGTGTAGGCTCATTGACCCACTGAGTGAGGAAGTTCTCATCAGCAAAGTCAACTAGTCTCCTCCCTTCAGCATCAGCAGTCCTGTCTTCCCACTTTATTCCGCGACAGTTGAAGTCTCCTAAAACTACACACACCCTATTCCCTAGCAGGCTACGAAGTTCGGTGTACAGGACTAAGATTAACCTATAGTTCGTCACTCCCACGTTCAGATCGACGCCAAGCAGCTCCCGTTCCGACCGGAACTGGCAGTCAACCGGACTCAACGTGTCCCTCATGTATATTAGTACCCCTTCCCCCTCCCCACGGGTGCGGTCTTTGCGAAATATTCTATACCCGGGAATTTCGAACTCCCCAACGTAGTCGCTACGATCAGTATGAATCCAGGACTCGGTGATAGCAACGACATCCTGGTATTCTGATGGTAAGAGCGCCCGTAGCTCGCAAAACTTATTCCTAATCGAGTGTGTGTGTGTGTGTGTATATATATATACACATCTTATTGGAAAGTATCTCTTTCACCACTAATTCGTCGAATATCAGTTAGATAGAGAGAGCGATATTCTTTCCAACAAGATGGAGCCCCTGCTCACAGAGCACGCCAAACTGTCATATTTCCTTTAGAACGAAACGCTGGATTTTATCGAACCCAATATGTGGCCGGCCAGTAGTCCCGATCTTTCACCACTAGATTATGGTGTTTGGGAAGCCCTGAAGTCCAAAGTTTACATCCCTGGTACCAATATAAGAGACATAGATGAACTACGCGAAAGAAATCTGCTCGGCTGGGAGAAGGTGTCTCAACGATATGTAAACAGGTGTATTGATCAGTGGCGTCCACATTTGGAGGCCTGCGTTGAGCAGGAAAAGGGACACATCGAGCAACTTCTCAATTAAGACGAACAACATGCTAAAGCAAGCAACTATGAAGTTTGGGAACTCTAGTCCCTTACTTTTTTTAATATGACAGTTTACCTCAAAGGGGTCACTTTTTTTACTTACCCTGTATATACACACACACACACACACACACACACACCTTGGTTTGCTTCCGCGCTCGAATTGTTCATTCTGACGAAGGACAAGCTTATCACTCCACCTTAGACCTACAGTTTAACGTGGAATCCGAACCACGCCCCACCAGCAGCCCAGCGTCTTAACCACTAGGCTACCCAGAGCGCCCATTTATCTACCATCCAAATTTTTTTTGATATACCGAGGCGTAATATATATATTATATATATAATATATATATATATATATATTTGTTTGCTGTTGAAACTTCATATAACGTCATATTTATTAATTAAAAATTCGGCTATTGAAAAACTCGTTTTTCTTTTTCTAAATATACTTCAGTCAATTTTAGTTAAGCGTTTTATGGGAAAGTTAAATATTTGCAATCAAATAAAACTCGACAGCAGAACGTTAAAGGAAAAAGAAATGAATTAACTTGGCACTGGGAATATTGATATAAGATGCACCTTTTTCAGAAATTCTTGAGAAGGACAAGGCGAGAAAATGTGTTCGCAAAATCCCGGGCCAAGTGTAAAGAAAGACTGAACTAGAACAACTCGGCGGAACGTGAACATGACTCTCATCCTTTTCAGTTAAAAATGTGCAAAGATTGCTTATTGACAAGCAAGTTTGGTGGAATATGAAATGTTTGTAGCAGTACGGAGAAAATAGATATAATGAAGTTTCACTCAAACTGACATGGTATTGAGGAAAGATTTTAAGACCCCATCAACTATATTAAATCATTCCGTAAAGAAAAGGGAAAATGGTTGGATAATGTTGAACAAGAGAAGGTCGAATATGCAGAAGCCTGTGACTGCTGCAACGTTGCCAGTGGGAAACGTCAGGCTATGTTCTTGCAAGAAGCTTTGCTACAGCCTTCAAAGGAAGCTACAGAGAAATTTGTCAACTGGGAACCATAAGGATTTTTAGTTAACAGGACCCTGTGTGACCACAGAGGAGATTTTCGTTCTCTTCATGTTGATAGGCAGTGGCAGGAAGAAACTATGAAATCCATGAATTATTAAATTAAATTTGGGATTGCTTAGCCTGCTTCGTAACTGTAAAGGTGATGGAGAGGACCTACAGCTGAGCGTGGGATCCGAACTACTGATCATCTGAACACAGAGGATGGTTACCCACCTCTGAACCGACCCTACGTCATCCACCCTCACTGACCTACACAACTTGATCAAGATGCACCCCAAAATTTAAGGATAAAAAATCATTTAATCATATATAGCCCGGAGGCACTTTTACAGTTGGAGAAATCTGGAGCCCAGTTTTCACGAAGATTATTCCAGGGTCAAGGACCAAAACATTCTTAATTTATACAAAAACCTCCAGAAACACTAATGCCTTTACCATATAAACGCTACACCTATGGCGAAAAGAGTTGAAATACCTATGATTTGCCTCAAATTTTCGATGCAATATCCCAAACCAAGCATTAGGTTATGTGGAAGTTGTATTCGTCGATTAGATTTGCGAGAGTGATCACAGCGTGCCTGAACTGCATGAGGACGGTACAAGACTACTATTTCAGCAAGTTTTGTGTCTACTTGCAGTAAATCTGAGAGGATAATTTAAAGGAGCAAACTAATAAATTAATCCTTTTCTTCAGACGTCATCAGGATGGGCCCCCCTGACATCGCTAGAAACTCGTCCAGCCAAGATTGTCCTTCATCAGGAAGGCCTGAGAAGCCGTCAAATTGCTGCCAGAGATTACGACAGTCATATCACTGTCTTCAGGATCATTAAAAAATGGCAGGAGGCAGGAGTGCAAGCATCAGCACACACAGTCAGAAGGTGGTTAGTGAGGAATAGCTTGTCATCACGCAGGCCTGCAAACAAACCTCCTCTCAGTCGGGAGAAAATGCAGGACCGTTTCAAATTTTGTAATAAATATAAGGACTGGACTGAGGATGACCAAAATAATTTTCGCGAACGAATCCCCTTTCAACTGCTTCGGCAGCAAAGCATGAATTCGTGTTCAGAGAAGAAAACGCGAACGTTTCAACCCGGAGTTTCGGCTACCCACGACGAAGAATCCCGGCATGTTACCATCTGGAGGTCTTTTCCAGCTGAACAAGATCCCTACATATGCTACCCAAAG
Source organism: Bathynomus jamesi (assembly GCA_023014485.1). Taxonomy (NCBI): domain Eukaryota; kingdom Metazoa; phylum Arthropoda; class Malacostraca; order Isopoda; family Cirolanidae; genus Bathynomus; species Bathynomus jamesi. The sequence goes on from JAJOZX010005311.1 coordinate 121,324, forward strand.
GGGCAGCGATAGACACGAAATGGTACCTCCAAACCCTTCGAGACCAGCTGCTGCCAAAATCACGACTCCAGTTCCCAGGAGGAGATCTTCTAGGATAATAGTACATCTTGTCATCGAGCAAAAGCAGTGAAGAAGTGGTTGGATGATCATAACATCACTCCTCTTGTGGGGTGGCCGGGAAACTTGCCAGATCATAATCCATTCGAGAATCTTTGGGGGATTGTGAGTCAGGCGATACGAAAAATGCAGCTATGAAACTAGAATGAGCTGGAATTAATTAAGCCTACAGACAGCTTGTCAAGCCTACAAAACGGCTCAATATCCAGCGTTTGGTGTGATCCATGCCAGAGCATATTCGTGCAGTGCACGAAAACAAGGGTCGTCACTATAAGAACTGAAGGATGCTAAAAGACTACGAAGGGGAGGTATCACACATCTTGTATTATTATTTTTGTTCAATTAATCTTAGAACACTAAATATGCAGTATATTTTATCCCTTTGGGTGTTCGTTACATCTTCACAGAACCAGAAGAACGGGTGTTTCAACTCTCTTTGGCCATATCTGTACAATGCAGAACTTCTCTTCTTCAGTAATTAATTCATACCCCAAAACCCTGCTCTCTGGAACCCGCTTCTGGAAAGCATTTTTTCATCAGATTACTGTACAATCTGCCAAAATTTAAAACTAATGTATAAAACACATTTTTTCTTTCGATGGAGGACGCCCAAGATGAATGAACAATAATAAGCTCTTTAGGGAAGTCTGTCCTCCGCTTAATGTTTAAATAAAAGTGTTTCACAAAAAGCTTTCTTCAATATGGTGGGTTTTATTTTAAATACAACGCAAGTATATCATCTTTGACAAAAATACATTTCCTTTACAATTTTTCTTATTTTCTTCATACTTTTTGTGATTTGCTCTCAACCTTTATACTTGAGTAAGTAAAGTAAGTTATTAGCCGCGGGGGTATCCTTAGCCCCTCAGCACTCTACCTGGAGAAGTGAAATACAGTTCTTTTAGTTTTTTTCAATATTAAAGCTATTGCTGTTTCACCCGACGTGTAGTTAAGTGTACTGTAATTTTTCTCTCACACACACACACACACACTTTAAATAAATAAAATACATATACACTATGAAATGTATTGAATACAAAATTGGAACAGATCAATTACATAAAGCGACATCAGAAACCCAAGGTGGTTGTCATGGAAACGATGTCTTCGAACGACACGGGAAACAAAAGAAAGAGAAACATTTATAAAATGCTAAATTGTTATTTTATGAGAGGGGAAAATATCGGGGGGAAAAACGATTCTCGTCGTAAAACTTTCGCTAAAATCGTTATGTTTCAAGGAAAATATTCTGGAAGTCGCGTCGAAAATGGAAAGCAATTGGGAAAGACAATTCTTTTAATACATTCAACTATTTATGTATTTTGAAAGGATACAAAATTCCAATATACTGTACAGTTTGTCTACGTGATTTTGATATAAAATTTGGTCTTAACTTAACAGTTTTGCCTTAGCCATTACGAGATAAAGTATAGTCTTTGATCCGTTCTTGGAGGATCAGAAAAAGCCGTTGGGCAAATTTTTGCCCCCTTTCAATTTTAGGTCTTTGGAATTTATTTTAAATTTTTTGAATTTTGCATTGAGGAACTTTTAGAATTACAAACTCATTATTATGGCTCACTCTTATACAGAAATGCATCAAAATGAAGCCTGTTTTCGCAAGACCCTGTGAATAGGATTTTAGAGAGGTTTTTCTTCATTTTAACGACCTTTCTAATCTTTTCTCCCTTCTGATAAGAAGGATATATTACACAGGAGTGGATATTGGTGGTATGAAATGAGATAGTACTGGTGTACAGTGCAAGAACGATGTAAGCTGATCAGAAAAGTGAAAAAAAAAACTTCTTTCGAATGTGCTAAAAACACTTAATATCAATTTTTTGTACTTAAATTAAATTAAATTTAATTAAATGATTATTGCGTAGCTTTCATTTAATTTCTTTGAGACTTTTTTTACGTATAATAAAGCCAAGAATGGCGTCCAATTTGAAGCATTCTGATTAGTTCTTCGAATGTTTCATTTCCTCTCTGCTCTATACTTCTGATCTAGGATAATTTGGGCGCGCGTAGAATATAATTGCATTGGTCTAGATCAGTCTTAAATTGTTTACCGGTATAGCAAGACTAGCCAGTGTAGACACTGAGGTCGGGGGGTTCGAATTTCGATGATGCTGGTAATAATAAGAGTTAGAGTAATGGGCCTCATTAGTTGCCTTGAGCGTTGGACCAGTTTCTGGCTCTCCTTACTGATTTATTTTATTGTACTAAGGCCGTACGACGCTGCCTTGTCTAAATATAGTTTCACTCATTCTCCTTTACACTCACATTCGCAAATTTACAGTGGTCTTTCCTCCAGTGTTGCTTGCGTCACATTCACATAATTTCTTACATTCGTAGCGAACCTGCTCCTATTTTCAATTTTTACATTAAAAAAGGCAATAAAGTAGGAAATTTGGATCTTACGCGCTACCAATTTTACATTGAAATTCATCTTCATGCACTTAACCCACATTCATTCTCACATCTGTACACTTTCTCACGCGTGTATATATATATAGTCAGTCCAGTTAATACAACCTTCTTTCTTAAGAAACGCTGTTAAAGTATTTATTTTAACCCAAATTGGTGTCAAATAAACTCCGCTCCATTAGGTAGTTCAAATTGCTGCGTTACTCTGGTAATTCTGAAAATGGAGAGAGAGAACCAATTTCTTTATTTTTAAAACTACCAAAGTAATGTATTAATTTTAACTACTAAATTTAATAGTTTTTAATATTTAATGTAATAATTTTGGAATAGTGGAACAATGTCAGTTTGCATAATATCGATACTAAAAAGTTGTTAGTAATTTTAATTGAAAATCTGAAGTGTGTATTTGAAATGTGAAGTTGCACAAGGATGAACGTCGACAACATGAAATTCGATTTTGTTCGTGTAACCTATAATTTGAACCACTAAATTTAGTAATTTTTATTACTTAAAATGATTAAATTTACTGGTTCAAATTATTATATTAACTAATGAATGTAATAATTTTAACTACTTAATGGTTTAGAACTTATTTGGCGTCAGTTCGAGTTAATTAAAGTAACTTGGTAGTTGCAGTGCTTTCAGATTTCGGGTTTCATTCATGGTGAAACGCTTTAAACAGCGCAATAATATGACATGTTGAAAGAGAAATCAAAGGAGCATGAATGAAATTTGAAGATGATGAAACATTAAAAGCGATTCGGCCAATTACAGTTCATGTCTTCATGTCTTCACAGAAGGCGCTTTTAACATCGCAAAGTTTTTATCTGAAAGAATTTTATATTCTTGTATGGGAACCTTCTCAGCATTTTTTTTTTTTAAATATTAACTGTTCTTTCTTGACGTTCATTGATAGATGAAAGGATTTGCAGAATATATGTTAAATGATGCTCTTTTGAATTATAAATAAAGCGTATATATGTATACTTATTATTAAATCAATACGTGAATACATATTACATTGAGAACATCTGTTTTAATATGGTAGTGTTCGTTTTGCCTTTCTTGCAGAATAAATAAAAATTGACACTGAAATGGTGTAACTGCCTGTGAAAGGAGAGCCCGTTTTTCTAGTCAGTGCTTCAGTGAAGAAATCCGCAGAGATTGCCTTGAGGAACAGGCTCCAACGGGACGACTTCATGGAGGGAAGTTAAAAAAATGACATCAGATAAACACAATAGTGTTTCCATTATTCTGTCCAACTAACTTCATTCCAGTTTGTGCACTGGTTGGCGTTTTTAGGGGTTTCACTACAGCTGCCCCAGCGTAGTTTTGGTTGATATTAATCACTGAAGACTATTGTTAAACTCTTGGCAAAGTATTAATGCAGTATTCTTTGGTTCATGCTTCATAGCTCATGATCAGGATCTTCTGTCACGTTCTGTCAATGTTACATTTTGCCCACTATTGTGTTTAATTGATGATGGGGTTTTCCCATTTCCCCTCCATGGTCATAACCGTGACGACTGTTTTTCAAGATACAAAGACAGTATCGTCGAGACTTTGCTACTGAAGATCAATCAAACGGTCTCTCCTTTCACGACGTTACATTTTTTCCAAATGTTTGTTTTTATTTATTCTTCGAGGACAGGAAAAAGAAACCAGCATATTAAAACATGTTCTCAATTCCTTCACGTATAGATTTAATAATATAAATGATAAATACTCAACGTTGTAACTGTTAGATATGTAAATAAAAACACAGGTTACCGACCCAGTAGGTCACGTTAAACTGAATGTTCATACCCTGTTTTAGTGAACTGGACGCCTTCATCTACGACGCTACTGTTCTAGACTACCTCGTGGGTCAAGACGAAGATTGCCAGATCTTAACCGTGGGTTCATGGTACGCGATGAGCGGATATGGTTTGGCTTTTCCCAGAGGATCCAAATACCTTCCGCAGTTCAATAAGAAACTTATGGAATATAAAGAAAACGGTAAGAGTTAATAAGAGACCTTTTGATGATGAGCAAAATTTAGTGTTAAAGATAGTAACAATGAGAGATGCACATTTGTAATAAAATTCTGATGTAAGGAAAGTTTATTACTGATTTTGTGTAATTCTTGTAGTTGGATTTTATCAACAGTGAAGTTTAAGACAGGCCGCACGCAGGATCTTCTTGCGACTGACGACTTGAATCGTAACGATTCGAGTCGCGTGAGATTTTGCATTGACAGAATAGGAGGACCGCACACTGCAGTGACCACGACGCGAATCCGCAGTCGCTGCAGTGTGTGGGGCTCCTATTCTATCAATGTAAAGTCACACGCTACTCGAGTCGTCACGACCCAAGTCGTCAGTCGCGAGTCGAAGACTATCATGTGTGCGGCCGACCAGAGTTACATTTTTACTTCTATTGAACATCGTTTTGAGTTTTTTCTTTCGCCACTTATGTTAATAATTGAAATAGTTATATTAACATTTGTAAAGTTTTTTGGTATACTGTATTAGGTGAAAGCCAGCGTTCTTGCTTAGTGGGTAACACGGTTTCCTTATAAACGAAGTGAATGCATTGAGGTCGTGGGTTCGAATCTCCATGATGCTCATAATAATGAGAGGCATTGAGCAGTGGGCCGCATTAAGTGGCCTGAGCGTTGTACCAGTTTCTGGCCCTCCTGAATGATGTGAAATGAAATTAATGGACCCTAATTTTTATCATCGAATGGTGGTAGTTTTCTCCCCCTCCCCCCCATGTTTTGTACACTTCACATTCACACCTTTAAATTTTTTTTTTCATTTATCTTTAGTTATGTATACTTAACCCTTTCATGCCGTAGGGGCGCAAATGAGACCATTAACTTTTATGAGATTTCAGTCATTCTGAAGATATAACACAAGTTTCTTTTTTGGCATGAAAAGTAAACGAAAATCAGGCATGAAAGGGTTAAAATAAGAGTTAAAGCGTTTACTACTTTATAGTTTCTTGTTGGGGCCCCAATCACTAAATGTTACAAAAAAAAAAAAAAGTTAATTTTGCTATACAACTCTCATAATATTTACCATTTGAAAATCGTAATAAGTTTTTTATACGCTTTTTATGATTTACTATTTTTATTAAGATTTTCTTTAATAATATAGAAATTTTTCTTATTGAGACAGCTTAATTTAATAGCTGTCAGAAATCTTGAATTTATTTGCACCTTTTCACCCCATTATATAAAGGTTTATTTTATATATATTATATATACACACACACAGTAATTAACAATTGCAGCCCGTAAGTGGATATTTGGTATGAAGTTGCGTAAAAAAAATGAAGACTATATGCAAATGTGTCACATTTTCTCAGGGGATACCGAACGCCTGCAGCGATTTTGGTTGACGGGAACCTGCAAACCTAAAAAGCAGCAGAGGAGGGCCTCTGAGCCCTTGGCTATTGAGCAGTTCCTGTCGGCGTATCTCCTACTCGCGATCGGAATAGGGCTCGCCATCGTTTTTCTCGCTCTCGAACACGTCTATTTCAAGTACTTCAGACAGCATCTTGCGAAAACAGACAGTGGAGGGTGCTGCGCTCTCGTTAGTTTGGTAAGAACTCGATTTCTTTACGGTTCTTCGTAACTGAAGAAGCCTTCTATTTGTACCATTGCTATCAGGTTTAAACCAGCACCAAAATCATATAATATATGAAATTTAAGTCGCTTTACTACAAACCGAGGTTGTACATCCCGTATGACGAAAAGCTCATTAACTTTTGACGGAGTTAATACCAGGTTTGGGCTTATTATTCACTCATGCATTTTAGCTTTATTATATATCTTCAAATTGAGTATCTGTACTACTACACCAAAAACTTAAGACCCCAAAACTGAAACTAGAATTTGGAGGATCCTTTCCTATGACCAAGGATCTTTGCAGGTCTCCATACTGTGACGTATCACTAACTCATTATATAACAAAGCCAGAATATTATATCAAATATAACGAGTAAATTAAACGCGCACAAATAACCCATCATGTTTGAAACCGTTTGCTTCTTTAAGCTATTCTAGCACGATTTAGCTAATGCACTCGACAAATGTTAGTGATAATACAGGGTGTGTATAAAGTAACATGAGTGAAGAGAGAAATCTGATTTGAACTAACTTGAACTAGTTTCATAACGCAGGTGAACACACATCTGATTTGAATTGGTTTAAACTTGTTAACGTTAACGGCAATTATTTCGGTCTGTTAAGCTTTCGAACTGTTCACTAGTGCAAAGTACATGTAATAAGTATTACTTGTTCGTGTTCACTTGCGTTAATTTATACACACCCGGTAGCATGGCATTATGCTAGGCCCAAGTCTAATTTTTTTTTAATGGCTCGGAAGAATAATTTGAATGACGAAATATTCACAGAAATCGCAAAGAAAACTAATCCGAAACAGTACCTTACATTAATGAGATTGATTAACAGGAGATTAATTATATCACCTTTATGAAGCCACTTCTAATTTTCTAAATATTTATTTTCCTGTCAAAGAAAATTGCTTAGGAGTAACTTTGTTGTTAAAATAAATTAACACTTCATCCGTTTACGACGGATATTTTAAGGAAGCTATTTAATTATAAGAGCTACAGTGTATTTACTGTAATAAAGAAAATGTAAAATTTGAAGTTTTGTTGGTGCAGCTCGAAGATAGAAAGTGAAAATTATGACTGAGGCCGTTAAAGCAGGTTCATCAACCGAACATACAGGGTGTCCATAATGTATTGTTACCCCAGTAAAATAGTAACTGATTTTAGTTTTTCTTTCAGACGTATAGTTCAGTCGTATAGTTGCTGCTATCACGCATTTCAAATAGGTCTGAAAGAAAAACTAAAATCAGTTACTATTTTACTGGGGTGACAATACATTGTGGACACCCTGTACATTACAATTACGGTTTTGCAATAAAACTCAAAATACGCAATAAATTGTAACAAATTTGCTTGAACTGCAAAAAAAATAGTTCCTTCAATTTTTGAAAAATTACACCCTGACTACAAATTACAAAATGCTTTCCAAATATGCAATAATTAGAGTCGTACATTTGCAATTTATTGTACTTTATACTCCAAAGCATTATGGTTAACGAGTCTTAAGTCCAGTATATGCAAGAAATTTGTTTAAATTGCAGGAAAAAAGCGTATCTTTTCACACTGACAACAAATTAGAACAACTTCACAAATCTGCAGCAATTAGGATACTATTACTTTCTCAGTTCAAGTTTTTCTTAAAAGCTATATAAGACAATTCACTAGTGACGGTGACGATAATAATAATCACTACGACCTTCGTTAAGTGAACAAAAATTAAACAAATTTAAGTAAATAAAATTTAAAACTAATTTCTAACTCAGTTATAGCATCATTAAGGTGGTGGTGGTGGTGATAAAGTATGGGGTTGCGTAACCTCCTTCATAGTAGCAAAGGTTATGGTACCAAGAGAACGTGTATATAGCTTTACGCGAGATCCGAACCACGGGTCGCTACATCACCTGAACTTAAGCGGGTCACCCAACCGACTACTGAACAGGCCCAACGCCGCTTAACCTCGCTAATCTAATGGAAAGTGGTTTTGCGTCGTGGTCGAGACGTAGCCCAATTCTTGGCCAAAAAAAAATTAAGTATAAAAATTTTAGGTGCTACTATAGCGTGATTCCTACCTCGATTCGGCGGTCTACCTTTTAATTATAGCTTCTTACCTTGTTTACTAATTGCTTGTTTACATTCCAATGTCCATCGCCCTTGACGATTGGTTAGGTTTAGTCATGATATTTTCGTTAGTTTTAACGGAAATATCGTGACTAAACCTAACCAATCGTAGGTAGACCACATACTATAGTAGCACCGAAACTATTTTTTAAATAAATAAAATTGAATAATAAATAGCATTTTATATTTATTATATTTTCATTTATATCTTGGATAGGAATCACACTCTACAGTACTGTAGTTTCGAACCCAAATGGGGTGAGAGCGAGAGAGGAGGGGCTTCTTCGCCTGACAGTTGTCAGACGCATATGAGGTCTTCAGCCACCCGCCGCTCTCTCATAGGCCCCTAATCAGCCAGTTTGCGCCATGTGTTTGCATATATTATTCAGCCAGTTGGCTGAGTTGCCAGATTCGTTATTTATTAAATTAAAGCATATGTTAATGTTGGCTTAGAAGGCTGAGTTGCCAGATTCGTTGTTTATTTATTAAATTATTCCATATATTCCAGTTGGTTTAGAAGACCGATTTGACAAATAACAATTAATTAAATATTTAGAAAACTGAAACCAAACGTGATATAATAGTGTTCAAGGAATAAATAAAACACCAATACAACGTTCTCTTTATTTTAGCTGAATTAATGGATATACAATGGACATATATATGGTCAAATAATAGAACGAAAAATATATAATCATACAAAGCATAGTATTAACAAAATATTAGTACAGGAAAATATATAGTTATATTATCAAAAGTTATATTATCAAATATTAGTACAGGAACAAATATACAAAACGTATAATCATATTCTTACAGGAAAAATATATGTCTTTACGTTCTACGGTGCAAAACGCTAAATTCGGATATGATAGTCCCTAGCCACATCGCCATTACTTTGTACGATGTGGTAAAACTGTCCAATCATCACTTCACCGTTTAACTGATGCGGCGGTCTCTACTCAATATAAATGGCTTTCATATCGTTCAATACTATTTTTGTACCCACTTTACACTCGGCGGGCAAGTTATCTTTAAGCACAGCTAGAACACAATCAAAAGCACGCACAAAAATGTTATCGTTAACCATAACATTAAATACAAGTTTATAATCATGCGTTTCCAATCGGGGGCTTTTTCTTAACGCCCCGAACTTTTCAATCGTGAACTCTTCTTCACTCGGCATAACGGGATTGGAAATATTCTACCAAATCGTAACGACACCTATCCACTATATAGAGGTACAGCTCTTCAGGGTGAACAGTGTAGGCGAGCTCAGCTCTGTACCTCTCAAGTGCTTTGTACCAAAACTCAGGATATTTCGAAGAATCTAAACCTTTTAAATATGCATCCAGATCTAGACCGTTCTCCCCCTGGTCATTCCTACATTCAACAAATCCGTCGAGCAGAGCGGTGTAAGCGTATTCAAGTACCGTGTCAAAATAAATCATATCTGTAACACGCGCATCTAATATAGGCTTCAGCTTACGGAATCCTACGATCTCAAACATTCTGTCGAGGATGAAACGGTGTCGTGTAGGGACAAGAACGTCATTACCAGCTGTGTTCTTCCATATCAGTCGTATATCAATGCATGGTTGTTCATTATTTACACTCAATGTACAAACAATGGTATATGAGGAAGCGTCACTAATCGTCTCTCTTCTTGTACCTACGTCAGCTGGTATTTTATAGCGGTCCTCAGCCCACCTCTCAACTACCACGAAGATTTTATGAATCTCCTCAAGACTTAAATAAATAACGTTACGTTTGCTTGCATGCCTGCAGATCGTTTCAAGCACACAGTTAATGGTGCCGGTTTCTCGCCTGAACACGCGCAATGACTTCATCATGGAGACGTCGTACGAGGCGTTGAGAATGCTTCTCAAAGGGAGTTCCATCGTATTTGCACGTTCACACGGTTCGAGATGACTATGGCGCGTCCACTCGGTGCAAGCTCTGAGATGACTATGAGCCACAAGAGGCAGGCAGGCAGGATCAGCTCGACGGGCGGAGTGAATCATCCTCATGAAACGTGAATGGGTTTGTTCGAACTCGTATGCTCCGGGAGGAGTGAGTCACACCATAATCTAATGAAACGTGTACGGCGCTGACCCAACATGAATCGTTGTATTCCATTATATTGGGCAGATGTTTTGAGAAATATTCCGGTACAAGAATTAATTTCGGTTTTAATGTTTTATCACTACCACTTCCCTGAATACGCACCAGACATTTTCCTTCAGGGTAATTTTCACGAACTAAACACATTTTTTAAATGTTTTATCTCCTAAACATCACAAACCGGTGCGCTATTAGAGAGAAACATATGTTCATATTTATACTTTTTGTTTAATAGGCGATACTCATCTCTAAAATCTGTTAAAAACTCACACAAACCTTTAGCCACAACCTCACTACAAACCTCATCATGATATATATTAATGTAGTGGTAAAAATACTTAAGATTGTCCATGATGACAAGATTTACATTTTCAGCCGTAGGGTACGAGTAATCGGTATGGTGTAACATGATATAATACCGCTTATCACACCATTCATCCACAAGACTCACTAACCATAACTGTTGTTTATCTTCTGACCGTGTTGCTTCTACTGCGCGGTATATGTGAGCCTTTATAAAGCTTAGTTCTATAACATACTTCAGTACATCGTCTGTACTGCGAAATCCTACAACCCCCTCGCCAGAATATCCGTAGAGTATTTGAATATCATGATCCTTCGCACGATTCAATGCAGCCTTAAGAGGCAAAGGAGGCGGGAATAGGGACTTTTTCAGTATCCACTACATCGATGCACTTTGCTGAATACCACTTCATAAATGTTAAACACGCTATATTAAAGGTAGCCATTACTATTTTCCTTCTATGCGATAGAATACACGTCTGAGCTCAAGGGTATACAGAGGTCAACTGAGCACGCGGGGATGGAGGCCTGCTCAGGTTGCGGCATGACTCACGCTGCTGGTCTTACAGTGGGCGGGGCTTAGCTTTTTACTGTACACACACACACACACACACACACACACACACACACACACACGTAAAGTAAAACGCTAGTTGAAACACGATTTATTTAATAAACGAAATAATCAGGATGTACATATTTACAAATACGTGTAATAATTAAGTTTGCAATAGACATATCAAAGATTATGGTATCCAAAGGGCACGGTGTCATAGGTACCAGGCACCTGGTAGCGTTTCCTGTAGGTGTTACGGCACACCTTTGTACCCCAAAGTTCCTTCACGCCCCCCAGCTTCTGCGCCAGAAAATTGTGGGTGCCTACAGTCAGTTGGGCCGGACGGCCACCCTCATCATCATCTTCCAAACACACTAGCTCCTTCAACGAATCAAAGTTGACGACCCGCCGATTCGCTTGGTTAAGCGTGATACCCTTAGCCTTCACGATATACTTCGTTTCATTACCTATCCTCACCCGTACCCGATAGGTTTTTGGCCCTGTTGACCCAAACGAGTCGGCGTATACGTTGACCCCCATACTCATCCTTGATCTCGTCAGTTAGCTCACCGAGGAACTCCCCAATAGCAGGCATGTATTCACCCCTCCTCGCTGTGAATATCACGCTATCTGTATCGGCATACAAAACCCTCTGCCCAAGAGAATGCAATAGGCCCCAAAGTTTGATGCGAGCGTAGGCTGTTGTGAAGCTGGCTACAGGAATGTTTGCAACCCGTGAGGTATCTGTAGCCAATTCAGTATTGTTGTACTTTATTATGTAAGTATTACCTACATTCACAATCGCCATGCTCTATCCGTGCATCATATTCATGCTCCCACAAGACTTCGTGAGTGAACTGGGACCCTATAAGCTGATCGCGGGTGCGTGTCCACGCAAGGCAGTCGGCAGGAAATCTACCGTGGATTTCTCCTACGATTCCACACTCAGGACGGGGGCATCCATGCCACCAGCAACCATTAAAGGAATACACAGTCTTCTCGCCAGTGACACGGTTTTCACTTAGACCATCAACCCAAAAAACATGGCCATTAACCCTAATGGGAACTTCACCCGTGTTACGGGCATGCTTTATGTATACACCTGTCTGCTGCTGTAGGTGTATGACCCAGTAAATTGCCTTGTGCGCATAACTGCGGGGGTTGTTTCTGTGGATAATGGCTAAGGTGCCTTTAGGCATGAAGTTATTCTTGAACACCGTAAAACATAAAGAGGCGATGGTGGTTGCGACTTGCAGCGGATCGCATTTGAAACGGCATATGTACATCCTTCTAAAGTCCTGGAAACATACTCTAAGCACGCGCACATCATTCACGCAATAACGCTCACATTCATCAGCTATATTATAAGGATTACGTTCATTAAAACTGCTGTAGTATCGATCAAAATCTTTACGTTCATCTGTACTCATACAGTCATAGTTAAAGTAATGTTTGGGTGGAGGTAGACCTACGTAATTTAAAGTTTCACTAGTGAGGAATGTGTAAGGGAAATATTCTTTCGAAACCTCAACTGCTACGCCCATCACCTTGGGTAGCTTTGCTAATTTACAAGGTGTGAATAATAAAGTGTCTTTAAAATGTACATTACCTCTTATCTGCATCTGTATTAGTTTGTTGCCTCTTTTCAAGGGATCACCTGTAAATATCTCGGAGGACTCGTGCTCAAGCAGCTCCTTATAAAGGGACTGTGTGTCAAATTTTGCCCCGTTATGGGCGAGAATATACACAGTCATTTTTTTTAACTTGTCCGCTAACTTGACACTATAGGATACAAATAGTTTCATAGGGCTATCGTGGACATTCGTTTTAAAAACGTTTGTCCGTTTACCACATTTGTGACACTCATCACACTCGATCTCCATACACTCATCACAGTCTGGCTCACAAGTAAATGTGGAATAACCTCTCTGGTTTCATTTCAGCGTTCGTGTATGTTTCTATATCGTAGTACACAGTTATACAAGGGTTGTTTTTAGGCTTAGCATCTTTCATATAACATACATGCTTTACACCATCCGCCTTATATTTCTCATGGCATGTAGAACAGTGAATTTCGTCACATTTGTGCTTGAACTCACCGCTACCATTCAAGGTGTGAAACATACCACATTCACAGATTCTCATTTTCCTGCACGTGCCAATTGATTTATGGAACTCAAAACAGCTATTATTGAAAAATGTGCGTCTACATACATTACAATCCCTCTTCTCAGCTTCAACTACGCGCTTTCACATTTGGGGCTTTTACACTGATCACATACCATGTGGCAGTCTTTACAATGTTTCACTATATCATCCGCAAACTCGAGACACCCTTTACACAAATCATGATGTCGTCCATATTTTCGACTTTTATCATAACTCGCGTAAAGACCCCTTATATTACGGATGGAGAGATACGTTGACCCTAACAGTCCTAAAATAAGTAGGGGTCTTGTACGATCTCTCACACAGCTTTTAAAAACATACACAGTTCTACGACGATCATCCAGTCCAAATACAACTATACGAGCATTCATTTCCTGTTCTACCCTTCTCAGCTCTTCAGGACCCATATTACAGTCAAACTCAAGTTCACAGTCTACAGCTAGTTTACGGGCACGCTCCACCACCGTAGGCAACCAAATTTTTTGGGCCCGTGTATTTAGCACAGTAAACATACGTGCTAAGACTACTGCTATAAAGCCGCAACCACGATCGATGTTTATATGCCGTCTATAAATAGCCTGAGAATTGAAGTTAAGAGTATACGGTGTGGCACTATGACCAGCAACACGGAATACACGGTCAATATTTACCGTGAAGTTGTCCATATTGAAGGCTATACTACTTTGGGAGGCCTGCATTATACGACCTAATATATACTCTACATCTTGAGCAGCCAAACGCCAGAATGGCACTACTACCCAAAAATCATCTACATCACCATCATCTGACCCGAATCTGAAGGACAGCCTCGTACTGACTTCACGCTCGTCGCGGTTGTGAAGGGCAAATTCTACAATACGTTCTACAACGCGACGTAGTCCGTGTTCAATACCGTTGCTATACATGGATCTAGGATCAACCCTGACTATATACCGATTTCTAGTCAAGACTGGGGTTGGGGTTGCGGTGCGCACCAACTCGAATGTTATACCCTCCTCAACAGAACGGGGAGCAGCTGTGGAGGATGAATAAGGGGGTATATTTGGGGAAGACGCTGTTGTGGGGTTGGTTGCGTAAGACGTTGAGGGTTGGGGATCTATTACCGGTGTTCCAACAACCCTCGATCGCTTTATACCTGACGTGGAGGATTCGTCATCGCACCTCCACTTTGAACGTGCAACAAGTGTCGCTGGTGAGGGCTCATCGGCGGGGGTGGGTACTGTAGATGCACGATCAACGGGTTCATCCGTGATATTGATGATGGGGGGCTGTACATCGTCGTCATTCACGGTTCTGTGGAAGAAGAAACCAAATATAAGAGCAACACTCGTTATTTGTAATATTTTGTAAATGAACCACTTAGGGGTGTGACGTGTTAGAAATGGAATCTGTAGAAAAATTCAGGTTCACGAGCCCATCCACATGTATCATATCTGAACCTACAGGTTATGGTAAAACGGTGTTTATGCTTAATATCATTAAAGAAAAGGGGGAAATGTTCTCAAAATTTGTACATAAAGTTATATGGTGCTATTCGACATACCAATCAGTGTTCAACGAGTACTAAGATGAGGTTTTGTTCCACAAGGGGGTCTATGACGTTAATTCGTTAAAGGGAAATGAACATACACATACAGTCATCGTAATTGACGATCTCATGTTGGAGATGGATAAAACGTTTGCCGAGACATTTACAGTATTCTCCCACCACCTTAACATAAGCATGTTCTTCATCAATCAGAATCTATTTTTCAAAAATAGATACATGTACGATGTCACTAAATACGCAATATCTAGTCTTATTCGCGCAACGTAGAGATGTCACAAATTGGAGTATTAGCCAGTCAAATGTTTCCGAATCAGCGTAAGGAGTTTTTGGAGGTTTATAGAGAGGCCACAAACCAACGTTATGACGTTATAACGAATAGGCTAAAGAAATACCGCGAATTAATAAAAATCTATCAACGCCTGCCTCGAGCATTGCAGCAGATGTTTGTTAAAAATATCGACTCTGACTTTTTAAAATGCATCTGTGAAATCTGCCTTAATGTTATAAAATGTAATGTTCCAATGAAATCCTCTCAGAAGACTCGCTTACGTCGTTACAAGAACATAATACGGACGCTCGCCCATAAAAGTCAGACTGTGGGTAAGAAAAGCGTATTATTGTACAAAGACGCGGTTCGTTAGTGCCCATCTTATTTTCAATTTTGGGACCTTTACTGACTAGATTAATATAATGAAGAAGGTGGTTGTGATCCCGCACGAGGTGTATGCTTCATTACAAAGGAGTCCAGATGCGGTTCCAGAACCCCGTAAAAGTAGGCTTAAAAGAATGGAAAGTGAGTTGCTAACCCTATTAAACAGTGAAAAGGCACCTGATGAGAAAAGGATCTTGTACCAAGAGGCTTTGCAGAAATTTCTTCATGAGTACGAAGATTATAAGCACCCTACAGAGCTCCCTGTGAGGCACAGCTCGAGTAGCGCTGAGCATAGCGACACAGGACCTGAGCAACCAAAGAGTAGCGGAACACAGCACATCGAACATGTGCTAAAAAAACAGCCTCCCCAATACATTGAGGAATAAAGGGCTAAATCTTTATAATCTATTGAGTGAGGACCCCATCATACAGTGGATCGATACAGGCGAGGTCATTGTTGAAGGAACAAGGGTACAAGGATCCAATATCGTTGATATTGTTCATGATCTGGTGAGAAAGTAGGATAGGCCCTCACCAACAGGATGGAGCATATTAAAGCAAGACTACAACAAATAAATGTCCCCAAAATATTGATAGGTAATCTGAAGAGGTTAAAAGACTTGGAACATGCACCGCACGTGTCACAACTGAGTACACCTTCGCCCCCAGCAGCTACAGTGTCTCTGAAGAGGAGAAATAAGAGAGTAGACGGCCAACCTTATCCACGTGCCTCTAAAATACGCAAATGGCTAACGTATTAAGTAAGCACTATTATGACATTTCTAACCCTGCATCCTATGGTGGCGTTAATAGATTGTACAGAGGTGTTTATGGTGTAAGGAAAAAAGATGTTGAGAGATTTTTGCGGGGCCAGGATGCTTATACACTTCATAAACCGGTGAGAAAAAGGTTTAAAACAGCCAAGACAACAGCCGCTCGATTGACTCTATTTGGCAGGCAGATTTAACAGACATGCAAAGATATTCAGTGTACAACGATGGCTACCGTTACATCCTATTCATAATAGATGTATTCTCTAGATACCTGTGGCTAATTCCCCTGAAAAATAAATCGCCTGAAACAGTTGCTAAAGCGGCCAAAACGCTGGTGTTGAAAGAAAACAGGATTCCTGGCTATTTTTGTACGGATATGGGAAAAGAATTTATAGGACGAACTTTTCAGAACATGCTGTCAGAGTTTAATATCAGCTATTACACTTCCAGTTCTATACATAAGGCTTCTTTAGCTGAAAGAGTTCAACGTACCATAAAGGAACGCATGCATCGATATTTTACACATAAAAACACATACAGATATATAAACATTTTCGATTCATTGGCTTCATCCTGCAACCGTTCACACCATCGTACGATCGATACAACGCCTAACGATGTTTTAGAAAGAGGCAAGCGCCCGAGAAGAGATGGAGTGCCCCTACCACCACCACACACTGCGCGTTTCAAAATCAATGACTATGTAAGGCTGTCACGTTCGGGAAATAAATTCGCGAAGGGTTTTGAGCAAGGATGGACACGCGAGATTTTTAAAGTTAGGGCTATGAGGCCTAAAGGTGAGATAATGATGTATTACGTTGAAAATTTGAATGGAGAAGATATCTCGGGAGGCTTTTACCGCGAGGAATTGCAGAAAGTGGCATTTAATTTAGGAAAAAATGTGTTTAAAATTGAGAAAATTTTAGGAAGCAAAGTACAGGAAAGAGAAAAATGTACCTGGTGAAGTGGCTAGGTTACCCAGAAAGCTTCAATAATTTTAGAATACTTGTGTCTCTTGTTACAAGAGAACCTAAAAAATATTGTGAATGTAATTCGTTTAAACCTATATATATATATATATATATATATATATATATATATATATAATATATATATATATATATCTTCAGTAAATAATTTTGACAGAAAGGTTCTCTTCTAACAAGAGAGACAAGTATTCTAAAATTATTTTATGTCAGTTTGGCACAACACACACACTACACGCGTTTTCTAATCAGCATGCGGCCATATAAGCAAATACGCGGTTTACCCGTAATGGACAAGACGTCTTCCACGGTAAATATATTTGTTTTTAACCTTCCAAAGCATGACAATGAGTTTTCTGAAAAAAAAAAATAGACAAACAAGATATGGCATGTATCTTAAATTTATTTTTCGCAGAAAACCAAATTGAATTGTTCGGGATATAAACATTGCCTTCATGACCAACCACTTTTCCCAAATCTTAAACCAATATTTGTTCAACGATATGGAATATCACAGAAAAAATAAAATTTGTATCAGATATTGACCCACGAATCGGGACAGATGGCCCGCCCAGATTTGATGGAAGACAACCAACCACAACACTATGCCCGGACCTCGGTTGGGTACCAAGCAAGCCTACCGCTAAACCCCGCCAAATTCATGCCCAGACTTCAGGGAATTACCCAATCACGACACTGTTGGGAGGAGCCAGGTCCTCGGGTTGGTCGAAAATGCAGGCCTAGGTTCTAATCCCCACCCAAAATTCACCGCCAACCAATATGGTGCCAAGGTTCGTTCTTGTGGGCAGGCCACATACCTCCCCTTATAAAGAGCTAATCACGGCGCAGAGACCGTTTCTCCAGCTAGTGAATTATACAACAATTGAAGAGAACCTGCAGATGGGAGTATCCCTAAGTGTCATAAGTGTTTTGAAAAATTGTTTAATTCATGTCTGTGTCCCATATATATATATGGTGGCCAATACTTTTATCTGCAATCAAACTCGTAATGGAGCTTTAAGATGGGTGTAAACTAATCTCAGAACTTAACCCTAATTCTATATGTATAAACTGATGCGTGCAAAGCCCCAATATCGAAATATACGAAATATACTCTAGCCTAGCCTAGCCTAGCCTAGCCTAGCCTAGCCGGGTGTAAACTAACCTAACCTAGCCTAACTTAGTATAGCATAGCCTAACTTAGCCTAACCTAAACTAACTGGGCGTAACCTAACCTAGCTTAACCTAACCTGACCCATCGCAGCAGACTAACCGGGCGTAGCCTAGCCTAGCCTGACTTAGCCTAACCTGACCTAGCATAGCATAGCCTAGCCGTGCGTAAACTAACCTAACCTAACGCGACTATATATATATATATATATATATATATATATATATATATATATATATATGGGGTTAAAGTTTCGCGTTTCATTGCAAAAATAATGCAGGATAGAATTAATACAAATATTCTTAAATTCGTTTAAGTATATATATAATGAATTATTTGAAAGCTTTTTTCGGTGATTTAATTGTTTCCTTTTTCGTACGAGATGTTTTACCCCCGCATTAGACCCACGGTTGGGATTTATTTTGCGTACGAGTTGTTTCTACACCCCACCTTAGGCCTACGGGGGTCTTTTTGAATTGAAGTGTTTTATACTCACTTTAGACGCACGGGGAGAACATTAGGGTACGAGTTGTTTCTACACCCAACCTTAGATCTACGGAGCTTTTTCTTTCTTTTTTGATGTTTTATCCTCACCTTAGACGCACGGGGAGAACATTAGGATACCCTGAGTCCCGCCCGGGGTACGAACCCGGTTCCTTTTAGCGCACGTGCACTGTGACACTTGGCTGAGACGCAGGGCGCCCAGCAACCGGACGCACGGGGCTCGTGCCCGCCAACGCGTGGCGCGTCAACCGATGCACTGGCTGATGATGCCCTGAGGCACTGGCTGATTAAGCCAACTGGCTGATTAGGGACACTATAAGAGAGCGGCCGGGTGGCTGAAAACCAGAGAGGTCTTGCAACAAAGGGGGGTGCCTTGCAACAAGGGGCGGGGTGGCAATCTTGCAACATTATGCAGTTGCTCTGCACTCTACCCTTTTTCTACCATACTACTGTATTAAGTACAAAATTTCTTTGATCGAGAGTTCGATATAAGGTTCGTAAAGTAACATCAGGAAGACCCATTTAATAAAAGAGTGAAAAGAATGACGAACAACCTTATAGATAAAGAATGTCGCAAACCTGTCATTTAAAAATAAGAACCAGTGGCTGTTTAAATAAATTGGCGTTAACAGATAAACAAAATGTTAAGAATAGATAAACGGGTCACGAATGAAAAATATAAACTAAATCTAGGAATTAACT
Organism: Bathynomus jamesi; assembly: GCA_023014485.1. Classification (NCBI taxonomy): domain Eukaryota; kingdom Metazoa; phylum Arthropoda; class Malacostraca; order Isopoda; family Cirolanidae; genus Bathynomus; species Bathynomus jamesi. The sequence continues at coordinate 141,096 of JAJOZX010005311.1, forward strand.
AGAAGGGCCGGAAACAAGGATTCACAGACTAAACAAATGCATGACAGTTATACTATAGTGTAGTGTAACTAGGATAATCTGCCCCAAATTTAGTATATACAGAACGGGAGAACCAAGGGAAGTTTTAGTAATATCCACAGGCCACACCTATATGTATTTGTAATAGCGACGTAGCTAAGACTAATCTAGGTTAGTCTTGTGCGCTATATTTTGGTTACGGCTACTTTAAACTTTATTATATAACTTAAAGTTAGGAGAAAGTTGGGCAACTCCTTGGCAATAGTAGTTTGAAGCCAATTTGAAACTTCTTAAAACTTATAATTCAGTTACACTGTAGTTACTAAATTTTTTAAATCTTTTCAAAATTTGAACAAACCATTTCACTGCAAAAAGGTATATTGAATAAACTAAACTATTTTATATATAAATTAACTTAAATTTGTATAAAAATGGTAGCAAAACATTACATTCGCGTGCATTTTTAAATTATGCGTAGCAAGGATATTTCTTCTCATTTTGAGTTCAGTTACTTCCATTTTAAATGATACCTATGAAGGAAAGTTGTTGCTATAAACAATGACTCATGTACCTTCTATTGTATTAATACTACCTTTAAGCAATACAGGTGCAGCCTTTACTGCATTGTCATATTACATGTTAAGTTTGTGGAGAGGCTCTTTCCGGGTCTTCATTATATCCTAAATCCAATAATAAACAGAATGGTCAAACAAACTATCGTATTTTACGCCTCATAAGACCCTACAAGTGGTAAGACGCACCCTATATTTAGCAAAGAATATTTAGGAAAAAAATATTTCGAAGATTTATCAGCCTGACAAAAAATATATTCCCATAACTTTAGTAAAAGAACATTAAACAAAACAATAACATATGAGCCCTGAAGTGATTTTTGGAGACGTTTTTCAGGAAAATAGTAGTGTCTTATGACTGTAGGCTGACCATACGTACCGTTTTGAACGGGACAGTACCGTTTGTTTTATATTTCCTGGCCGTCCCTGTCACTGAAGAATAATTGTAAGCTCAATATGTTTATGTACTTACTTTTTCATGAATACAGAATATTACATAACCCCCGTCCCTTTTTTGCCATCCCAATGTCCCGTTTTTGTCTCAAGGAAATATGGTCAGCCTAAAGTTATGAGGCGTAAAATACGGTACGTTAAAAGCTGTATTGTCTCCCCGAATCAACAAAAATAAGGACCAAGTTGTTATAAGCATTCAGGGAATACAAAGAATACAGTACTATGCGTGTATAAAAAATTTTTTAAGTTATTTTTAATAAAATACTAAATAAATGCTTCAGTTACATTTTTACCAGATCGCGGTAACGTTACTGAAGTTAATTCACAGACTTGCAGGTTCTGCGTGAGAATCTTCCTGAGGCGAGATTTTACAAAAACTTTAGCCTCTGTACTTCAGTTTCCAAATCCTCATAGCCAATATACAAGCAACCCATGACCGCACCTCTATGTATTTAACAAGAGAAGTTAAAACATCTTCGTTGAAAGGAAAATAACGCTTAATTCAAAGTAAAATAAATATATTAAAAACTAATGACATAATCCAATACTCACCCTTTCACGCTAGTGGCACCAATAGTTAAACGAATACACAAAACAGAGCACTGGGAAAGAACAAGTAACAGACTTTGATTAGACAAACAGGTTCCCGATAGAATACGTGGCGGGCTAAATGTGCGAAGCCTGAATAAGATTAAATGAACCAGTCCGATCCTTCTTGCTGGAACTGGGCCTCGGAGTCCGTACTTCCCAACTCGATTGCCTATAAATTAGAATTTCCTCTTATAAATTAATGGTTGTAAGTTATTTTAACTACCATTCCGATAGGCTACATTATATTACTGGACAATATACACAATAACAAGACAAATTTATACACATTAAATACCTTTTCAGGCAACAGGTGACTAATAATTCTTAGCAAGTTAGCTCCATTCATTAGTCCAAATGTAATTTTTTTTTTAACCAATTTTATGATCTTAAAAGCACAATCAGGGACGGATCCAGACAGATTTGACTGTTGTACATGCATCGATCAGAAAAATGTGCTCCGTTTACATCGGGCAAATAATTGACCTGTCGGTAACCTTACCTCAGTATTGAGAGAGACTGAGGTTAGGTTACCGACAGGTCAGTTATTTGACCGATGCAAACGGAGCACATAATTTTCTGACCGATACATGCGCGTCAGTCAGATCGGTCTGGATCCGTCCTTAACAATTTCCATTCACAAATTAGCAGTACTTAAACTCTACCTTTACTAATTGGCGAATCACTTAATCGCTTACAGGTAAAACTTGAGCAACCTATAAGTTAAATGTTTACAGAAAATGAATCTTTAATTTTATATGAAATTACAATCACTTTTATTGAAAGGAACACTATAAAGAAACAATGATTACCGTTACTGCACTAACAACACGAATGAATAAGGAATAATTTCCAAATCAAGGAGCAACTGCTTGCTTGAATTCCGCTGCCAAAAAAATCCAAATTTTAATATGCAAAATGGCCTCGCTTGAATTCACGGTTTTACCAACCTTGCCGATGATTTATTTAGAGCTCTATAATTTAATGACGTCAGCATTGCTGTACCACAACAATCTTACATCACACACCTCTTTTTCAAAAAGCATTAGTAAATGCTAAATATGGAAAAAACATTAGGGTATATATATATATATACAACGTGAGGTAAAAAGGTTCATTTCCCCATGATGGGGGTGGGGGGAGTGTGCCCCAAAGACCTTTAGCCCAAGCATTAACAGAGTAAGCAGCCAATTCAACTGAAGCCAGAAGATGGGAGTGAACCAGAGCCTCACCGCTCAGACTCCGCCGCCGTAACCACTGAGCTACCAGGCGTCACTACACGAGTTAACCGAGTTTAAATGGATATAAAACTGACTAGTGTTTTCGTGAACGACAAAGTATTTAATAAGATACAAAAAGATAAATAATACATATATAATTTATTCAATAATAACAATTAATTAATTATTAATTAATTAAGAATTAATTAATTAATTAATAATAATACTGATTTGAAATATCTTTGAAAACCTTTTCCGGCCACAAGAATTTAGTTATGTCCATTTTCTCATTGTATCAGTTTCTCGGAGACACCGGACCACCTCCGATGTTGCGGAATCGAATGCCCTGAGGGGGCACCTTCTCATGCCGTATATGAGAATTACGAGTTGTGACTGATCGGGAACCTTGGTGCAGTGGTTAGCATATCCGACCGGCAATTGGATGATCCCAGGTTCGATTCCTGGGAGGTGCCTCATTTTTCATTTGCTCGTTCTCTCTCCCCATCTTGTGCGGACGCTCTTCTACACAAGCGTCGTTCTTTATATATATAGAGAGAGAGAGACAGAGAGAGAGAAAAGGAGAAGAGGAAGCCTCAAAAACCTTCCGGTCCACTCTGGGAGGTTCCTGAATAAGTTTATTTTTCTTTCAAATATTCTAGCAGTAGTAGAAAACTGGATGGAAAAGTATGAGGCTCTCTCCCCACCCTCCGCTCCCTCCCTGCCAGAGGCAGGTACGGAAAAAGGTTGAAGAAAATACCTTGACCCTGGAAAGGTAGCCAAGGAAATTTTACAGGGAAGTGGAGAATATATAAAAAGTTATATAATTAGCATGCCCACCGTGCAAGCGAACTCCTGCAGTTACGTTATGTTTTAGTCTAGCCTATTTTTAAACACATTTACACTTTGGCTGGAAACAACCTCTGAGGGAAATTGGTTCCAGATATTAACTATTTCATAGGAAAAGAAATTCCTGCAGACAAAGGTCCTAAATGTCTTCAGTTCCAGTTTAAACCTATTATTTCTTGTCGGATTGGCATTAAGTGAGAATAGGTTTCTGTAATCTACTCTGTCTATTCCATTGAGCATCTTGAAGACCTGAATAAGCTGACCGCGCAACCTCCTCGTCTCTAAAGTAAACAGATTTAGGCGCTCCAATCTCCTTTGGTAGTTTTGCATTCTCATTGAAGGGATCAATTTTATAGCCCTTGCTTGTACAACTTTCTAACCTTTCTATATCCTTCCTGAGGGATGGAGACCAAATCTGCGCACAATATTCCAGTTAAGGTCTGACTAGTGAATTATAAAGGGACATCACAGTCTCCTTGTTCCGAAACTGAAACTGTCTTTTAATATAACTTAATATTTTTAAGGCCCTCTTTTCGACTTCTGCACAGTGCTTCGACGGTTTCAGATCATTGCTGATATTGACTCCTAAGTCTTTCTCTAGATCGGCCTCAGTCAAGTTCCTTCCCAAGAGAGAGTAATCGGTCTTCGGGTTTTTATAACCTATGTGCATTACCTTACATTTGTTCAAGTTGAATGGCATCTGCCAAGTAGCAAACCATTCGCCCAACCTGTCAAGATCGTTCTGAAGCGTTCTTACGCCCTCCTCAGTACCTACACTACTACCTAATTTCGTATAGTCTGCAAATTTGGAGATTGTACTTAGAAGCCCGACGTCTATATCGTGAATATAGATGACAAAACGTAGAACCCAGAACGGAACCCTGTGGGACACCACTGGTGACGGGCGCCCACTCCGAAGCCACTCCATTTATTATCACTCTCTGCTTTCTATTTTGCAACCAATCCTCAATCCAATTGGAAACAAGCCCGGTGATTCCTAGGCCTCTGATTTTAGCCATCAATCTCGCGTGAGGGACTTTGACAAAGGCTTTTTGAAAGTCGAGATACACTTTATCTCTTGCCCTACTTGCATCGTATAGTGTATGCATATTATGGAAAAAATCTAACAGGTTTGTTAGACAGGATCTATGTCGCCTAGATCCATGTTAAGAATAAAAAATTAGTGTGTGAGATTCCAGGTGATAAAAATACGTTTTGTAATGATGGATTCCAACAGTTTGCTGACAACTGATGTTAAACTGATCGAGCAGTAATTACAAGGATTTTCCCTATCACCCTTTTTAAAGGTTGTTGTTACATTTGCTAACTTCTAGTCGGTTGGGGCTTTCCCTAACTCGATTGATTGTTTGAATATGGTTACTAAGTCAACAACAACATTGTGGCTAACCTCTTTTAATACCCCTCGAAGAAATAAGTCGGGACCAGGTGATTTGTATTTATTTATCTTATCAATTAATTGCTGTACCTCATTTCTCGTAAAACTTATGGTCTCTACGGGATGGTCACCGTCATATGTAATCCGAGGACTTGGCACTTCAATTGAGTCTTCCTCCGTGAAGACTGTAACGAAAAACTCGTTTAACATATTAGCTATATCTTTATCACCGAATTTTAGTACGCCATTTCTATCTTTTAGGGGACCTACAGAATATTTAATTGGGTTTCTGCTATTAACATGGGCAAAATATTCTTTAGGGTTAACTTTACAGAGTGAGGCAACTCTAGCTGCTTCTTCACGTTTGGCTGATCTAATTAAGGACTTAACCCTCCTACGTAGGATTATATAGTTTTCTGAATTAGTCTGGTTGAAATGTGACTTAAGTAGTTTGTCGGCTCTATTTCTTTCCATAATAGCACTGCTAATTTCGTTGTTAAACCATTTCGGCGACTTTTTAACAAGGAAACTATTTTAGTGGGTATAAAAAGTGTTCTGCAATATTCTGAATTGATCTGTACGAGCTCCAGGTGACATTGACATCCTCACTTATTAGAACTTCACGTGTGTCTAAACTACTTCGGAAGCTTTCAAAATTTACTCTCGACTTTCACGAGTCTTTTCGCGTGTATTAACTGGAACCTCTGAGGTTCAAATTATGATCGCTGTTATTCAAATTTTCCCCAATAGTCAGGTTAGAGACTAGGTCATCTTCGTTCGCGAATATGAGGTTTATTTTATTATTACTCCTTGTAGGACCGTCAACCCATTGACTTAATAAATTAGCATTATGTTACTTTAAATAATACAATATATTACTTTTAAATAATACGATACGTTACTTTTAAATAATACAATGTTACTTTAATTAATATAACGGATGGTGAGGGGGGAAATGGTGAATGCAGAAATAAACACGTATTACAGACCGGAAACTGAGTTGAATACAGAATTGAATGGAACTTGTGGACTACCGTTAATAACAATGCAGACTGATGTTAATTTAACTAATACAATGCTATTTTAATTAATATAATGGTTAGTGAGGGAGAAATGGTGAATATAGAAATACAGAAATAAATAAATACGCGCAAACGAGTGGCACGTGTTACAGACCGGAAACGGAACTGAATGGGATCTGTCGGCAGCCGTTTATAATAATGCAGAATGATGTTACTTTAAATAATATAATATGTTATTTTAATTAATAAAATCGTGGGGGAGAAGTGGTGAATGCGGGAAATGGACCTGCGAGAGCACGTGTTACAGACCGGAAACGGAAATAGACTCGAATTAAGTGCCCACCTCGACAAGAACTGGCAGAATGTGTCAAAAACATCACCTCCCACCAAACAGCCTGAGAAGGATTCAAACCCTTCAATATAATAGTATCTCTAGGCAGGGTTCTCGCCTGTTTAACTCTTTGCCTCAGTACCTTAGATATATAAGTGCAGTCCCAGTAGATACTTTTAAAAAACACTTGGACATATTTTTAGCCAACATACCCGACCAACCCACAGTGCCAGGGTATACCTCTGCCAGACCAGCCCTCACAAATTCAGTAGTGGAACAAATCGTATGGCAGAAGCAAGAGAAAAGAAGGGAGGCGACTACGTCGTGGCCCAGCCTCAGGAGGCGCTGAGCGGACTTCGTGGGAGCAGCGCACCCTTGAGGCAGAAGCGCTTCAAGGTAAATTCAAGGAATATACAAATTTTACTATGAAACTCGTCTGAAAAATTGAATCTGTAGCTACCGTCTAAAACAATGCAAAATTATTTCACGTTAACCTTGCCAGAGAAACTCAGCCGAAAAATAGAATTTAAACAATACGGAATTATGTTCGTTATTTGTAATTAAGAAACCGGAAAAGGAAATAAATTAAGTCTAATTAATAAGCAATAGTGCTTGGCCTAGCATCAATAATAAAGGAAATGATAATAATTATACTTATCTAACAAATTTTGTTAAATCAAACTTAGTCACAACACTCACAAAAGTATCGAAAAAAATACTGGAGAGAGTTACAAGGAGTTACAAGGAAAAAAGTACCTCAAAAGGCCTTGCGGCCCATACCGAGGAGGTACCAATGGCAACGGGTGCCACGGAAAATTTTCTACACCCTCAAATAGTGTGCAAGATTTGGTCTAACCTTTTCTTGAAGTGATCCACAGAGGAACTGTTCACAACTTCTGAAGGTAACCTGTTCCACGTTACAGATCTTACACGTAAAGTAATTCCCACACACACTAGTCGTAAACCGTTTCAAATCCAACTTCCAACCATTGTTGCGAGTTGGGTTATCATTTAAACTAAACATGCTTCTAAAATCGACATCGCTGAACCCGCGTAAGAGCTTGAAAACCTCCGAGTTTCCAGCAAAAACAAGTTCAGGGCGCGTAACCGTCGATTGTAGCCCATATGCCTAACGGAAGGGATTAACTTTGTGGCCCTCGCCTGCACTCGCTCCAGCCTCTCAATATCTTTCCTGAGGTGGGCGACCAGAACTGCACAGCATACTCCAGGTGCGGCCGAACCAGGGAATTGTACAGTGAGAGCACAATCTCCTTGTTCCGAAACTAAAATTGCCTCCTGATATAACCCAACAGCTTCTGGGCTTTCTTTTCCACCTCTACGCAGTTTGATAAACTTAAGATCGCTGCTAATTAGCACACCCAAGTCCTTTTCCAAATCAGTCGCCTCGATATTACTCCCCAACATCGAGTAGTCCGACTTGGGATTGGCGTAGCCAATGTGCATCACCTTGCATTTACCCAAGTTAAACGGCATTTGCCATTTTTCGGACCACCCTCCTATCCTACCTAGGTCCGCACGCAGTTGCTCGATCGCCTCCGGCACCCAACATTGGCCCCAAGCTTGATGTCATCAGCGAATTTGGCGATCCGACTGACGATGCCACCGTCTATATCATTTATGTAAATGATAAACAACAGCGGCCCAAAAACGGAACCATGAGGAACCCCACTAGTGACCGAGGCCCAACCCGAACTAACCCCTTTAATTACAACCCTCTGCCGCCTATTCTTCAGCCAGTTTTCAATCCACCTACCTACGTCCCCACTGATACCCAGCGCGGGGACTTTGGCTATTAGCCAGCGGTGAGGTACCTTATCAATGGCTTTCTGAAAGTCGAAATAAAGTATATCAATCGCCCTACTCTTATCATACTCACTCCACATGACGTGGAAAAACTCGAGGAAGTTGGTGAGACACAACCTATGCCGTCTAAACCCATGTTGGGAGTCCCCAAGCAGCTTGTAGGAATCCAAATGGTCAACGATCCTATCCGCTATTATCCCCTCTAATAATTTACCTACAACCGAAGTGAGACTAATGGGATGATAGTTCCCTGGACTTTCGTGAGCCCCTTTCTTAAAGATAGGGTTACGTTGGCTTCCCTCCAGTCACCAGGCACTTGGCCCGTCTCCAACGATTTGTTGAAGACTGTAGCCAGGTGGGGAGCCACCTGGTCGCGCACCTCCCGCAACACTCTGGGGAAGAATTGGTCTGGCCCAGGAGCCTTAAACGCGCTCAGTTTGTCTATTCTATCGGCAACGACTGTCGCGGTACACCGAACACTATCCAGGCCAACACCTTTGTGCCTGATGCCTGGCTCGGGGATGACGCGGGTGTCCTCCCTGGTGAGCACTCCCGCAAAGTACTCAGTCAGCACATTAGCGATGTCCCCGTCGGAGGTCCGCAGAACGCCGCTGTGGTCCTTTAACGGACCTATCATGCTTCTAATGGACTTTCTACTATTAACATAACTGAAGAACTCCTAGGGTTCCGCTTGCGGAGGCTTGCCACCCTGAGTTCTTCGTTACGTTTCGCTAGCCTAACCTTCGCCTTCACTTCCCTGCACAGGCAGACATACGCCTCAGTGTTCTCATGGGCACGATTGGCCTTCGCCCTCCTATACGCAGCTTTCCTGTTTCGGATAACCGAAGCGATGTCACGACTGAACCACTTAGGCTGCGTTGAAGCGGGGGTGACCGGTTTTGAGGGTATGGCAGCAGACTGCCGCAACATAAACTGGTCCGGGAATGCACTCCACACTTCCTCAACATCGCCGCCGACCTCTAACCCCATCTCACCTACGCTATCCCTGAGGCTAACAAACTCCGCCCGCCGTAGATCGAGCTTACTGCCTCTAGAGTTACTACGCTTCACCCGAGGGACGCAGACACAGAACCTAATCAGACCGTGATCACTCTCGCCCAACGATTCATCGTGTAGGCGATGACGGTGAGGTACCTCCCTTCGGCATCAGCAGTCCTGTCTTCCCACTTTATGGCACGACAGTTGAAGTCTCCTAAAACTACACACACCCTGTCCCCTAGCAGGCTACAGAGTTCGGTGCACAGGGCTGTATCCTCCTCAAGGAGGAGATGCGGAGGTCTGTACACCAAGATTAACCTATAGTTCGTCCATCCCACCTTCAGATCGACGCCAAGCAGCTCCCATTCCGATCGGAACTGGCAGTCAACCGGACTCAACGTGTCCCTCACGCGTATTAGTACCCTTCCCACCTCCCCACGGGTGCGGTCTTTGTGAAACATTCTATACTCAGGGATCTCGAACTCCCCAACGTAGTCCCTACGATCAGTATGAATCCAGGACTCGGTGATAGCAACGATATCCTGGTATTCCGATGCTAAGAGCGCCCGTAGCCTGCAAAACTTATTCCTAATCGACCTAGCATTAAAAAGCATTGCACGGAGGGAGCTTTCCCTATTCTGACCGCCCCCTAGCACGCCCCGTTTCCCGAACAGCCAGGGCTGTCGGGCGTTGAAGAGACCCTCACCAACGAGGGGCAACTTCCGCAGGAGCCTGAGCCCCTTCCAACGGGGAAGGAGGGTCACCCACACACACACACTAGCCCCTTTAATTACAACCCTCTGCCGCCTATTCTTCAGCCAGTTTTCAATCCACCTACCTACGTCCCCACGTCCACTAAAAATCGATCTCACTTTGGTCGTTGTTCCTTCTTGTGAATCTTCACTTTCACCTAGCGCCATTCGATCTTAGCTGACCTCAGTCCTTCAAGCAATACTTCACCAATACACGAAGTGAATCACCACCTGAGGCGACCTACAATTTCATCCCGCCGGAAGCAAACATTACGCTACCGGCGTCATCCTTCTGGCCCTGGTTTCATTCATCCTTCATCACATTTCGATCGACTATAAGTCTTACAACGGGCCCTCAACACATCCTCCCGCTGGTAGGCCTGTACGTCCTCAGACCATCTACGTCGAAACGCAGTAGGGTGAACCCTCACGTAGGATCCTTCAGAGTTATCCACGTCGAAATGCAGGACGGTGTCCTTCACGTAGGCTTCTTCAGTCTTCAGAGTTATCTAAGTCAAATCGCAGGTCAGTAAACCTCTTGCAGATCTTCACTCGGCCTACAGTGTTTTGTTACGTCGTGATACACTATTCTGGATTCAAAGTTGAAACGTCCACAAACTCTGCCTAATTGAGTAGGCCCAAAAGTGCCCTCAGTACCGGCAAACTAACTTTCCCATTACGACTACAGTAGGCCTGTTCAATTATTTTTATTCAATTATCTTACCGTATTTGTATCCACTTGTTTATATGCTCATTTATGCTTTTTATTTTTACTTGCCTAATCCGTTTACTGTACCAACACCGTATTTTCATTACCTCAGTTACTGTTGGCTTAATTACTTTTTATTGTATGTTCACTATCGCATAACTCATTAGCCAGATCATTTAAACTATTTCTCCCCCCCCCCAGCTTCAGAGAGGGGGGGGGAGATAATTTAACAGGTTTTACTTAGCTTATTTACATGATAGAATTTTTAAGATATGTATATAAGATACATATCTTGAAAATTCTATTATATTCTATCATATTTCCGGTTTATAGAGAACCATTATTTACATAGGATAAAATTTGAATGCCCGGTTAGGTGAACTGTACGCCCTTGACGATTGCTTAGGTTTAGTCGTGATATTTTCGTTAGTTTTAACGAAGATATCAGGACTAAATCTAACCAATCGTCAAGAGCGTACAGTTGACCTAACGGGCATTCAATGAACTTAACGGGGAATTAAGTTATTTTTGCTACCCTTCGTGCGGGTAGAAAAAATATCCCGCGTTTTAACGAAGATATCACGACTTAGGGAAGGTGTTGCAGCTACGTGAAAAACACACACACATGTGAAGGTAAACAAATCAAACAGCACAGTTGAAGTTATTATATTAGAAGTAAAAGAACTGAACCTAACCATTATGAACATCTACAGACCACCAAACACCACAAAAAGTTAATTCCAATTTGCTACAAATGAAATAGAAAAAACGTTAAAATTACTTGAAACTCCAGCAACAAATATTCTAATTTTCGGAGATTTTAATTTCCCATTCATATCAGGGAAGAAAAATGACGAAGTTATGTACGTCGAGATGTTTCATGGCAACATTACTAAAGATAATAGAAACCAAGCAACAATGCTATTAGACATTACGGAACATTACGCCCTTACCCAGGAAATCTGTGAAGCCACGAGAAAGGAGAACGTTTTGGATTTAATCTGGACAAATAACGACGAGATAATAATAAATAAAAAAGAAATGTGCACAAAGATCTCCGACCATAACCTCATCGATATACAGGGTGTCCCATAAGTCCGGCATCATAGGAAAAATAATAAAAAAGGTAAAACAAAAGCTTTTATTTACAGAACGTGCTCAATATGTCCACCATTGTTTTCAATACACAAATTCAGACGTGATACCCAGTCAGCAAGCACACGGTGAATGATGTCAGGAGTAATGGTGTTACATGCCCCAATAATGCGCTGCCGCAAATGTTCAACACTCCTAATTTTCTCTGCGTATACCAGCGCTTTCAAGTGGCCCCAGAGATAAAAATCTAGTGGCGTGAGATCCGGGCTTCTAGCTGGCCATTCCACAGGCCCTCGACGTCCTATCCAATGACCAGGGAATTGTTGGTACAGGTATTCCCTTACTTGGGTGCTGTAATGTGCAGGAGCGCCGTCTTGCTGGAACCATGTTGGGAAATTTCCTTCTTCGTTCAAGACACTGGGAAATGCTTCTTCCTTGAGCGTACGTAGGTAGGTGCCTCCAGTGACATGTTCATCGAAAAAGAGGGGGCCTACGATGCGATCCTTCCAAATGCCACACCATACCATCACCCGAGATGCACCTTGTTCCTTTGAAGAGGTATACCAGTAAGGGTTGTTTTGAGACCAGTAGCGGGTGTTCTGTCGATTTACCTCACCATTTCCATAAAAAACAGCCTCGTCACTGAACAGAATGGTGGACGGGAAATTGGCATCCCGAACATAAGAAAAATATGAATTATGGTTTGTAGAAATAGAAAAATATTAATTTCTCCTATGATGCCGGACTTATGGGACACCCTGTACAATTGAAGTTAGTACCCAGAGGTCCGAAAACGCATCCTAGAGAGGCAGATGGAATATTTGAAGGCTTAAACAAAAATTCAAAAAGTAAATTAGGAAAATGTAAATAAAGATTTAAAGGAGGTAAATTGGAATTGCTACTACACGAGAAGACTTCACAAGAGATACTATGTATAATAGAGACTGAAACTAAACCTATAATACTGAAATATATTCCAGAGAGACAGAAAGGAAAACGTAGCAAGCTCGAGAGGAAAATCAGGACACTATTCAGGCAACGAAGACAAACCGTCAAACATCTCCACAGGTGCAGAACTGATGCAAAGAGACTCAAACTAGAGAAGAAAGTTGGCGAAATAGAAATGGACCTAAAGCAAACATTCATACATAAGACAAACGAGGAAGAAAACAAGGTAGCAGAAAACAAAAAAAATAACCCAAAATACTTCTACACGTTTGCGAAAAGGAAAATGCAGTGTAAGAAGAGTATTGGTCCGTTGATAGACAGGGAGGCCGAATACATAAATGACTCGAAAGAAATAAGTGAACTGCTTAGGGAACAATTTAACTCTGTTTAGCCCCCTAAGTCCGAGATGGAAGTGGAAAACCCAGACGAATTTTTCGACATAGATAAGATCAACCAAGAACAAATTCCTGCACAAACCTATTAATGGACTTCGAGTTCACGGAAGGAGATGTAATTACGGCCTTATCACAGATGCGAGAAAATTCAGCGTCAGGGCCAGACACATGGAGTGCCACGTTTCTGAAGAAATGCAAAGAGAATATTGTCAAACCGTTATACTTATTATGGAAGAAATCACTCGACACAGGACAAATTCCATCCCCCTTAAAGAACGCGAACATTGCCCCACTATTCGAAGGTGGTAACAGAGCAATGCCCGAGAATTATCGGCCAGTGGCTCTCACCTCACACCTTATAAAGTGTTTTGAACGTATAATTAGAGGCAAAACTACCTACTACCTACAAGAAAAAGACTTATACAAGCCAAATCAACATGGTTTCAGGGCGGGAAGATCATGCCTATCACAGCGACTAAACCACCAGGAGAAAATATTAGAACATTGTGTCGAGGACAAAATATAGATGTAATATATACCGACTTTGTAAAAGCCTTCGATAAATGTGACCATGGAATCATAGCACACAAATTTAAGAATAGAGGAATTACTGGAAAGCTAGGAACACGAAGAGTGGTCGTAAACGGAGATAAATCGAAAGTCTCGGAAGTCGTGAGCTTTGTCCCACAAGAACAGTATTAGCTCCATTGCTATTCATAATAATGATTGCAGATATTGATACAGATACTAAGGACAGTATTGTATCATGCTTCGCAGATGACACAAAGGTAGCTGGACCGTTGGTCGAAATACGATTGGCCGACAGGACAACTGGTCGACAGGACAACTGGTCGACAGGACAACTGGTCGACAGGACAACTGGAAAGGCAAAAGATCAAACATGAAAAATAGAAAGTTGTAGTAGTACTGTATATCATCTTTTGCAATATCGTCTCTCTTTCTGTTAACCAACGAAAATATCACGACTTAACCTAACCGATCGTCAAGGGCGGACAGTTGCCCTAACCGGTCATTCAATAATTTTCCCGTAGATTTCGATTAATTTTAAGCAACTGATATAGAATAATTGTTTTCACTCTACCACTGCACCCTCTGCGCTTTTCACATCTCCAATAAATTGTATTTTCTCTTATTCTATGAACTAAGTATGCGAATCCTTCATACAGAAGTTTTCTAGCACCTCTCTCTGTTTTAACGAATTCCATAATACTGGTATTGGTTTGGGAAATCAAACTCGTGATTTAAATTACTCCGTGATTGAGACTATTCTGGAAAAAGGAAATATCTCGAAGAGGAAATTTTTCGAACGTATTGAAAACAGAACTATTTAGACTAATCGGGAAAAGAGGAAATTAAAAAAATGATCCTTATATAATTCTATAATTATTATATACTTATTTTATAATTATATTTTATAATATATATATTATACAGGGTGTCCCATAAGTCCGGCATCATAGGAGAAATTCATATTTTTCTATTTCTACAAACCATAATTCATATTTTTCTCTTTCTACAGGCCATAATGTCTGTGAGCAAGGAAGAACGAATCCAGATAATTCTACTCATAGGAAATAGGAGTCAGAGAGAGGCCGCTGCTGAATTTAACAGACTGCATCCAGACCGCGAGCCAATAACACAGAGTTGTGTTAGCAGACTTGTTGCAAAGTTTAAGGAAACAGGATCCATAGAAGATAAACCACGCAGTGGACCTTCAAGGAGGTCCACTGACGATGATACAGCGACTGCTATCCTGGCTCATTTTAACAGAAGTCCCAATAAGTCTCTTCGGCGATTGTCCGCCGAGACAGGAGTGTCGAAAAGTAGCATCCATCGCATTCCTCAGGCTCAGAAATTAAGCGAAGATGATCCCGACCGGCGGATGGAATTTTGTGAATGGGCTACGGAACAATACATATTGAGCACGTTCTGTAAATAAAAGCTTTTGTCTTGCCTTTTTTTATTATTTTTCCTATGATGCCAGACTTATGGGACACCCTGTACACTGTATATTATATTTATATTGTCGGCCAGTTGTCCTGTCGCCAGTTGTCCTGTCGACCAGTTGTCCTGTCGGTCAATCGTATTTCGACCAACTGTCTGAATACCGACACAAAGATATGTAAGGAAATATTGAACGAAGGTGACGTAAGAAAATTACAAAACGACATTCAAACAACATTCAAGTGGGCAGAAGACAACAATATGAAGTTCAACGAAGAAAAATTCCAACTTCTAAGATATGGTAATAACAAGGAGCTACAGAAAAAAGGGTACAAAAATATGCAAGCCAAACATAACACCAAATCCACAAGTCAGGGATCTTGGAGTAATAATGTCGTCGGATGCAGAATTCAGAGAGCACTATAAAATCAAAATTACAAGGGGTAGAAAAATAATGGGAATCATCTGAGGAACTTCCGCAGCAGAAAAGCAAACATCATACTCAAATTATGGAAGAGTCTAGTCCTACCAATAATTGAGTATTGCTCAGTACTCACAAACCCACACACAAAACGAGACATTGCGAACACTGAAGCTATACAAAGGATTTTTACGTCTAAGATAGAGGAAACGGAAGGTGAAGACTACTGGTCTCGACTACAATCCCTGGAACTCTATTCTCTCGAAACCTGTCCCTAACCTTAGAAATGAAACAGAAACAAACTGGAATGAGAGAAGAGGCAGATTTTGTACGGTCCCAGCTGCTGTGGGACAAGGGGCCATGAAAATGAAGATGGAAAATACCCTCAGAATACGAGGCCCAAAACTTTTCAATGTCCTACCAAAAGAAGTGAGGAATCTCCAGCACACCGATCCGAATAACTTCAAGAACCAGCTGGACAGATTCCTGTGCAAAGTCCCTGACCAGCCATGCGTGGCTGGCTACGAGGGCAGGAGGAGATCAGACAGCAATTCCCTCCTCCACCAAATCCCGCAAATGAGGCGGGATGCTGCAGAGGGGTCGACTGCAGGTCGATCCTGAACCGTCGCTCCCCTAAAGTATACCCTAATGTATAAGTATACTTAACCTAACCAGTCGTCAAGGGCGTACACAGTTGACCTATCCGAACATTCAATTAACCTAACCTGGCATTCAATAATTTTGCCGTAGGTTTCGATATATATATATATATATATATATATATATATATATATATGAAGTAAACCCACAAGGAAAAAGAAAAATTATTTCAAAGTCTTTCGTGTATTCATGGGTACACCTCGTCAGGGAATGACGTGAAATGATAAATACACGAAAGGCCTTGGAATCATTTTTTCTTTTTCCTTGTGGATTTACATCATTCATTCATTTCGCGTGTTTAATTGTGAAATTCATGCCATATATATATATATATATATATATATATATATATATATATATATATATATATATATATATATATACTGTATATATATATATATATATATATATATATATATACTGTATATATATATATATATATTATATATATATATATTATATATATATATATACAGGGTGTCCGAGAATTATCTGTACAATTTTTGGCTGTTATTAAAAGTCAACCATGAAGTGTAGAAATTCCAGTGTTGTCCCATTTTACAGAGAAACTCATTAAGTTTTTTCTGATAACAAGTTATAACAAGTTTTGACAAGTTTTTCTTTTTCAGATATTCATACACACCCGTCATCCTTAATGAATCCACAGGAGAAAGCACAGTGTGTTGAATGGTTTATCGAAACAAAATCAGATACACAAGTTCAACGAAGGTTTAGAACTAATTACAACAGAAACCCTCCATCAAGAGTAACCATACGAGCTTGGTATAAAAGGTTTAAGGAAACTGGAAGTGTAGAGCATAAGAAAGGAGCAAGGCGGCCTCGAACGTCTTTTGAAAATGTCGAGCGCATTCGAGAGGCTTTTGTTCGCAGTCCACCCAAGTCGACAAGAATTGCATCACGAGAGTTACAGATACCTCGTTCGACAGTGCATGATGTCTTGTGTAAACGTTTGAAGTTGCATCCTTATAAGTTGCAAATCTTGCAACAGATTACGCAAGAAGATAAGGTCTCCTGTAAGGAATTTGCAATGACTCTGCTTGATAGAGTCGACCAGGACAATGCGTTCTTGGCAAGAATCATGTTTTCGGACGAGGCAACTTTTCATGTTTCAGGCAAGGTAAACAAACAAAATGCGCGCATATGAGGGTCACAAAATCCACATTGCATAGAAGAGCACATCAGAGACAGTCCTAAAGTTAATGTGTGGTGTGGCCTGTTACATGATCGCGTGATTGGACCATTTTTCTTTGGTGAATCAACAGTGACCTCCAATACCTACCTGGACATGTTGCAACACTTTGTCTATCCGCAATTGGAAGCACTGCATCCACGCATCATTTTTCAGCAAGGTGGCGCACCGCCACATTGGGCTTTGATCGTCCGTAAGTCCCTGAATGAGACATTCCCAAACAGGTGGATTGGCCGTGGAGGTGCAATTCATTGGCCAGCTAGATCTCCCGACATCACACCCTGTGATTTCTTTCTTTGGGGATTCGTCAAAGATCTTGTGTACAATACGCGGGTGACAGACATTGATGATTTGAAAGCAAGAATCACAGCTGCTATTGAGCGAATTGATGTGGATATGCTGCAGCGTACATGGCAACATTTGGATTATCGATTGGATGTTTTGCGAATCACTGATAGTGCACATATCGAATGTTTGTAACAACGTTACTTTAATAAAAGAAACTTTGGAAATACAGATTCTAAATAATCTTGTTTAAGAATTTTACGTGTGTTATCAAGAATTTTATTAAAAGATGAAATTGTACAGATAATTTTCGGACACACTGGAATTTCTAAAAAACTTGTCAAAACTTGGTATCAGAAAAAACTTAATGAGATTCTCTGTAAAATGGGACAACACTGGAATTTCTACACTTCATGGTTGACTTTTAATAACAGCCAAAAATTGTACAGATAATTCTCGGACACCCTGTATATATGGGTACCCTAAGTGGCCTAGTGGATAAGACGCTGGGCTGCTGATGGGGCGTGGTTCGGATTCCACGTTAAACTGTAGGTCTAAGGTGGAGTGAAAAGCTTGAACTTCGTCAGAATTAACAATTCGGGCGGAAGCTAACCAAAGGTTATATTACTTATATATATATATATATATATATATATATATATATATATGTATGGTACCGCCGATTCGTACCTAGAGTGGTACATATCTCGGCGAGAGAGAGGGTGGGTAATGTCGCTGGGGTGGAGGTATTAGAGTGATGGAACGAGAAGGTTCAGTCATTAAATATGTGGGAGGGGGGGTATGAATTTAGATGCGGTGAAGTAGTTGGGAGTGGGTGAGGTATGAGAAAATCGCTTCCGCTGAGAAGCGGTGGCCTCCGACGAGTATGAACTGGAGACTTACGGACGTGGGGATGCGGGACAGGTAGGGGAAACAGCTGTGGAGGAGGACAGGCAGATTCGGGCATTCGATCAGGAGGTGGACGATGGTGATGGGGGTATGACAGGTGGGGCAGAGCGGGGCTGGCAATTTAGCCATAAGGTGACCGTGTGTGCTTCGTGTGTGCCCTAGGCGGAGACTGGCAATGAGCAAGCGGATTTCGCCTTACGGTCCGCCTCCTCATTACCCCGATACCGACATGTGCCGGGACCCAGCAGAAGGTGACCGTCTTGTGTTGGGATGCTCTTAAGGAATGGAAGGTTTGTTGGGTGCTGCGGACAAGTGGGTGAGGGGGGTTAAATTTTTCAAGGGTGAGCAGTGCGCTTTGGGAATATGAGTAGATGATATAGGAGTTGGCGGAGTGGGTGCTTATAATGTCGAGGGATTCCAAAATAGCGAAGAGTTCAGCCGAAAAGAGACAGGCCTCACGGGGAAGGGGAGCAGTTGGGTCACTATCACCGCTGAGGCAACCGCACTAACCTCTGATCGGGAACCATCCGTATAGATGGGGACAGTGTTCAGGTGTCGGGTTGTATTCCTGGAAGAGCGACTTATATACTGAAGCGGTCGTGGTAGTTTTCGGCAGGGTATGTAAGTCCCTGCAAAACTTGATAGGGGTGAGGAGCCAGGGAGGATGGATATGATACACGATGGGGGTGACTGAGGGAGGGGGCATGTTGGAAAGATCCAGGAAAGAGCGGACCGCTTCCGTGAAGTGCCAGCTCTGACCCTGGGTCTGGAGGTTCTAAAATTGCCGCGCACAGAAGTGACGATGGCAGCCTCTGCGCGCGAAGGTAGGGCCTCATAAGGAGCAGACCCCGTCGGTGGGTGAGAGGGAGGTAGTTCCATTCTGCTTGCAGGCTGGAAGCTAGGGAGGACCTGAAGGCACCGGTGGAGAGGCGGAGGCCACTGTTAAGTACCGGGTCCAAGATTCGGAGGGAAGTGCTGGAGGCAGATCCGTATACAACATTCCCATAGTCCAGCTTTGACTGGACCACGGAAGTGTAAAGACGGAGGAGCGAGCGTCGGTCAGCGCCCCACGTGGTGTGGGAAAGGTGGTCTAGGATAGCGAGGGGACGCTGGAGTGTGTATTTCAGGTGCCTGAGGTGGGGAACCCAGTTGAGCCGTCGGTCGAAGGTCGTGCCCAGAAATCGCGCGGTTGGCACCACTTCGAGGGGCTCGCCTTATAGCGTGACCGAGGGGGCAGGTATGGCTGTGGATCTTCTTCTGCTGAAGACCATGCTTTTGGTTTTAGAGGTGGACAGGCAGAAACCAACTGATGTCGTCCACCTCTCCACCTTATGGATGGCGAGCTGAATTTGTCGTTGGACGACGGGCAGTTCCCGCCCCGCGAACCATATCGCAAGGTCGTCTGCGTAGATGGAGGAACGGACGGTGGGTTGAAGGGGTTGTGCTACTGTGGTCATGACTAATGAAAAGCATATGACACTGCGGATGCTTCCCTGTGGGACCCTGTCCTCTTGCTCAAAGGTGTCAGAGAGGACCGAGTCCACCCGTACTTGAAATGTCCGGAAAGAGAGGAAGCCCATGATTAAGGTCGGCAGGGCTCCGACGAAACCCAAATTTTGGAGCTCACCGAGGATTATACGTCGATGGGTAGTGTCGTAGGCCTTCTGGATGTCGAAGAAAGTCGTGGGACTAAAACGGCAATTACGGGTGTTCCCTGGGTATAGGACCTATGTCCCTATCGGGGAACCACCGGTTAGTTCGCCTCTGCATAGGTTTCGAAGCAATTTACGAAGGGTTGCGGGGCTAAGGAGATCCCCCATCCCCTACCGATGTTGGTCGTGGAGTTTTGACACGTGACCGAAAGTTTTACCTCGGGGATTCGCCTATGATTCCAGTTTCGGGCTAGTAGTCGGGGGGAAATCTTCTCACCTATCTTTTAGCTATGGATAGGCCCCCGGGGATCGCGTATCTCCGGTATAGGTCCCCGAGTCGAGGGTTCGCCGATAAGTCCAACGTGGTACGGGAAACTGTAGATTTTTGCGAACGAGGCTTGTAGCCGCGTAAAGTAGCCGCTCGTCGCCGTTTAATTAAGTCTCGGTTCCCCGGGTTCCTATCGAAGTTTGGCCGTGTCAAGAAGCACCTATGAAAAGGGAAGGCCGAGGCGATCTCAGCCCGGCCCCAGACCCCTCTATGACCTATGCGTTGACTTATAAGTAGCGCGGATAGGGCCTATGATTTGGCCAAAAATTTTCCATCAATGTCGTAACTAACGCCTAGTCGCGCGGGAGACGCCTACTACCCGGTGCCTACGGCGGCCCCTAAGGGGTAGGTTCGGCAATAAGCTCGAGAATGAAGGTCGCGGATTGGGCTCTAAAGGCGCCGAAATCTTGTGAGTTTCAATAGGTAGGTAACATCTATGCGAGGGGTGAGAATGTGAGTTTTAGTCCCGCCCTTGTCACGTATCTACCAGTTGAATTAATCCCCGTAGCAATGTGAAAAAGGACTCTGCCTAATCGAAAACTCACAACTTCCTCATTGGGTTGTGTAGACCGTGGACAGGACAAACTTCCCTATTGAAAGCGTTCTGTATATCTCGACTGAGGAGCAGGAGGGGATCTGTAATGGAGCGGATCTGTAATGGAGCGGAACTGTCTAAAACCAGACTGGGTAGCTGGGAGGGAGTCAGTGTTTTCAGGGAGAAAGGAGAGTCGCGCGGCGATCATTTTCTTGAAGATTTTACAGGCACACAAATTAATGCGATTGATCTATAATTAGTGGAGTCAAGGGGGTCTTTGCCGGGTTTGGAGATTGGTATTACGTGGGCCTCTTTCCACCGAGAGGGGAAAGTGCCCTCAATCCATATACGGTTGTAGAGATCTAGGAGGAACAGTTGCATAGTAGGATGGATGTATTGGATCATACAGTAGGGGATGTCGCCCGGGCCAGGGGAAGGAGACCGTCTAGAGGCCAGTGCCGCCTGTAGCTCTCGCATGGTGAACAGCCGATTGTAGGAGCTGTCGAGGGATGGTGAGCAGTTCTTGTTAGGAGCCAGCGCGTGGGGGCTGTCTGTTGAGGAGTCGGCAGCGAAGGTAGATGCTAGATTCGCCACTGACCTAAATTCATAGAGAAGCCAATCATTAGTTCAGAGGACTGGGGGTCGGGAGGGGGCATGTCGTCTCTCGACACTCCACACCTTCTTCCAGATGGTGGCCGATGGTGTGGAGGTGGTGATACCTGATACAAGGATACGCCAGGAAGCTCGGCGCGCTTTCTTCATCGCAACGGCTCTGACCCGCTGCATCTCGATGCGATGGGCAGGGGTTCGCTTACGATAAAATCGTCGGGTACCCCTTTTCTTGGCTCGAATAGCCCCCGCGCACTCTGGGTTTCACCAGGATACACGTCGGGCTCGGGGGTAGCCAGAAGATCGTAGAATGCTGGTGCTTGCAGCTGCGACAACAGTCGCCTCAAAGTACGCAATGCCATTCATCGGAGGATGGAAAGTGGGCCGTCGTACAACGTGTGGAAGTGTTGTCCCGGAAAAGTGGCCAATTAGCTCTGGCCGTGATCCACTTCTCCGGTACCCGAACGGTCTGGTCGTGCCGATTTAGTGTGAGGCAAACAGGAAAGTGGTCACTGCCATGGTCATCCTAAAGCACTTGCCAGGTGAAGTCCAGGAGGCCGTCCGTCGAGATGAACGATAGATCTATACAGGACGGGGGTGCATCTGGTGGCGTGGTAGTGTGTGGGAGAGCCGTCGTTGAGGCACTCGGAGAGTTCAGCCATGAGGATAATCAGGGTCGGAGCCACAAAAGTGGAAGTCGTATCACCCCACAAGGGGTGGCGACTATTGAAATCGCCCAAGAGTAGAAAGGGCATGGGGAGTTGTTGAACAACCTCAACCAGGTCATCGTGAAGAACTTGGGAGTGAGGGGAGAGGTAGATCGAGCAGACTGTGTATTGCTTGTCCAGGAAAATCCTGGCAGCAACCACCACCTGTAACGGGGATCTAATAGGGAGGTTGTGAAAGGGGACTGTACGGTGGACGAGGATGGCAGCCCCCCTTCGTGTGCAGGCAGGAGACGGAGAGGTAGTGCTAGAATATCCGGTAGGGCAGGGCATCGGTCTGGTCCCCAGGATTAGCTCCTGGAGACAGACACATACCGGACGAGTAGAGGCAATCAGGGCATTTAGGCCTTCGTAATTTGCGAAGATTCCCCTACAGTTCCATTGTAGGATCGTCGCTTTCGGAGGGTTCATTGTTGGACGAGGGAGAAGTGGAGAGGGTGAAGGTGCTAGGGAGTTAGACTGTGGATGGAGATCTAGGCCCATGATGGCGGGGAGGTAAGTCGGGGCCTGTCGGGTCACCTGCCGTTCACCAAGGAGGGAATCGGCTGATCTGTCAAACCCTTCGTTGACTGCGGGGCCGAGTCGACCGAACGGGACCGGAGACGTGAATCGCGGCAGCCTGGGGACCGACGCGGGCTCAGAGGGTGAGGAGTCTCTAGGCAGGGTTCAGTGGTCATGCAGCGGGGGAGAGTTCCGTTGTCCAAATTGGCACCTCCTTGTTTGTCTGTGGTTTCCCGGGACAACCGGGGTGACGACAGGGAGTACCAGTAAAACCAGGCTGGTGGGGGAGAGGACAAAGTCTGGGTGGCCGATGAGAGAAGAGCCGGGTCAGTGGGGGTACAAGGGGATGAACCAGGGTGCTCCCGTGGTGGGGTGAAGATGGAGGGGGTAAGGGTAGATGTATGAGGCTCGAGGGTGAGGCCGAGGGTACTCTGGTCACACCATGTAGGCGTGCCAGTGCTGCGCCCACTGGATCCTCGGATGTGGGGTGATCTGCCCCGTGTCTCACCCTGGGTGATGGCTCGTGCATGTTAGCAATGACTGTCAACTGCTGCAGGGGTGAGTGCGAGGGTGAGAGGGTCATCGTAGGCGAGGTTAAGGGTGTAGGTGCTCGAGTTCTCCTTTTAGATTTAGGAGGAGAGAGAGAGGCTTGTTGGGTGGTCGGTGGGTCCGGAGACTCACTCCGGCGTCTCCGCCTCGTTGATTTAGTCCGGTCGCTAGGTTTGGGCGTGTTCTCAGAGTGCGGTGAGAGCGGGGTTCCTGGGAGACGGGAACCGAGATTCCCGATTCCAGAGTTCTGAGAAGTGTGTAACTTTGGAGATGCATGGTTGGGGGAATGGTAGGGGGACAGGTGGCTGCCGGGTCCGGTGTGGGGCCTAATCGGGAAGGGGGATTAGTAGTCGATAGGGGTTTGAGTGGCGGATCCGGACGGCGAGCTGAGGGAACTGAGCCGAGGGCTGCAGCATAAAAGACCCACGGCCTCACCTCCCGACTCCGCACCCTGTTTCGCGACTCTCGGAGGCTGATGAAGTCCGCCACCCGCGGGGCCCGGACCTCCTTCTCAAACTTAAAAAAGATACATTCACGAGACGACGAAGGATGTGTGCCGGCGTAGTTTGAGCATTTAGGTGAGTTAGGACATCGTTCTGGGTGGGCGATATCCCCGCAACGTACGCACAGTTGTTGTGGCTGTCGGCATACTGCGCTGACGTACCCCCACTTATTACACTTAAAGCAACGGATCGGGTCTGGAATGTATGGGCGGACCGAGAACTTGCATGACGCGCGGTCTCCCATGCCCCATACAATACGACAGGGAGGACTAGAGTGTTGAACGTGAGGAGGAGGCGCGTTTACCTCCTTGACGAGATGTGAATCTATGAACCTTAATGATACCCTGGGGTGTGAGGTCTTCTAATAACTTGTTCTCGGGTATCGACAATAAACTTCCCCGTCCGTCATGGGGC
The DNA here is from genome assembly GCA_023014485.1 of Bathynomus jamesi. Taxonomy (NCBI): domain Eukaryota; kingdom Metazoa; phylum Arthropoda; class Malacostraca; order Isopoda; family Cirolanidae; genus Bathynomus; species Bathynomus jamesi. The sequence continues at coordinate 165,530 of JAJOZX010005311.1, forward strand.
TCTCTCCGTGGAGAGGCGGGTCGATGACGGGTGAGGGAGGGCATACGGAGAGCGAGAGAGGCCTGGTTTTCGGGGCGAGGCTTTCGTGGACCCTGTTGTCTTGACCGTAGCTGGCTGAGGGGAGCTGGGGTGGGACCCCTGCTCTAGAGGAGGTGTGTCCAAAGGCATGGACGAGGCACAGGTTGCGTTCAGTGACGAGAGAGGAGAATGAGTGTGTTCCGTAGCCAGAGGAGAGATAACCCCCTCACGACGTGGTCTTCCAGTGGTAGAGGACTTGGGGGCCTAGTCGCCCACCACCCGAGTTCTAGGGCAAGAAGTAGAAGTATACATACGTTATTAGATTGATAAAAACGGACCCAGGGGCCGCGAGAAACTGCTTACCGGTGAGAAAGGGTCAGAACTTCCGGCAGCAAGTACAGCGAAATTAGACTGTGAAATTGGTTGGTTATTGTTGTGTGAATGGTTACGTATGAGAGAATTAGGTGGTTTGCCAAGAGGTAAATTTGTACGGACCGATTTACCGAGATGTTCGTAAATATGGGATTTTAAGTGCCTTTTAGTTTTACCTATATATGACCCCATACAGTGGTCACACTTGTATACATACAATATATATATATATATATATATATATATATATATATATATATATATATATATATATATATATATATTATGTATATATATGTATATATATATTATATATATAATTATTAGGGTGGTCCACAACAGCGTTTTTTGGAATTTTAAATTCAGTCACATCTGCCCTTATTCTATTCCCCCACAAGAATAAACGTGCCAATTATCTTTGCTCTAGGACCTTTTTATGCACTCGCTCAAAATGAAACAATTTTAATAATGACTTGACAATTTATGACTGGAACATTTATTGAACAAGGATAATAATGACTTGACAATATATATATATATATATATATATATATATATATATCGCCGGGGCCAATAGACAAGACAATACGAAAATTGGTGAACAAATTTAAACAAACGGGATCTGTAAATGATGAAGCAAGATCAGGACGACCGTACCGTGTATGTCAGATCTTACCGTGAATGCAGTACGCGGAATTATCACTGAGGAGCCACGTACGTCCGTTCGTGCTGCATCACACAGACTCGGCCTCCCGACGTCATCTGTGCACAAAATTCTGAAAGTTAATTTGCAGAAGAAAAGCTATCATTTGCAGGTTTTACATGATTTACATGAAGATTTCCCTCGACGAAGTGCTGTGTGTGCTGATCTCGTAGAACAAATCTGGAGTGATAATTTAATGGACAACATTCTCTTTAGTGATGAAGCCACTTTCCATACGTGTGGAAAAGTAAATCGCCATAACTGTCGAATTTGGGCAGATGAAAGACCGAATGATTTCGTCCAAAATTGGGAGAGAGACCCACCTAAAGTTAATGTCTGGATGGGTTTAACAAAATCTAAGGTTTATGGTCCTTTTTTCTTTGCTGAAGCTACAGTTACGGGGCTTATTTATCTGGACATGTTGCAGCAATTCCTTGAACCTCAGCTGATTGGGGATAGGATTGTTAGTACCGTCGTCTATCAACATGATGGTGCTCCTTGTCACTATGCCAAAACTGTTCAGGATTATCTAAAATCTAAATGGACGTTTTCCAAATCGCTGGATCGGACGCGGAAGCAACAGACCTTGGCCAGCGAGATCACTAGATTTAACCCCTTTAGATTTCTTTGCATGGGGCTTTATCAAATCGCACGTCTATCAGACGAAGATTACGAGTCTTGAAAACTTACGTACACGTATACGAACTGCTGCAGATAACATAACCCCGCAAATGCTCCAGAATGTGTTTAGAAATGCTGCGGAACGATTTGAGCTGTGCAGGGATACTGATGGGCGTCACGTCGAATCCTACTCTTAATTATTTAATAAATGTTACCACTTTATCATTTTATGATTGAATTCCATATAATTTCCAAGTGCTTCACAAAAATAGATCCTGACTTTATGTACACCCTGTGTATATATATATATATATATATATATATATATATATATATATATATATATATATACAGGGTGTCCGAGAATTATCTGTACAATTTTTGGCTGTTATTAAAAGTCAACCATGAAGTGTAGAAATTCCAGTGTTGTCCCATTTTACAGAGAATCTCATTAAGTTTTTTCTGATACCACATTTTGACAAGTTTTTTAGAAATGTACGCGGGTGACAGGCATTGATGATTTAAAAGCAAGAATCACAGCTGCTATTGAGCGAATTGATGTGGATATGCTGCAGCGTACATGGCAACATTTGGAGTATCGATTGGATGTTTTGCGAATCACTAATGGTGCACATATCGAATGTTTGTAACAACGTTACTTTAATAAAAGAAACTTTTGAAAATACAGATTCTAAATAATCTTGTTTAAGAATTTTACGTGTTATCAAGAATTTTATTAAAAGATGAAATTGTATAGATAATGTTCGGACACACTGAAATTTCTAAAAAACTTGTCAAAACTTTGTATCAGAAAAAACTTAATGAGATTCTCTGTAAAATGGGACAACACTGGAATTTCTACACTTCATGGTTGACTTTTAATAACAGCCAACAATTGTACAGATAATTCTCGGACACCCTGTGTGTGTATATATATATATTATATATATATATATATATAATGTGTGTGTGTGTGTGTGTGTGTATATATATGTATATATAACCTTGGTTTTACTTCAGCCCGAATTGTTCATTCTAACGAAGGTGAAGCTTGTTGCTCCACCTTAAACCTACAGCTTAACATGGAATCTGAACCACGACCCACCACGAGCAGTCAGAAATTACAAAATCCTTGCCCAGACTCAATCTTACGACCTCAAGATCAGTAAGTGTTTTAACCACTAGGCTACCCAGAGTACCCATTTATCTATCAACCAATTTTTCTTCTGTGGAAGGATGAACAGCTAGCTGGATCAGCTGTGGACCGTCTGCTGTCATCAGAAATCGAACCCGGATTCATATTCAGCGATGCTAACCATTACACCACTGAGGCGCTATTATTGGATATATAATATATATATAGTGGCCTACCGATCACCAATTTGATGTGGCGAATAAAGTAGGCTTACTATAATTACTGAATTAAATTTAAATGAATAATTAGGGGGTCACCAGCTTGGCCTACAGCCAAACAAACAATATTTAATAAGGAGAGAGAAATTACTCTGTTGTTTTGTGTTTAATTAGGAAAATCAATCAGTTATTTGTTCACAGTGATTAACATTTCAATAACGATAGTTATAGTGATTAACAATTATATAATGACATTTATACTATGTTAAAGATGACTGATTAATAACAATAAGAAATGATTATACAGTCTAATTGTTAAGTAATACACTAATTCAGGTAGGCTAATGAGATATGCCGAGGTGAACACAGAATAAGTAATGAAGGTACGGTACGGTATAGTAAATGTATTAGGTCAGTGGAAATGAAATGCATAAATGAGCAAACAAACGAGCGGATACAAATACAGTAAGATAATTGAATACGGTAAAATAATTGTACAGGCCTACCGTAGTCGTAATGAGAGAGTGAGTTTGCCGGTTGCTTGCGTACACTTTTGGGTATAGCCTATTCGCGAGGCTGCGCAGGTATTGCTTAACACGAAGACAAAGGTAGGCTTGTGGCTTGTAGCCTACTAGAAGGTTTACGGACCTGGGATTCGAAGGATTGCTTCTGCAAGCGGATTGGCCTTACAGGCAATAGGATGAGTATTGAGGGCCGGTAGAGACTTGTTGAAAAAGGGGGCCAACGGAAACGCCTGCAGCAACGATGTTGCTTCTTGCCGGATGAAATTGTAGAAGGCCTTACTTGATGATAGACTTCGTGTATGCTCAACCGGAGCTTTGAAGGAACAGTGGGTGGTGTGACGAGTGGTGCTACTGATGAAAGTGCTGAGAATGAGACGTGACGACCAAAACGAGAAAATGGCAAGTGAGAAAGATTTGAGAAAGAAACTGCATTTTATAGGCCTTGGTGACGTCCTCTGGTGGTCGTTCCGGGAAATACCACAAAATCTGTGTTTCCTGTGTGGGCCTCTTTCATGCCCACGTGTATAGCTTTTGTTTTGATTACATGGTGTTTGAGAACGGCGAGGAAAGGAATTTCCGGTCGGTCTCTACATATATATATAAGGTAGCACTACTTTAGAAACACCCTGTGTATATATACACAGGGTGCTCCAAAAGTCCCTCTCTATTTTGATGAAATAAAAGTATTTTAGGATAAAAATGTAGTAACATAATTAGATGTATATTTATTTATCAAGCTTAGGTCTAAAATTCGACGTGAGCACCATCAGTGTTTCTGCAAATCTCACATCTGTCCGCTGCATTGCGCAACACATTCTCAAACATCTCTGAGGTTATTTTAGCGACTGCCGCGACAATGCGGATTCGCAGATCTTGCAGG
>JAJOZX010005311.1:175000-217500 GCA_023014485.1 Bathynomus jamesi
ATCTCATTAAGTTTTTTCTGATACCAAGTTGTGACAAGTTTTTTAGAAATTCCAGTGTGTCCGAACATTATCTGTACAATTTCATCTTTTAATAAAATTCTTGATAACACACGTAAAATTCTTAAACAAGATTATTTAGAATCTGTATTTTCAAAAGTTTCTTTTATTAAAGTAACGTTGTTACAAACATTCGATATGTGCACCATTAGTGATTCGCAAAACATCCAATCGATACTCCAAATGTTGCCATGTACGCTGCAGCATATCCACATCAATTCGCTCAATAGCATCTGTGATTCTTGCTTTTAAATCATCAATGTCTGTCACCCGCGTACATTTCTAAAAAACTTGTCAAAACGTGGTATCAGAAAAAACAATGAGATTCTCTGTAAAATGGGACAACACTGGAATTTCTACACTTCATGGTTGACTTTTAATAACAGCCAAAAATTGTACAGATAATTCTCGGACACCCGGTATATATACATACACACAATTATGGATATATATAAAAAATAAATATACATTGTAATGATCAAAATACAAAAATAAGAAATAATATAACCATCAACATAGCAGAAATATATACACACAACTAAATAAATAAATACATACACTTTATCTTCTACCGCGCAACAAAAAAATAAGAAATAATATAACCATCAATATAGCAGAAATATATATATACACACAATTATGTTGAATACATACACTTTATCTTCTACCGCGCAAAATAAGAAATCGTATAGCCATCAATATAGTAGAAATACACACACACACACACACACGTTAAATATATAAATACATTTCACTTTTTTTTTCAAAATACTAAACTCGCACTTATTCGAGTCTACAATTACATCATTATTGCACTGCATTACGCAGTATACGCGGTTTAATAATCTTTCACCGCTTAAAGTATAGGGAAACCTGTACTCGATATGAAGGGCCTTCATATCGTTCAGTACTACTTTTGTTCTCACTTTACATCCGGTTGCTAAGTTATCTTTAAATACGGCTAGAATACAATCAAAAACACGCACAAAGAGTTCATCGTTAGCCACATTATTAAACACAAGTTTAAAAACACCCCTTTCCAATCGAGGGTTTATTTCTACCGACCCGAGCTTTTCAATCGTGAACTCATCTTCACTCAACATAGCGGTAATTGAAATAATCTTCTAAGTCGTTACGACAACTGCTCGTTATAGGCAGTTTTATTTTTTTATCACTCACCATTTCCACAAACTAAACATCTTCACACTCCGGCGCACTATTTGAGAGGAACATATGCCCATATTTTTCCTTTTTATTTAACAGACGATACTCGTCTCTAAAGTCTGCTAAAAACTCACGCAGGGAACTAGCAACATCCTCTCTACGAACCTCAGTATGATATACATTAATATAGTGGTAAAAATACTTAAGATTGTCCATGATGACGAGATTCACATTTTCAACCAAAGTGTACGAGTACTCGACATGGTGTAGCATGATATAATACCGTTTATCACACCACTCATCCACAAGGCTCACTATCCATATCTGTTGCTTCTCTTCTGCACGCGTTGTTTCTTTTACTTCAGGGCATATGTGAGACTTTATAAAGCTTAGGTCTACAGCATACTTCAATACATCGTCTGTGCAACGAAAGCCTACAACGCTCTCACCAGAATAACCATAGAGTACGCGAATACGCGGGCGAATACACGTCTGAGCTCAAGGGCTTACTGCAATCAACTGACCACGCAGGGAATCCCAGGTAACGCTAATCGAAACATGATTTATTTAATAAACGAAATATTCAAGTCATATATATTTACAAATACGTGTAATAAACAAGTTAACAATAGACACATCAAAGATTATATTCAAGGTGTGTATATATATATTTACAAATATGTGATAAATAAGTTAACAATTGAAATTATGTTAACACAAGAAATAACAGAAAACACAAAAACAAATGTATAGATTAAGAAATTGTACTTAAGGTTGCGTATTATATAAACTAATTATATATATCATCCGTAATGTCGATGATGGGGTACTGTACCTCATCGTCATTCATATAAAAAATATATATATATCACAGCCTTCCTACATCACTACCTCTCTACCCCATTACCTCACTAACTCATCAGCCATAACTATCCAAGAGTAATCTACATCACTACCTCTCCACTACAGTACCTCATACCTCCACCACGGTACCTCACAACCCATAACTAACGTAAACTAACCGCAATTTAATGCAGTTCACCTAATAGCCTAACCTAACCTAATCACTGCCAGTTCTAACTCACGACCTCATTTCCTCTCTAACTCACTACCTCTCTATCCACTACCTCACAACCTTCCTACATCACTACTTCCTCTCTAACGCATTACATCACCAGGTGTCAGGACAATTTCCCCCCCGAGGACAATTTTCCCCCGAAAAACGAAAAAATTTGAAATAGCGCCATAAATATAAATATATATAAATATAAATAAATAGAAATATATATATATTACCAAAATCGCAAACTTTGTATATATATAGATAATAAAAAAACAAAATATGGCGAAATATGGCAATTATTTTATACCCACCTCAAGGATAAGTAAAGTTGTTAAGTTACATTGAGGTAAGTTGTCATTTTATCTCTAGTCTGCGATCCCTTAAGATGAAGTTTGTTAAGAGTGAAAAAGGAAGAGAAATTAATGTTTGAAGGTTATTTATAAGTTAAGCAGAAGGTTTTGGCGAATGGTGTCATTTCTTACGAGTGTGAGCAACGTAGATACAAATCAGCATGCAAAGCTAAAGTTAAAGTTTTAGAGAATGAAATTGTTGGTCGGCTTCAAGATCACACCCATGCGCCCGATGTTAATAAATATGAAGCTGCTAAAACTGTTCATCAAATAAAAGTGCGTGCAACGGGTCCTCAAATAATGTCTCAGCAAATTATTGCTGATGCGGTTTTAGGTTTAAGTGAAGAAGCAGCTACAAAATTACCTCCCATTCATCATTTGCGTCGTAACATAAGACGCCATAGACACAAAGCAAGCAATCCACCAACTTTGCCTTTAAATACCGAAGATCTTGTTTTGGAAGATAGATATAAAAAGAGACAGGACGGTCAAGACTTTCTGTTGTAAGAGATTTTCATTAGACAGAGCACAGCAGGCATTAATAAGGAACCATCTAAGAAGTACAAGGATTGTTCTAGCCGTATACTGTCAAGATTATGCAAACAGGGACATTTTAAAATTTTTACGAGGAATTGCTTATAATCTGAGCTTTTAAAAGTAAAATAAATAATTTAAAATTAAATAAAAAAATTTTTTTTAACTAAATTTTAATAAATTTTTTAATTATTTGTCCTCGGGGGAAAATTGTCCTCGGGGGCAATTGTCCTCGGGAGGGAAATTGTCCTCCGGGGGCAATTGTCCTGGATTCCATCACCATTACACTAACTCAATACCTTTCTGCCTCTCTACTCACTACATCACTTCCACACTACCCATAGCTAGCCGAGAGTGACCTAACCTAAATTAATTTTTATAGCTTTCGATATCTGTACAAGCGTAACCTCACCTTGCCTAAAAGAAAAACTAAAAAGAAAACTAAAAACTAAAAAGAAAAAAAAAATTAGGCAAGGTGAGGTTACGCTTGTACAGATATCGAAAGCTATAAAAATTAATTTAGGTTAGGTCACTCGGCTAGCTATGGGTAGTGTGGAAGTGATGTAGAGAGGCAGAAAGGTATTGCATTAGTGTAATGGTGATGTAATGGGTTAGAGAGGAAGTAGTGATGTAGGAAGGTTGTGATATATATATATATATATATATATATATATATATATATACAAAGCTGGGCACAAACCGTTAATCCGTTAATCGTTAATTAACGAAGTTAACTTTTTCGTTAACGATTTAACTTTTAAGTTAACTTTGAAAATCATTATCGGACTAATTAACTTCCGTTACATTTAACTTCCGTTAACTCAAGTCCGTTAACCCAAAAAATTCATAAATAAACGTTTAAAAGTTTCTATTATTTTCAGTGCTGAGCAGGTGCGCAATTAATCCGCCACTGTTAATAGTGATGAACGAATTTCCATTTCCGCAGTGCAAAATCAGGCGATATATTTGTTTCCGTCGCCACAATTTGTGTCTTACCAAATATGGTAGTTATTTATGGCATTGGTTTTAGCAAAACATGGTCGACTGTAAAATCAGGCGGAAAGATTTGCCATTTGAGTTGAATGTTTCAACTTCTTTCAAGAAATATCACGAGCATTTTAAGGCACTTTCAATAATATATATGTAACAATTACAACAAATAACTACATTCGTTTCATTTGCAGTCTGTCTCTTGCGCAACATGTTTGTGCTAGTGAATATTTAAAAATAATCGTTGTCAAGTAAGTCATGTATATTTATAATATGTCTGTGAGTACCTTATTAGTAGTCTCCAAGGGCCAAGGGCCTCGTCTACTGCAGCGCCTTGGTCGACGCACTTTTGGCAGGCATCGACAAAAGGTTTGGGCCCCTCCTGGAGGATGACGAATGCCAGCTGGCTGCTGCCTTCCATCCCAGGTTTCGCCTCATCTGGTTGGACAAGTATGACAACACCAAGGTCGCCAGGGTGAGGAAAAGCATGGAGGGTACAGTCGAGGAGGCCATGAAGCAGCAGTCCAACGAAGTGGGCAGCAACAGTGGAGGCAGCAACAACGAGGAGGAGGAGGAGGAGGATGACTTCTTCAGTGCTGACATCCAAACAAAAGAGAGCAGCAGAAGCCAAAGGTCACTCAAGGGCAAGGCCCAGAACTTGGTCAAGACCTGGCTGGAGACCAACTCCAAGGACTTGCTGACAGATGCTGCCTTCTTGGGTGAGCAAGTGTTGGTGGATTTGTTCATCAAGTTCAACACAGCCATCCCCTCCAGTGCTGCAGTGGAGCGTTTGTTCGCTATGGGCAAGGACATCCTGAGGGCCAAGAGATCATCCCTGTCTGATGAAAACTTTGATATGCTAATTTTCATGAAGGGCAACATGCATCTCATGGACAAAATGGAGAACGAGAAGAAGAGGGAAAATTAAATTATATATATATTGTGTTTTTCATTTTTTTTATAATAAAAGTTAACGTTAACGGTTTATCGGTAACTTCCGTTACATGTTTAACGAATTAACGGATTAACGGTTAACGAAGTTAACTTTTTGGTTAACGGATTAGCGGTTAACGAAGTTAACTTTTTGGTTAACGGTGCCCACCACTGTATATATATATATATATATATATATATATATATATATATATATATATATATATATTTTATATGAATGACGATGAAGTACAGCACCCTATCATCGATATTACGGATATATATAATTAGTTTATGTAATACGCAACCTTAAATACAATTTCTTAATCTTTGCATTTGTTTTTTCTTGTTTTCTGTTATTTCTTGTGTTAACATAATTTCAATTGTTAACTTATTTATCACACGTATTTGTAAATATATATATATACACCTTGAATATACTGTAACCTTTGATGTGTCTATTGTTAACTTATTTATTATACGTATTTGTAAATATATATGACTTGAATATTTCGTTTATTAAATAAATCATGTTTCAATTAGCGTTACCTGGGATTCCCTGCGTGGTCAGTTGATTGCAGTAAGCCCTTGAGCTCAGACGTGTATTCGCCCGCGTAGAAGAAAATGGCTACCTTTAATATTGCTTGTTCAACGTTTATGAAATGGTATTCAGCAAAGTGTCAATATGTGGTGGATACCGAAAAACTTCCTATTCCTCCCTCCTTTGCCTCTTTTAAAACCACATTGGATCGTGCGAAGGATCAAGATGTACAAATACTCTATGGTTATTCTGGTGAGAGCGTTGTAGGCTTTTGTTGCACAGACGATGTATTGAAGTATGCTGTAGACCTAAGCTTTATAAAGTCTCACATATACCGTGAAGTAAAAGAAACAACGCGTGCAGAAGAGAAGCAACAAATATGGGTAGTGAGCCTTGTGGATGAGTGGTGTGATAAACGGTATTATATCATGCTACATCATGTCGAGTACTCGTACACTTTGGTTGAAAATGTGAATCTCGTCATCATGGACAATCTTAAGTATTTTTACCACTATATTAATGTGGCTCCCGGTCACTTCGCCGACGGACGTTTCGCCGAACGGACGATTCGCCGACGGCTGTTTCGCCGAACGGACGATTCGCCGAACGGACGATTCGCCGAATGGACTGTCATTAATATTTCTATGACAAAATACACACACATGTTATTAAAGGTTATTATTAAATGTTATTGAATTATTTTGATAAAATATTAAATTGTTAAATTGACAGTTATAGACGCTTGACGTAAAAACATAGATACCTTTTTTAAATAAATTTATATCGATAATACTATATATATATATATATATATTATATTTCTCGGTGTATACTGTATAATTTAAAACTTTCGTTTTAGACCATGGAATTCACTTTGACGGTGTCTGGCGAATTTGTCTACAACAACTTGTCTACAGATACAATTTATCTACAATAATTTGTCTACAGATACAATTTGTCTAGAGAAACTATTACTAATATTATTTAAAAATAAACATAATTTAAATATGAAAATTAGTTGTTAACTTTTATAATTTAAGTCTTGCGTTTGTGCCTTCATAGTTTAAGCTATTCTGAAACGTTTGTTCGTTTGTTGCCTTTTTTAAATCTTAGTAACTTATGTCTTAGGTTTTCGCACTTAAAATTGCAGTCATCCTGGAACTTTTACATTGTTCACTGTTCAGTAACCCACAATGCCTCTTCAATTTATTGATTCAGAGAAAGGCCATAAAAAGTTGTACACCCTTGACGATTGGTTAAGTTAAGTCATGATATTTTCGTTAGTTTACTGTTAAAACATACGAAAATATCACGATTTAACCAAATCAATCGTCATTTTTTTTAAATAATATTAGTAATAGTTTCTCTAGACAAATTGTATCTGTAGAAAAGTTATTGTAGTTAAATTGTATCTGTAGACTAATTGTTGTAGATAAATTGTTGTAGACAAATTGTTGTAGACAAATTCGCCGGACACCGTCAAAGTGAATTCCATGGTCTAAAACGAAAGTTTTAAATTATAAAATATACACCGAGAAAGATATATATATATATAGATAAACATTTTATATAGTATTATCGATATAAATTTATTTAAAAAAGGTATCTATGTTTTTACGTCAAGCGTCTATAACTCAATTTAACATAATTTAATATTTTAACAAAATAATTCAATAACATTTAATAATAACCTTTAATAACATGTGTGTATTTTGTCATAGAAATATTTATGACAGTCCATTCGGCGAATCGTCCGTTCAGCGAATCGTCCGTCGGTGAAATGTCCATCGGCCAAATGTCCGTCGGCCAAATGTCCGGCCACGATTAAGGTATATCATGATGAGGTTCGTAGTGAGGTTGTTGCTAGTTCCCTGCGTGAGTTTTTAGCAGACTTTAGAGACAAGTATCGTCTGTTAAATAAAAAGGAAAAATATGGGCATATGTTCCTCTCAAATAGTGCACCGGAGTGTGAAGATGTTTAGTTTGTGGAAATGGTGAGTGGTAAAAAAATAAAACTGCCTATAACGAGCAGTTGTCGTAACGACTTAGAAGATTATTTCAATTACCGCTATGTTGAGTGAAGATGAGTTCACGATTGAAAAGCTCGGGTCGGTAGAAATAAACCCTCGATTGGAAAGAGGTGTTTATAAACTTGTGTTTAATAATGTGGCTAACGATGAACTCTTTGTGCGTGTTTTTGATTGTATTCTAGCCGTATTTAAGGATAATTTACCAACCGCATGTAAAGTGGGAACAAAAATAGTACTGAACGATATGAAGGCCCTTCATATCGAGTACAGGTTTCCCTATACTTTAAGCAGTGAAATATTATTCAACCGCGTATACTGCGTAATGCAGAGCAATAATGATGTAATTGTGGACTAGAATAAGTGCGAATTTAGTATTTTGAAAAAAAGTGAAATGTATGTATATATTTAACGTGTGTGTGTGTGTGTGTGTGTGTGTATTTTTCAGCTATATTGATGGCTATACGATTTCTTATTTTGCGCGGTAGAAGATAAAGTGTATGTATTTATTTAACATAATTGTGTGTGTGTATATATTTCTGCTATATTGATGGTTATATTATTTCTTATTTTTTATGTTGCGCGGTAGAAGATAGTGTATGTATTTATTTTTTTAGTTGTGTGTATACATTTCTGCTATGTTGATAGTTATATTATTTCTTATTTTTTATTTTTGTATTTTGATCATTCCAATGTATATTTATTTTCTATATATCTCCATAATTGTGTGTATATATATATATTTCTCCTGTACTGTTATATGGACGGATATATTTTTGATTATATGCATATTCCTCGTTCATATTTCTTAAACTATTATTATTTTTAATTGATCATTCAAATGTAGATTTATTTTCTATATATTTATAATAAACAGAATGATGTAATGTTGTTTTCTTTAATTCTTTTGGTTGTAAACAATTATACCAAATGGTTGGTTACGCCTTCTAAACCTACTAGCGGAATTCTAAGCCAACTTTTAAGAATTAATTAAATAAATGGTACAATCTGGCCAACCTAATAATGTATACCTGAACAGTTAAAATAAAAAGTGGTATCTGACAACTCAACCTGAACAAGCCATTTACGGCTAAAAAAAAGTGAATCATGCTACTACCTGGGGATATCTCTACCCCTGCGTACTCAGTTGAGCGGTGCAAGCTGTGGATTTCAGGTGTGTATTCTCTCGCGTAGAAGAAAAATAGTGTCGGACACAATGTGAAAGGTGTACACTGCGTACACGAGATAAGTGTGCGCATGGTGCGAATGAACTCTGAAGCTGTTCTTTTTTTGTCATTACACTTTTGCATCTTTCACAACAATTTTGGAGTTTGTGTTGTCGGACACAATGTAGGTCTACATGAGGAAGATACAAGGAAAAGAAGGGCCTCAATAAGCATTGCAATCCGTACCGAGGCTGTATCAGTGGTTTCGGTTCCATGGAAAAAAATCCTACATCGCAAGGTTCGGCCTATCCATTTTCTTGAACTGATCCACAGAGCAGATGTTCACATCTGAAGGCCGCATGTTCCACGCGCCACAGATCTTGTAGACAATGTAGGTCCTGTATATGAGCTTGAATTATCTCGATGAAATTATGATGTGAAAGAACTAGCAATCATTCCCTGACGATATATATTTCTGATTCGGTTTCCACGTTAAACTGTAGGTCTAATTCGGGTGAAAAGCTTAATCTTTGTCAAAATGAGCAATTCGGTGGGCTGACGTGAAAGAGTGAGCAACCATTCCCTGACGATGTATTTCTGATTCGGATTCCGTGTTAAACTATAGGTCTAATGCGGGTGAAAAGCTTAATCTCTGTCAAAATAAACAAATCGGCGAGATGATGTGAAAGAGTGAGCAAAGAATCCCTGACGAGATTATTTATGATTCGGTTTCCACGTTAAACTGTAGGTCTAATGTGGGGTGAAAAGCTTAATCTTTGTCAAAATGAACAAGTGGAAGTGCAATAGTCATCTCGATAAATACGGAAGAGCTCCCTTTGAGAAGCATTCTCAACGCCTCGTACGACGTCTCCGTGGCGAAGTCATTGCGCGTATTCAGGCGAGAAACCGGCGTCATTAACTGTGTGCTTGAAACGACCTGCAGGGATGCAAGCAGACGTAACGCTACTTATTTAAGTGCCGAGGAGATGCATAAAATCTTCGTGCTGGTTGAGAGGTGGGCTGAGGACCGTTATAAAATACCAGCTGACGTAGATACAATAAGAGATGTGATTAGTGGCGCATCCTCATATGCCATTGTTGGCACATTGAGTATAAACAATGAACAACCATGCATTGATATACGAGAGATGTGGAAATGGTCAGCTGATAATGACGTTCTTGTTCCTACGCGGAGCCGTTTCATCCTCGACAGAATGGTTGAAATTGTCGGGTTGCGCAGGCTGAAACCTATATTAGACGTGCGTGTTAGGGTTATGCTTTATTTTGATACGGTACTCGAATACGCATACGCCGCTCTGTTCGATGGGTTTACCGAGTGTAGGGCTAAACAAGGTGAGAATGGTCTTTTGTAGTTTGCTCGTGAGATGAGAGAGGACAGTGTGAGTGTTTGTACATCGCTAGAGTATGACATCACAAATGTAAACATAACTTATTATGCGACTTAAAACCACAGTGCATTACTTAAAAGATACCCGAAACAGGAAGAACAGCAGCAGGTGTTGAAACTAACGAAATGGCCGCCTGTCAGTTTACCTTAAAGGCAATGAATTGTAGCAAAGTGGACTTGATAGAGTAAAGCAGAAGGTGCCACTCAGTGTGTGTGTCTATATTGTGGGAACCGTTGCAGAGTGGAGGGAACAAAATCCGAAGTGAAATACTATTTAAACCCTGTGGCAGATTGCCCATGCAGTAGTGACTGTTAATCAGGAAGAATATTTTGACGAAAAAATTCTCCTTTCTATTGTCTTGAAGGTCCTTTCTCTGACAATACATTTTATTTTCTGCAAAAAGTGGGCACTCTCTTCAGTCATATGGTCACTTTACAGAATAGGAGAGGAACGTGAAGGCTTAATGTCTTTCTAAAAATATTAACAAATCAATTCAGTTCAGCTTTTCGAAAAACCAGTTATGCTTTGTTCGAATGGTTAAAAGTCATATTATATATTTATTTATATATATATATATATATATATATATATATATATGTGTGTGTGTGTTTGTGTGTGTGTGTGCATTATTTAGCCGTACATATATCCCCATTGTATGGAATAATAAACAATGTAATCCTCAGCCTTCTAAGCCAACTGACTGTTAAGCCAACTGGCTCTGGCTGATTAATATATGCTTTAATTAAATGATTATTTCTATCTGGCAGCTTAACCCTCTAAGACATATGACAGAAGGATGATGGTGGAATAATAAACAATGTATTTCTCAGCCTTCTAAGCCAACTGACTTAAGCCAGCTGGCTCTGGCTGATTAATAAATTAAATACATGGCGCTATCTGGCAACTCAGCCAACTGGCGGATTAGAAGTCTATAAAAGAGCGGGAGGCGGACGATGGAGTCATATGAGCTCGGCTCCCAGCCGAGCAAGGATCTCTGGTCCTTTCTCTTTCTGGCCCTTTGGGTGGTGAGGAAACCCCTTCCCTCCCATAGAGGCCTCTTAGGTTAGGTATGCCTTTTTGGGGGGTTCAGCCTCCAAGTTGCATACCCCTTGCAATCCCATTTTTGGGTTGGCAACAAAGGTCGGTACTCCCCTTTGGGGGATAACTCCAGGTTGCATACCCCTTGCAGTCCCATTTCGGGGCTGACATCGAGGGGGCGGAGCTTAGCAACGAAGTGGGGGTGGCACTCTTGCAACATTACGTACTATTTTGCAATTGCATTGCACTCTCCCTTTTTGACACCATACTACTGCTTATTCTCACAAAAAGATATTTAGAGTATAATTTTCTTGTCAATAGGTCTAAATATTGATAATTCCCTACTTTTTCTATTTCCATTATATCATTATATATATATACTGTACACACACACACACACACATATATATATATATATATATATATATATATATGGTACTTACGTATTATCGGGACTACCAAACTGCTTATTATGTATTTTTGCTCTCGTCATTTTCATTTAAACTAACGAAAATATCACATCTTAACCTAACCAATCATCAAGGGCGTACAGTTGACCTAACAGGTTAAGCTGAATGCCCGGTTAGGTTAACTGAATGCCCGGTTAGGTCAACTGTACGCCTTTGATGATTGGTCAGGTTAAGTTGTGATATTTTCGTTAGTTTAAACGAAAATGAGAGCAAAAATACATAATAAACAGTTTGGTAGTCCCGATAATACATAAATACCATATATATATATTATACACACCTCGGTGGTGTAATGGTTAGCGTCGCTGACTACGAATCCATCGGCCCCGGGATCGAGACCCGGTGACGGCAGGCGGCGCACAGCAAAACCCAGCTATTCATCCATCCACACAAAAACAATTGGTTGGTCGATAAATGGGTACGCTGGGCTGCTGGTGGGGCGTGGTTCGGATTCCATGTTAAACTGTAGGACTAAGGTGGAGTGACAAGCTTGACGTTCATCAGGATGAACAATTGGGGGAAAGCAAAACCAAAGTATTATATATATATATATATATATAATATATATATATATATATATATATATATATATATATATATATATATAGGTCATCCCATAAGTAATGTCGTTTTTTAGATCGGAATTTGAAGGACAAAAAAAAACTCGACTGAAACTTTTTAATCTAGTATATATTTTTCATCGGAATCAATGACACTCTGCCAACGTCCTACAAGCTTCTCAATGTCATGTTTATAAAATTCAGGCGGTTTTGAGGCAAAAACGTACAAAGACTGGTGTGCAGGTCATCTAAAGAAGTATACTGTTTCTCGTCAAGATAGTTTTGCAGACTCCTGAAGAGATGATAATCTGAAGGCGCAAAGTCTGGAGGATGTGGAAGTTTTCCCACCCAAGCTCCTCAATTTTTGCAGAAGTGATCCGAGCGGTATGAGGACGTGCGTTGTCGTGGTGGAACAAGATTCCTTTCCGATTAACCAAAGAAGGTCTCTCTTCTTTTAGTGCAGTGTTCAATCGATCCAGTTGTTGACAGTAGACTTGAGCGGTGATTGTTTGGTTGTGTGGTAAGGTTTCAAAGTGTATTACACCACTTTTATCCCACCAAACACTAAGCAATACCTTCCGAGGGTGAAGATTTGGTTTTGGCTGTGGTGTCGCTGGTTCTCCGGCACAAACCCACTGTCGACGGCGATTAACATTCTGGCACAGTATCCACTTTTCATCACCAGCCACTAAACGGTGCAAAAACGGATCTTGGAGTTCACGGGAATGAAGAGCTGTGCTAATGTTTACCCGCACCCTCAGATTATCGACCGACAATTCATGTGGCACCCATTTTCTTAACTTAGGCACTTTCCCGAGTTGTTGCAAATGTCGATGGATGGTGGACGGGGATGAATTGAATTTCTGGGCCAATTCTTCGACAGTTGTTGAACAGTCTTCTTCAAGTGCGGCTAACAGCAGGTCATCATGAAACTCAGCAGGGCGTCCAGAGCGTGCTGCATCTGTCAAACAGCAATCACCATTCCTAAACTTTTGAAACTATCTTTGACATTTCCTCACATGCAGAATATCGTTGCCATAAACGTCCTGAATGTTTCGCGTTGCTTCAGTAGCACTATTCCCTTTTTTGAACTCGTAAAACATTATATCCCTGATATGCTCTTCTGATACCGCCATGTTTATGAGGGGTTCACATAAAGCAAAACACACGTCTTCACTGGTCAAGGTCTGTAAAGTATGTAGCGAAACACGATAGATCTCCTCTTAGATATAACCTTCGGAAAATTTATGCTTAAACCGAGTAGGACTAGTTTAAACTTAATCTATCGTAAAAACGACATTACTTATGGGATGACCTGATATATATAATATATATATATATAGTTTATATTATATTTTTGTCCTTAGATAATCTAGTTTAGGTGAGGTGGTGAAGTGAGGTGCTTAGGGCTTAATATTATATATACTAAATATTGGCAAAGGTTACTAGTAGTGAATAGAATATACTAATCGCAATTCAGCGGCCCTAATCAGCTCTATTACCACAATCTAAACGGCAACAAACGGCCGTGTGATACGGACTTTTTTAACATGCGGAGATGACAGTCTTTCAATGAATTTGTAAAAAACGCAAATTTATCTAAGTGTTGAGCTTCACATCTGAAGTCAGTGGGTCAAAATTCTAAAGTTGCATTTAAAATCTAATAATTGGTTCGTAAGCTTAAAGTAGACGTTAATCTCTCATTGACTTAAAATTTTTTGTTTAAAAAATTGGAATGGAATTATTTACCATCATAATACAAATTTTAAAGAAGCTGATAGAGGTAGGTTTTTATTAACATTTATTATATTAGGTGTCCACAAAGGAATCTTACAAATTTAGTTTATTTCAAATGGAATTTGCACGATTTTTTAGTGGATATCCTGTATTTTAACCTTCCAAATTATGAACAATAAAATTCAACGATATATATATATATATATATATTTTTTTTTGTTTCAAAGTATGACCGCTCATGGCCACCAAAACAAAGGTGGATAGCAGAGCGAACACAGGACGAAGACTATGAAACATATATATATATATATATATATATATGGGGGCAATGGAGGAGGAGGGCAGCCCCCCAAGTTGCATAAAGGGGGGGTGAGGGAGAATGACCTCCCCCCAAAGAGGCAACCCAGGCACCGAAGCACAAGCAGTGCCCGGAGGGCAGTGAGCCGAAGGCTCTGCTTGTATATATAAAATTTACTGTAAAAGTTGATTTTGTTAAAAGAAAAAGCTAAGAAAAAGCTAAAAAAAATTACAAAAATTCACAATAAACCATATTTTTTTGGTGGCTCAATAGATAGCAGATAAGAACCATGAGCATATTCGGAGATTTGAATTCCTGACAAGTAAATATGATGTTGATAGTATTAACATGTCCTTATATTCTTCATATTATACCCATTTTAGTATTTGTACGTTATTTTCATGTTTGTTATGTACTAAAATTAATGAAATATGAAGAAAACATGAAATACGTGAAGTTAATATTCATACCGGCGAATGTCATGGAATTTTTGGATGATTGAAATTTCTAAATACAGATGTCACGGTTTCATAACCCGAGTTACTTTTCGTATTTTTTAGATAATATTTGATGAATATATCTTTCTGATCACTCTTTATCATCTTTATTTAGTAAGAACTGATGACAGTTCAAAATTAACTGAAATCTGTGAGTTTTTTCAATGAAACAACCTTGAAATATCTTTGTAACATTGATATTATTTGTCATCCCTATTCCAAGGTCTGATATTTTAAAGTAAATTCAGTGTTTACAATTATTGTTTGACATGTTGAAATTGCACCAACGAAAAACTTTGAAATGTCAGTATTGAATGGACGCCTTCAACGTTGAGTTTTCAACCTGAACTCAGTATTCAATTAACCTCTGTGTATTACTTGGGCAAATGTCTTTCAGGCAGAGTGCAATCAATACATATTTTTAAGTTCTGGGTAATTTAATTCAAACTACCTTCTCTCTCCTTATACACTATAAATATAGATCATAAATAAATGTACTTACAGGACATGAAAAGTAATCTGTGATAAATGTATTACTGTGTAGGTGATTAATAAATTGTCATCATTTACACGGTTCTTTTTTACTCAGAGCATGGGCAAGTCATTGACATTTCGAGGAGCCGTGTATGAGGCACAGGATCAATTAAGAAGACACCGCTGTCGTGATCCGATCTGTGACACTCATTTGTGGAGAGTAAAACAAGAACTTTTTAATGCCAAGGTCAGACTTCAGCAGCTGGAGAAGGAAATTGAGACCAGAGACGGCGGGCGACCCTCCTATCCAAGAACTAAAAGCAGGTTTGATTTCAAACTCACTTTTACTGTTGGAGAAACGATATACTCATTTATGCTGTAGAGTATCAGGGCTACGTCGTGTCCAATGTCGTAATACCGCTTCCCATCGATTAGCAAAATTAAGCGACTGTTGAATGCGAGATTTCTCCCGGGGTGACGTCCTTCGCGGTGACCACTGGTAGTTGTTGGTCTGCGGTGGCTGTTCCAGTGACCCTTCCATTGAACCGTTCGTGGGTGGGTATTAACGATATTATTAATGACACAAAGATGGTAGCGTGAACCCATTTATGTCGTTTTCCTTCATATTACTGTAACAATTTATAAATATACTTTCAACTGTTTTTTTATGAAACAAAGTTTTAATGCTTAATCTTATGTTTGTTCACAGAGTGAAATTACACTTACGTTATACAATTAATAAAGGGAAATAGGCTTTGATCGGAAATCAAATAGGTCTAAGAAAACGGGAGTAGCGCGGGACAAGAATAAGCCTAGGGCAGAAAAGAAATTTTCCATAAGACAACGCTAGGGAAAAATGAACTTGAATTTATTGGCTTAAGGTTACCTTAAAAGTCGGCCCCATTTCCCATGGGTTGTGTGGAATATAAACTAAAAATGACAATGAAGGGAAAATACGATCTTCTGATTGACTGTGTACGACCCTTTCTCTCTGCTTGGCTGTTCCCGACTGTCTTTTTCCCTTTGCTTGACTGTTACCGACTAATTTCCTTTCTTGTGCGCTTTCTCCCTCTAGCCCCAGGAATTCGGGTTTTCATCTCACACTGGGAAAATACAGGGCGTCCCAAAAAAATGTATACACACTTTAACAGCTGATAGCTCAATTGATGTTTCTTTCTTTCCAAGTTAAACCCATTAGAATTAATAATGGCAGTCAGACTAAGCTTTGAACAAAGGAAATTCATTCTAAAATGCTACTGGAAGTGTGAAAACGCAGTTGAAGTGCAAAGACAGTTTAGGAGGGAGTTTCAAACAGATCCACCAACGCGACTTACCATCACTCGAATTAGAGATAAGTTTGAAGCCGATGGAACTGTTCAGAATGTCCACAAGAAGCGTTCCGGAAGACCACGGACATCGACAAGCCCCACAAAGCAAGAAAGAGTACTGGAAACGTATCACCAAAGTCCAAGAAAATCTGTGCGGCAAGCGAGTCGTGAGGTAGGAATTTCAGAATCGTCTGTTCAACGCATTTTGAAGCGCTGTCAATGGAAAAGTTACATTCCAAGATTAGTCCATGCTATTAATGAAGATGATCCGGACCGAAGAGTGGAGTATTGCGAGTGGTACTTGGCACGATGTGGATGTGGATTGGACGAAGGGGTTTCGTAGAATACCCTCCGCGTTCACCAGACCTCACACCACTAGACTTTTTTTTATGGGGATACTTAAAAGACAAAGTCTACGCTATAAAACCTGCAACAGTCGCTGAATTGAGAGCAGCCATTGAACGAGAATGCACACAAATACCAAACGAAATGTTTCGTGATGTTTGCGATTCCATTGCTTCGCGTTATCAGCAGTGCCTGGACCAGAACGGACGTCAGTTTGAAAACAGGCGTTAACAAAACAATTAAATAATGTCTTTAGATTCTATTACATTTTGAAAATGAAATGTATTTTAATAAACACTGCCTTTATAATTATTTAAATTGTGTATACATTTTTTTGGGACGCCCTGTATATTCTTCCTTCCTTTTTCCATTCGATCCTGGAACTTACAAATTTAAATACACTATTTTGTGATTATTCCAAATTCTAACTGTTTTATATTATTTAACTAACTTATGTTACATATTTGACAGTATTAAATTATTTTTATATTTATTTCAAATACTATTTAAACACTAAGACTATTTACGATGCAAGAGTGGATGAAATAGATGTGTGGCATCATGTAATTGCTACTCCCACACGTCACATGTCCCAGTAAGAACACGTTGAGACATTTCTGGATATTTTCGTGCAGGAAATCGCGTATTTTGTCTCGAGTTACCTGAGGCCTACTTGGAATTTATAACCCAACTAACTTATGTTTTTTCATTTATATCAAAATTTTACTGTATTTTATATTAATAAATCCCCATATTTTGCAAACCCAACACGACATTAGGTCTGGGTTGGAGTTGGATGGAGGACCATCCTCTGCGTCCAGATCATGTAGCGACCCGTAATTCGGATCTCATGTAAAGCTGTAGGTCCCCTCAGTCATACGACCTTAGATGTTGCGAAGGAGGGTGACAACCCCATCAAACGAAGTAGCAGAATCATAAGAACTTGTTAAAGCCATCCCTTTTCATACCTTTAACCAGCACGTCCCTAACTTTTGTTTTTACTATCGGATTTTGCCATATAAAGAATCATACAAATAGCGCTTTGATATAATCTAAGACGGATTATATATAATTTGGTTAGGGGCGAGTTGAGTTGAGTTGAGTGAATGTTTATTATACGCGACAGTTGATCAGATATAAAAGTCGGTTGTAAGAAAGTTAAATTTAGAGATAGAATAATTTGTGACTAACGTTTCCTGCATGGAATGTCTGATTTTGGAGTAAATAGCTTAAATCCGTTATCGACGTACCGTTGTTTGTTGTCTACACAATTTAAGGAAATGAAGTAAACACGAGACGAAATTGAGGATAAAAAAAAAAAGTGCGTTCAAAGGACGCGAGATGAACTATCGTATCACGAGTATACAAGTTGGTGGTGGTGGTGGTATGAGCCTCAGATTATTAAAAGACAAACTTCCATTTAAGAGCCAAATGAAGAAATAAAGAGGGTAAGCCAAAATAAAAAATATGTACAGAAAATAAAATAAAATAGCATTTCTGTGATTACTCTTTTTATACAGAATTATGGGGTAATATGTAGAGTATGGTTGAATTTTGTTGCTCATCTCACCTAACTTTTCAGCTCTTCGCTAGGAGACATACCTGCATCCACTCAGACGCCGCAGTTGTTGCTACGACAGCAACAACAACAACAACGACAACAGCAGCAGCAGCAGCAGCAGCAGCAGCCTCTGCGACGGCACGACTTCACAAGGAACCACGTTTCCTTCTTCCGTTCACCCGCCCTCCGCGCCCAGCTTCAAAACCCCCCTTCTGCTGTCCATAAACCTCAACCGAGGGTTGGAGTTTTTAGAGCTCCTCTGGAAAGGAGACACAGCTACGAGAACAGGTCGCCAGAGTCACCACTCGAAGGACTACTTAGGTGCATGTGAATGTACCCTCTTTTGTTCATCTCAAAGACCCGCTTCTATCCTCTCTTTAATTCATCTGTATTACATTTTTCTCCTTTTCTTTCCTCCGTATCGTTCCTTTCGTTCTTTTTGTTCCTTCCTTTTTTCCGTCATTACAAAGGAAGCTGCTTGCAGGGAGGGCTAGTTAGGATGTAGTAGTAGTAGTAGTAGTAACGTTCCCTTTGTCAATAAATGTAGAAGGAAGCGCTGGTCTGGTCTGGCTTCAGAGCACTGGGAGTTCCCAGATGATATCCCAGTGGTAGAAAAGGGAAGCTTGATGGGATCTCTCGGGAGTCAGAACCTCTGAATAGTCGTTTTCAATTTCAGAGATGCTACTTGGGTATA
This sequence comes from Bathynomus jamesi, assembly GCA_023014485.1. Lineage (NCBI taxonomy): Eukaryota > Metazoa > Arthropoda > Malacostraca > Isopoda > Cirolanidae > Bathynomus > Bathynomus jamesi. The sequence goes on from JAJOZX010005311.1 coordinate 194,237, forward strand.
CAGTTTATGATTTATAGTACTATTTAGGAAAATCGCGGTATAGTTAGCTAGGTAGAGAAAGCTTTATAGTTTTATACAGATGTAGTGATGTTCCTTTTTGTAATAAATGTAGTAGGGGATTGCTGGGTCTGGTTTCAGAGTACTGGGAGTTCTCAGATGATGGGAAGCTTAATGAGAACTCTCGGGAATCCAAACCTCTGAATACACACATTTATTTCATCTTCAGGGAAGCTGCTTAGGTAGAGTAGAACTTTAGTTTTACTTAGTGTGTAACAAAATTTCATACAAAAATTACACATATGTACACTTTCGTGGAAATTCTTAAATTGGGGTGTGCTGACTGGCTGGATGTGCTTCTGGATCAGTGCTATCTAAGTAATTCCAGAGCGAAATATAGCAATGTAAATAATTTTTTTTTTTTAAAGTCTCTCTCAGGGCCTTGGCATTCATCGAAGAAATGATGCAGCGATGAAAAAATTACTTCTCGTATATAATAAAAAAAATCCTTGAACAAATTGCATGGTGTAGATTAGATTTTTAGTAGTTCAGTGTTTCATGCCGTCCTGTATCTTCCATTATCGTTGAATTGGGTACACGAGATAAGTGTACGCATGGTGTGAATGAACTCTGAAGCTATTCTTTTCATTATACTTTTTCTTACTTTCCTATAAATCATCTTTAACAATAATTTTCTGTCAGTAGTGGCTGGCGGAGGAGGGAGAACCTTGTCTGTTCTATACTTTCTACTATTCCTGCGTGCAAGCTTTACAGGTCTGTAAGTGTAAGCATGGTATAAGATTTCAGTGTTTTCTTTTTTCATTACTATTTCCAACTTTTCTACTTCCTTCCTTGGCTAGCATAGAGTGGATCTTAGGGTCTTTGTTAGCCTGTAACTCTATAGCCCTCTCCTTTTTAATATTATCGGTTTCTACTCCCCTTTTAACTCGTATGATTATTTCTTTCTTGCATTCTGTTTAGTTTTAGAAAAGGAATTAACTTTGTACATGCTACTTTTCTATTAAGGATGATAAATTTCGATTCAGTGTGAATCATCTCAGAATGATGCGTACAGTCAGTTTAAAAAGTCGCGAAACGCTACTTTTCCTACAGATATTTATCAGTAAGAAAAAGCTTTTACAAGTTTTCTTGTACCAAGTTCTGAATGCCTTTTTAGGTAGGAATGCACTTAAATTAGTTTTGAGTTTTTCTTATTCGTTTTTCAGTGATGATGGGTAACTACGAGGTGGAAGTATTTGAATTGTAATGAAAGAAAAATATTCCATTAAAATTATTTCAGTAAAAGTGTCCACACTGTGCTGTAGGCCTGTCTCCAAAACTTTTTTGATTAATTTGTAACTTTTAAGCTCTCCTTAAATCACTTTCTTTTGTTCTCGCGCCAAGCGTATTGCTTGATCTCTCGTCTTCTACCGGAGTTTGCCAGATTTTTCACTCCGATCTTGCCATAATTATTTGCTGAAAGAGAGCTGTCAAGGTGTGGTGAAATGTCCTGTATATTACTCGAAAGGAGATAGTTAAAATTTTAAAATGAGACCGAACCGATTGTTATAGGCCTGATATTTAAGAAATTATTTCTACTACTACTACTATGATTTCTTAGATTAAACAGAGACTCGGATAAGAAACTGCAGGCGACCCTCCTAACACACACACACACACACACACACACACACACACACACACACTATATAGTACTGGTCATAAGTTTGAAAGACACCTCCAAATTTAATAGAAATGGTACTCTAAGAATTATAATTATTGGGTAATTATTGAATGTTTCACCAACACTGAAATTAATATCCAAAATACAATTTTCTAATGTATTTTGGTGTGTTCTGTTCAAATATGACCTTCATATCTTGCGCAAATGAACCGAAACAAAGTTATGAAACATTAAAGTTTTCCTATGTTTTGGTTCATTTTTGCTAGAAATGAAGGTCATATATGAACCAAACACACCAAAATACATTAGAAAAATGTATTTTGGATATTAACAAAAACCAAACGAGCTAGGTCAACTTTATGCCCTTGACTGGTTAGGTTAAGTCGTGATATTTTCGTTAAAACTAACGAAAATAACACAACTTAACCAATTGTCAAGGGCATAAAGTTGACCTAACCGGGCATTTAATTAACCTAACCGGGCATGGGTACCCCATAATGAATTCTGGACCCAGAAAGATAAGTAATACCCCTAACCTAACCTAGGCCTAGATGACGTCTCACTCGGACTGGGAGCTTCCACCACATCCTAAAGCGACTGTTGAATTCAAATTTCAGCCGCCAGACCTGCGCGGGAGTATCACGTGACAATGATGTTTATGCATGCCGTGCTCTGATTGGCCAATGTAGGTATATCGTCATACGGAACCTATAATTTTTCTACTATTTATAACTTTCTTAATAAGCATTTGCGCAAGATACGGATTGCAGATTCGAACAAAACACAGTACAATACCTTAAGAAATTATGGTTACGCCTTTGAAGTCACTGTTGGTGAAACATTCAATAATAACCTTATATTGGGCGAATAGAAAAACATTTTTAAGAAATGTGCCTTTATATAGGAATAACAAGCGGTAGATTTAAAATTATATTATATGAAGCCTTCACAGGAAGAAGTGGCTAAGCGACGAAAGTATGGCATATCACATATATATGGCATATCACTGGATGGTACAATCGTAACCACCAATACTTTATAAAATATCGGTAATATAATTACAAAAATTGTAATGAATCGTAACTGCAAATCGATGAAAGAATGGAGCTTAATATCCCAAATAAATTGTGAGTCCTTTCGGGCTATCCAATCAATCACAAATGTAAAGAGAAAAATACTTTTTTTCACTTTTTCATGTATTTTTTTATTATATTATGAGGCCCTCATAGGAAGAAATGGCTAAGCTACAAAATTTTAAAAACGCCATTACCCCCATTACCCCCACCCCTCTACTCCATTACCCTCCCCCCCCACCCCATTACCCCCACCATCTCCCCATTACCCTCACCCCCACTCACCCAATTACCCCACCCCCTCTCCCCATTATACTGCTTCCCGTAGCAGCATGTATATCACAGTATAAATGTGAAGCTCAAGATTTTCACGGCTGCGTTCTTTTCTGTAGTTTTATCGCGGTGCTGGGGCCTTCGGACCCAGTAACCGGTGACCTAGGACCGGGAAACTTGACAGAGCACATCGTCAGCTCATGGGCTATCAGTTGGTGGTGGTTGCAGAATTTTCCGATGTGCCGTTTAGGCTGTGCACGGTTCCGAAAAAAGCGCGCGCGCACACACACACACACGCACGCACACACACACACACACACACACACACACATTTTAGCTCAATAGTATATTAGATGTTACAAATCAAATTTATACAAAACAAGACTACAGTATATTATGAATATTTTGTATAATTGCCCCTCGCCTTAATAATTTTAGAATTTCATTATTCCATCAGTTTCACAATATCCATGGCCGCCCAGAGGGCGGGAAAGCCGGGTTAAGTCCCCGGGGCCCGGAAAGAGGGGGGATAAAATCTAAAAATATTAATAAAGTAATTGATTAAATAAAAGTGAGGAAATATAATTAATGAACATACATTTTATAGAGATTATCATACTGTATGTTTTGAATAGTGACTTAGACATATAATCAGTTTGCTCGTTATGTACACAAAAAACATTCATAATAAAATACTGAGTAAACAGGGGGGGGGGGGGCCATATACCAATCTTTCCCCCGAGGCCCGTGGCAGCTCTCGTCGGCCCTGACAATATCACCAACTCTGTTAGCAGATGGTGTCTGTTACACCCTCCTGACAACTTCTTGTGGCCACGTGCCCTTACAAACATTTTTCTAGAATTATCTACAAAAGCCCATGGAATAATTAAAAGGGGGAAGTATTACAATAGGATGAGCAATGGATGTCGCCTAATTGGACAAACTTTACATTTGTGCGTGACCCAAAACACAGTCAAAATAAACAACAATTATGATATCTAATGAAGAGAAACAGGTTTCTGGAGAGCTAAAAATTTTGGAGTGGGCCCCCCCGTCAAAGCCCTAACATTAATCCCACCGAAAACAAACGAAAATATATTAAAATAAATATAGCCAAGGAAGATCTCAGAAACCTAAAATCATTAGAGAGTTCTCTACAAATAATTTGTAGCAAGATTCCTAAAGTTTATTTAGAAAAATGTGTTTTTGGTGCCAAACGGAAGTTCCGAAATTATTAAGGAGAGGAGAGAATACATAAAAAATATTGATAAATAATATAGTCTTTTGTATAAATTTGATTTGTAACATTATTTCTATATAAAAAAAAACATTTTCTAAAAATATTTCTCTCTTTACCCAATATACAATTCATATTAGAGTAACGCTTATATTAAATTTGGAAGTCTTCTCAGGTTTATGACTAGTACTGTAAAAACAGTATATAAACGTGTGTGTGTGTGTGTGTGTGTGTGTGTGTGGTGTGTGTGTGTATACTGTATATATCTTATCCACGTTAAACTGTAGGTTTAAGGTGGAGTAACAAGCTTGACCTTCGTCGGAATGAACAATTCGGGCGGAAGCAAAGCCAAGATTAACAGAGGTGTAGAGAAGTATTTCATATATATTCGTTCTTTTCTTTTGTACCATGCATAAGATAGTTATGAAACGTTTACTGTTCGTTTGAAAAAATTTAATAAATAAAAAAAAACTAGTTTAATTCCAACACAATGTAAAACAGTAAAACATCAACGAATTTGAAGGTTAAAATGCAAAAGTTTTCATACATTTACGTACAAAATTGTTTAATAACTGTGTGTGTGTGTGTGTGTGTGTTCATCTTTTGCTTGAATGACTTCAATGATTCATTTTGGGTATTTTTCTGCAAGGTTTCGATATCTCTCGGTGGAAATTTTAGCCCATTATTCCAAAGAAAATTGTTGCAATTCATTCAAATTCGAAGGGTTTCTCTTGCGGACACCTTTTTTTTCAAATTAAACCATAAATTCTTGATTAAATTGAGATCTGAGCTTTGACTGGGCCACTCGAGAAGCTTGAAATTTTTTTGTTCAAGCCATTTCATGATGTTCTTACTTTTGTGTTTTGGATCATTATCTTGTCGAAATACCCAATTGCGACCCATTTGCAACTTCCGAACTGAAGGCAATACACTTTCTTCTGAAATTTTCTGATATTTCTTAGAATTCAAGATTTCATTAATGACGACAAGCTTCCTTGAACCCAGAAACACAAAAGCATTCCCAAAGGAGCAAACTACCACCACCATATGTTTAACCGGAGGAGGGATGGTTTTTTCCACCAATGCAGTATTTGATTTTCGCCAAACATATCTTTGTTCATTGTCCCCAAATAATTCAATTTTGGTCTCGTCTGTTCAAAATTCAAAGTTCTTTTATCTTCCTATAACTATTTCCAGACTCGTGTGCAGCAATAACAGATCTCTTAAGACTTATAAACAGCTCTTTACCGCGACAACCTATTGCTTACTAATGGCTTGTACAGTCATCCGTCTTCCATGAAGATTCACAAGGAAAATTCTAGAATTCTAGAATTTATTGATTATATATATATATATATATATATATATAATAAAAGGACGTGCCTGTGTGTGTGTGTGTGTGTGTGTGTGTGTGTGTGTGTGTGTGTCTGTGTCTGTTCCAGCCATAACTCCAAAATGGAAGTAGTTACAAACATGAAACTTCACACACATACACACACATACACACACACACACACACATATTGATTAGGTCCTCAAGTTGTTGTTGTTGTTTAGCCGATCAGCCCACCCTGATCGATCAAGCCGGCGGCACGCAGGTAACCGATCGCCCTCTTCGGAGTGGACCAGAGGTTCAGCGCACTAGTGATGTTGTGTTGTGTTCGTTGTTGTGCTAGAGCGGTACAGTCTGTCATAATGTGTTCAATTGTTTGTGGTGTGTCGTGGCACAGGTGGCAGGTGTCGTCTATGGAGTTGTCTAGTCTGTGTTTATATGTTAGTAAGTTGGGGTGATATCCACATCGGAATCGTGCTAAGTTAACTCGATCCGATCTGCTCAGGCTGATCTCTGACCTGTTAATGGGTGGCGGCTTCGCACCTAGGACCGCATTCGGACCGAGTCGTGTCAGTGCTTTGTGGGTTAGGTGTGTGTGTGTGTGTGTGTGTGTGTGTGTGTGTGTGTGTGTTTTTGTACTGTGTGATGTCTGTGGGTGGTGGTATGGAATGGAGTATTTGGTTATAATGTGTCTCTGGTGTTACCTTAATGGTGCGAGGTGTCGGTGCGTGATTGTACCTGTAGTGGCAAGGGTGTTGTGGGTTAGTTGTCACTGCTGCCATGAATTGTGTTCCCCTCATGTTTAAATGTTCCCTAACTTTCAGTATTTTTGTTTCTGTGTGCAGGTGTTCTATTGGTGTTGTTTGAGTTCATCCTGTAAGATACGAAGTGCGTTGTTTTGTATTGTCTGTAAGGTGTTTATGTGTGTGTTTGAGATAATGGGTGCCCAGTATGGGCTAGCATAGTCCATAACTGAGCGAATATATTGTTTGTATATGAGTGTTGTTGTTTCCTGCTGGTGTCCAAAGTTTGTGCCTGTTAGTACCCTAAGCGTGTTAAGTCTTGACGTACATTTGTTTTTAATATCCTGAATGTGGTTTGCAAAAGATAATGATGTGTTGTATGTGACCCCAAGTATTTTGGTCCTGTGAGTGTGTGGAATGTTGATGTTGTTTAGTGTAAGCTGTGGAATTACCTGGTGTTCTTTTGTGTTGCTTGTAAGCAAGGTGATGGTTGATTTTGTGGGCGCTACTTTGAGTCTATTGTGTGTGAGCCAGTCTTGTATACTGTTTATGTATGTTTGTAGGTTATTTGCAGCGGTGTCGATGTTGTTGTGGGTGGATGTTAGAGTGATGTCATCTGCATATGATGATAAGGTAAGCTTGTTATCTATGGGTGTTGGAATGTCATGCATGTATAAGTTGAAGTGTGTTGGTGAGAGAAGAGAGCCTTGAGGGTCCCCGTTCGGAAAAAGCTTGTTTTTGGATGACTTGCCATTAAATGTGACATGTGAGTATCTTCCTGAAAGATAGTTGCTCAGCCACCTTTTGGTGTTATTGTGCAGATTTGTGTTGAGTATTTTGTTTATGAGAGGGAAGCGTGGGATAGCATCAAATACTTTACTAATGTCTATTGTTGCTAATAGTGTACGTTGAGCTGGTCGTCTAGAGTTGATGCCATCCATGATGTGCTGCGTGAGGTTAGTGAGTAATGTCGTGGTTGAGTGGTGAGGTCTGAATCCATGTTGAATAGGCGATAGTGGAATGTGTGGGTTGGTGATTTGTAAGATTAGTCTTTCTGTTACTTTGGAAGGTGTGCATAGTAAAGTAATGGGTCTATAGGAAGCTGGTTCTGTTGGATTTTTGTTTGGTTTGAGTAGTGTAATAATTTTACCTTGTTTCCATATGTCAGGAATAATACAGTGTTGGTATGAATATGTGCTGATATTTGTGAGAGCTAGTATTCCTTGTGGGCCCAAGTGTTTAAGGTGTATGTTAGATATGTTGTCTGGTTTAGTAGCCTTCGAATTCTTAATGTTTTTGATGATCTTGGTGGTCTGGTCTGTATTGAAGGGTGTAATGGTTGTGTCGAGTCTGTAGGTCCTCAAGTTGTGCACCTGGGTGTTAATAAATTAAACAATTAAAATCACTGGGCCCGAAGGCCCCAGCACCGCGATTAAACTACAGAAAAGAACGCAGCCGTGAAAATTTTGAGCTTCACATTGTCTCAAGATTTCTGGATCTTAAGATTTTCATGACTAATTATTTGGTCAATAAAGCTATAGAAAAGAACACAGTCATAAAAATATTGAGCTTCACATATAATTAAAACTAGCGGAGTGACCCGGCGTTGCCGGGGTGGATGTTGAACGCTATATATATATATATTAGGGCGGTTCAAATAAATGAAAATTAAAAATTCAAGCAAGCATGTACTTTTTTTATTAGACTTAAGAACATAAAACTCAGACAAATTTGAGTGGAATCTGAGAGTATTTACGCGGTGCTCAACATTAGAATATGTACAGTGGTTCTTCTTCTTCTACAGCATTATTAGTCCCGCACTTGCGCGGGGTTGCTGCTGCGGATCTTCCTCCTCCACACTTGTCTATCCTGTACCAGCTCTCCGTCCTTCCTCTTCACGTGTCCGAACCATCGTAGTCTTGCCTCGCGCACTTTTTCAGATATGCGTCCAACCTTTATTAACTCATTCCTCACTCTATCCCATCTAGTCACTCCACACGACACCTCTAGCTTGTTTTCCAGCACCTTCGCCATGGGTACTGTCTCCACATTATTGCTGGTCTCACCACACTCTTGTAAGAGTGTGGTGAGCAGCATTCTGCAGCATTATTATTCCCATTTATATGGGGTCGCTGTTGCGGATACTTCTCCACTCCTCCCTATCCTGCGCCATCTCCTCCGTCAGGTTTTTATCGCTCATGAATATGTACAGTGGGTGAATTGGATAAATAACATTTAAATAACCAATGAATTCGCACAATATAACGTTCAGTGATGGCACAAATGCATTGATATCACCGTAATATCAAACATGAAATCTAGTCGCCTGAACATTTACCGGTGGCCAATGTCGACTTATTCTGGTCAGGAAATTAGTGCCGGTGCATTTCCACTACGTGTAAGAGGAACTGCTTTTGGGTCTCGGCTTTGGTAATGGTTGCATTGGAATTGTTTATCATGGACACGCCCCTTTCAGCACTGTCGTTGGTAACATTGAATCTTTACATGGATAGAAGGGATTGTTTATCGTCTTGGTGATTTTTCCACTCATCAGGAGATGTCCTAAGAACCCTCGACTGATCTTGAAAGTATCAAATAACTTGAATGACTGAATCGACAAAGTCTGAGAGATCCAATCCTCTCAACTGAAACGTTTCCTTTGTATTTTCTCCGATCTTTCTTTAGTGTTCCTCTCTGCAATAAATTTGCTACCTCAACCATTTTCATCTTTGTTTTCCGACAAGGTTTCAAACGAAACAAAACCAAACCAGGAGGAGATTGTAGACACCAATCGACCAGGGAAGTACATGACCGTAAATTTCCCTCAATCGGCGGGCTCGGAAAATTTAAATACCAGAAGCCCCCATACGACAAATCAGCAATCTAGCAGTAATCGAACATAAGCTTGAGCACCCACTGAAAGTTTTGCTACCAAGTAGAAATTTGCCATGAAGATTTTTGTAAACAAGAAGAATTAAAAAATCCACATGCTCAGTGACTTGCCTGCAATAAAATTTTTCACCCCTATTACATGAACCGCCCTTATATATATATAAATATATTATATATATATATATATATATATAATATATATATATATATATATATATATATATATAATATATACAGTTATTATATATATATATATATATATACATACAGTATGTGCCCGGTTAGGTCAACTGAATGCCCGGTTAGGTTAATTGAATGCCCGGGTAGGTTAATTCAATTCAATTAACCTAACCGGGCATTCAGTTTACCTAACATTCAACATCCACCCCGGCAACGCCGGGTCGCTCTGCTAATATATATTTATATATATAATGGAAAGAATAAATCTTTTAAAAAGTGTTTTGCGAGCAAAACGAGGCAAATTGATAAGTTTGACCATTTTAATTTCTATTCAATGTTCTCAAACTGAATACATGCAGTCATTATTTTTGGAGCTAGAAAGATAAATGATGAGGTGTGTGTGTGTGTGTGTGTGGTGTGTGTGTGTGTGTGTGTGTGTGTGTGTGTGTGTGAGAGAGAAAATGCAAAATGTACAAAAGCCATGAGGTCTAAATGGAGACTAATGCAACATCCTGAAAATGAAGGGAAGGATCGGAAACAACTTACATTACTGTCTTTTTTCATTTATGAAATTCACTGGTTGTTTTTGAGTAAAATTTTCCTGCATTAATTTTTAGTAGGCTTTTAATCCTTCATTGTTAGTTTTTGTTTTGTTTTTTAATTTCAATTATAGAAATTTACCTTACATTTACTATTTACGGTTTCGGCTACAATTTCCTTCCTAACCAAAGCTTAATACCTCAATCTACGAGTAATCACTCTATCCATACTCGCATTATAAACACGTAAATAATTGCACGCAAAAGATTTTCAACAGAATTTTTTAAGTCAAGTCAGTTAGAGCTTAACATTGACTTTAAGCTTACGAGGTACTTAAATTTTAACCCACTGGCGATGTGAAGCGCAAATTTTTTATGGCTGTGGTGTTTTTTTAATAAATTTGACTGTGTGGCTTTTCTACAATGTAACAGTGTAGGAAATTTTGTAGCAGCGTGGAAAAAACTATAGTTTAATGAGTAGGCTTTGGTAATAAAGTCTATAGTTTATCGATAATGGTCATTTTTCTTTAAACAGGTCAAAAGCAGATGAAGTAGCACAACTGGAAACTGTTCTCTAGCCGATTCTTCTGCGAATTAAAAGTATTATCTACAATATGTATCTTAATAATGCTTAGCAAGTTTATGTTATTGTTACAGAAACATAAATCGGTGTTTATTATAATGTAATACATAAAAAAACTTAAACAAAAATACAGTTAATAAAAAGTTATACGATTGAATAAACTATTAATTTAAATAGTATTGCTAAATAAAATTATCGTAGTTTATTTAAATATTATATAACGTCAAAGTTTGAAAATATTTTCAATGAACTCGATAAAATATTGGAACGCAAAAAAAGTTATTTAATATGTATGAACTTGTATGTATATACGAGGGTTGGACTGAATAATGGAAACACTCGCATTTTCGGCGCTATACTTTCTGCCATCATTAATGGTGTCATATACTTTACTAAATCGATATGTGAACACGTACTATACTAAGATAATTTACTACTATAATATGCTGATATTGTTTTTTCCTGTTCTTGCAAAGAAAAACATGGCACTTAAAAAAGATGTCACTGACTGTGAACTGGGTATAATAGTTTGGAGCCCCTCTGGTTGGTGTCTCAGTAACAAAAATCTCCGAAATTGCCCATGTATCTCGAGGAACAATTCCATGGTCATGAATACATAGAAAGAAATTTTAAAAATACATTAAATAAGCAGTATAGTATCCCTAACCATGGGAACTGTTTTTCGAGACAAATGAACAATTTGGGCAACTTTTGTCACTGAGACACCAACCAAATGAGCTTTTTTCACAGTCATTGATATCTTTTCCAACGTCACCTTTTATTTATTCTGCAAGAATAGAGAAAACAATATAAGAATATTAAAAATAGAAGTTGTTCTCAATATTATATGCAGCAGTCTCACATCAACTTTGTAAAATATAATAACAACCCTATTAATGATATGAGAAAATATAGCAGCGAAACTGAGCGTTTCCATTATTTTGTCCAACCCCTGAATCTTATAACACGAATGTTATAACTTATAATACTGTATTCACTCTAAAATTCAGAAACCTCAAATTGAAGTACTATTTTTGGTTGTTTCGAGACCCCAAAATGTGGATTCACGCTTGCATTACCAATTTAAAACGAAATCAGATTAACTTCGGGTTTAATATGAAAAATTGGAATGTTAAAAGATTTAAATTGTGGAGAGATTTTGTTCATTTTATTATCTACTTTTCTTTCTAACTGTATATATATATATATATAGGGGAATAAATCCATTTAATATTGAGAATTTATTCCCTCAATTCAACTTCTTTTAACTGAGAATATTCATTTAACTTCTGACTGAATATATTATTTGCCCTTGACATCCGACTTCCTAAATTCATGATATAGATTTTCCTGATGTTTAATTCCTGCCATTACTATTTATTCTGCACAAAATAAAGTAATACCTCCTGTCCCCAAAAATAGTCGCAAATAAGTGAATTATTTATAGTTTTGCTAATTATATATATATATATATATATATATATATATATATATATATATGTATGATGAATTTCACAATTAAACACGTGAAATGAATGAATGATGCAAACCCACAAGGAAAAAGAAAAATGATTCGAAGGCCTTTCATGTATTCAGAAATACACCTCGTCAGGGAATGATTCCCCGACGAGGTGTACTTCTGAATACACGAAAGGCCTTCGAATCATTTTCTTTTTCCTTGTGGGTTTGCATCATATATATACCCTATATATATATATGGGATTGAACCAAGAATCGTCCCCTGAGGTTAGGTTTTTTCATGATACAGACGTTGGGCTAACATCATGAAAAAGGAAAAACTATAGGGTTTGTCATTTACCATTATTTATTCGGACTATAGTGGATTTAATTTCTATGCACGGTCTGTGTGTATCATATATATATATATATATATAATATATATATATATATATATATATATATATATATATATAACAAATGCAAGAAATGATTCGCAAATATTTTGGTTCTCAGAACTACCAAAAATATGCACCACATTTGAAAATATATATATATATATATATATATATATATATATATATATATATATATATATATATATATATATATACGGTATATATAAAAAATTTAAGAATATTTGCTCAAAAAACATAAAACACCAAAAGAATTTAAAATTAAAGTGTGTGTATATATTATATATTATAATATATATATATATATATATATATATATATATACACGTAATATGTACCCGTATATATTTAGGTATTTTTGCCGGACTGTTCATTAGATGAATTTTAAGTGTTAATCTCATTTGTGCTTTCCTTTGGGTTGATCTGCAAATTCGTTGGTTCCGACGAATTCGATCAAGAGGTACCCCGCCCCTCTTTAGGGAACACATGTGAGATAACATAGTAAGTTGAGGGGTCTCTTAAAAGTTGTATAGAATAGTTTGGTATCGAATCTTCGTAAGAAATATGAGAATCTTTTAAGACTTTGATCCACTTTCCTGAACTTACTTCCACTCTCCGCATCTACACTTCTTAACCCCCCCCCCCTTCTCGATCCGCTTTCCTCTTTACCATATCTTTATCAGGACTTAGATTAGACATATGACTGACACGGCCATCGATGGAACTAATAGTTAATTTCCTCTCTTTTATATCTTTCTACATCTCTCGTCTCTTGTCTCTTGTCCCTTGTCCCTCTCTCCCTCTTTAACCAGTTTCTTCCACACTTTTGATTTCAAAACTGAACATGAGCCAAATCTAACTTAGTCTTTCATTTTTCTTTAAAACTGACTACCAGGACAACTTTTATCATGCCAACACCATCTGAATCGGTGTTCGATCATGACAGGATCAGAAAAAAGGTGTTTGCTGGAATGAGGGAGTTTGCCTAAACTGAAATTTTTGACTTGTGACATTGCATATCTCTAATGACTGCCAAAACGAAACTCTCTGAAATGTAAAAAAGGTTTTCAAAAATTTAAATTAATTCTTTGTCTTGTAATCGTATTGATATGTAACGTAAAAACGCTGTGACTTCAGTTTTACATCTTATTATAGGGCAATTCAAGTCCTGCCTCAGAATTATATAAATATACACTAAATACCTTTGAGGCAGTACTTTTGAATCACCTCGTATGTATAGAATTCCCGTCCTTACAAAAGCAAAAATTTCATGATATATATATATATAGATTTCATTTCTGTGACTTGTACACTTATACGTATGATATCATTTTGAATCAAAGATTGATCACGTCTGCGTATGAAGAGTCCCTCCACACACCGGCAATTTTTTTTTTTTTTATTAATATTTAATATAATAAAATAACTTTCAAAGCCTTTGAAAATTTATGAAACTTCATTGCATGCTTTTGTGACTTTAGTATTTGAATGACTTAGTCTTATCGGGTCAGTGATATCCATTAAAAAAGGGATTCCATATAAGTAATCATATCTTATTAAGGAGCATATTTTATTTTGGTCATAGATAAAAAGTTTATAATCATCTTTAAGTTATGTTCACTTTCAACAGATTCTCTTCATTTCTTTTATAAAGACAATAATGCCTTCCTATTCCTCATAAGTGTAAGAATGTTATTTTTGTCTTAGACAAAGAGTAGAAAGAGAGATTGAACAAACTGAATAATTTATATAAAATCTGGTATAATGTTAACAAATTTATTTCTATTTAATTTCAAAATAGCTTGAGTTATTTGACAAGAGAACAGTTGCGTATTTAAGTCGAAAGAAACCCCTGAAATGTTGACAGTGGAATGGATTAAATGAAGATTCAGCTAAGAATATATTAATGGTTGTAGTGTAAGGACTGTAAGAGCATTTTATGGAAAGAAATGAGAAAGAATCAAGGTCTACCAACTGACTCCACAGTGCGTCAAAGATAAAAAGGATATTGCGAGGACTTTTGGCCAATCACTCAATTCGGATAAATATTAAGCAAGCATGTATTGAGGTATGGAAGATTTTTACTTTCATTTACGGGAAGCAAAAAGGCGAGTGAAGAGAAAGGAAATCAACTTGAAATGATGGAATATCTTGCGAGAATAAAAATATCGAAATGGAAAACATCTTTGAACCTTTGTAAGCATTTTACAAAAAAACTCCTCTCACACACGCGAAGGTCGGGCTCCTGGCCCTACACCGAGTCAGGAAAAGAATGGGAGAATATCTTGCATATAAACAAATGAACCAAAGCTGCACTTGTGACATTACAAACTTATGACTTAGTAAATACAGAAGCTGTTGGTAATTATTAGGTTATCAACTACGGCTCCAAAAACTTTATAGAGTAAAGAAAACTACGGGTCATTTGGTTAAAGATGAACAGTCTTTTTTAGTTTAGCTGAAAATGAGAATTAAGATGTCTTTATATGTTATATATCTCTACTTTCTGAAAATTTATAATGGTTTGTCCTGAGTGTGGATTGAAGTATATGTACATTGTACAGGTCTGACCAAAGGAGGATAGGCTCGTATGAACTGGTGGACGATAGACTTTGTAACAGTTTCTAATCATATATTGTAAGGAAGGTAAACTAAATTATAAAATAAGTGATTTTGAAGGCTTACAGTATTTAAGCGAAGGCTCATATGATTGCTTTAATGGTATGTAGGATAGGCTCATAATCTTCAAAGGCTTTGAGAAATTTAATAGAGTAATGAAAATCTTAAATAATTTTGTAATGAAATGTTAATGATGGGGTTTAACCTCCTTCGCAACATCTAAGGTCATACGACCGAGGGGACCTACGGCTTTACGTGGGATCCGAACCACTGGTCGCTACATAATCTGGGCGCGAAGGACGGTCTCCCATACAACTACTACCCAAACCTAATGTCGCTTAACTTCGCTGATCTTCGGGAAGCGGTGTTATGACGTTGGCTACGACGTAGCCCTCATCTTGTAATACATTTACCAGTACGCTCGAGCTTTGAGTTTTTCAATCAGAAATGTAATTTGATCCACTTCTTAATTAAAGGAGTTAACTTTGAAACTGTAAATACACACACTTTTTACATAATTGTAACCTTTCATTTCTTTAACATTTCGCTGCATTTTAAAGTTATAAACTTTGTTTTTATTAAAACGTCAGAAATTTCATAAACGCTGAATGTATGTAGCCATACTCGACTTAAATCTTCATTAGTTAACAAATTCAAAATGCTTATGCGCGGAAGTATAAAACTTAAATTAATCTAATTTTGGAAATCACTCTTTGATATTTTAGATTTTAAAATGTTGATCAATTAAAGAGAAATTCAAAAAAACAAAAAAATGTTTAAAATAGATCGATATCTTGATAGCTTCATAAAACTTGATGAAGAAACCACTGAAATAACTTTTTTTACTTCTTCAAAAGTTATGTAAAACTTTATTAATAAAAATAACCAATAAAAATGCGTATATTTAAGTAAAAATACATATTTTAATCTATATTATCGATACGTGTCTATTTGTTTTCTAATATCGTTGAATTAAATACAAAAAATAATATTTACACAGAAAATGTAGAGAGGATATTAATGATGATTTTTATACTTACGTGTGTGTGTGTGTGTGTGTGTGTGTATATACACTCGTATATTACATTTCATATTTTTAGCAAAATGGCAACTGAAACGAAGTATATATATAGCCTATAAACCATATTTTTTATTAAGCAATATATACAGTTGTTTACAATCCTAAATTGTCCAAGTTTAGAACACTTCCACATCGCGAATATCATTCGTCGCTACAGCGCGTATTCAATGCTCAAACTTGATTAGAACATTAACAAGATTCTCTCGTGAAATGGAACCAATAACTTCTTCCATTTTTTGACGGAATTATGCCAGATCCCCGAGTTTGTCACAATAAACGAGTGTTTTAACCTAGTTTATTACCCATAAATAAAAATCCAGAGGGGTTAAAGTCGAATGATCGAGTTGACCATACTACGGCCCACCACGGCCTATTCAGCATTGAAACACATTCACATGAACGAGACTTACTAAAAATTAACATTTGGTGTGTTATGTCACGTGACAACATAATCGCTCCATTTTTCTCTGACAATCGTACAAACTATCTTAACACTCTACACACACACACACACATTTTCCTTTCTCAACTAAGGGCTGTTCGAACTAACATTATTAGGAGTATAATCTGTCGACAAAATGCCATTTCTATTCACAACTCTCTTGATGCAGCTGTTCCTCAGCGATACATGAATAGTTCGTGGTGGACCACGGCCATCTTGATCAATCGCCTTAGCAACTTGGAAGTTTTATATGTGAATATGTTGAAAACACCTATGTATCGTTGCAAATTCAGGGATCTGGCAGAGTTCCGTCAAAGAATGAGAGAGGGTATTGGATCCAGTGCTAATGCGTTGATAAAGTTGAAGAGTTGAATACGCACTATAACGATGAATGATGTGTGTGTGTGTGTGTGTGTGTGTGTGTACAGGGTGATCGTGAAGTCACCAACCCGGAAACGATTATGATTCATCTTTTTGGTTGCGTGACTTTACGACCACCTTTATATATGTGTGTGTGTGTGTGTGTGTGTGTGTGTGTGTGTGTGGTGTGTGTTTAACGAGTTTTTAATTTCTGACATGACGAAAGCTAAAACTATGAATATACGTTTTATTTAGATTATATTATAAATGACTGAACATGACGCCAAATTTTAGATTTTGAAAACCGCCTTCTAAGTTCTCCTAAATATAAAAATAAAGATATACTGAACGGCTAAAAATATTGGTTTTAACTAAGTCTATAATTGCCTCCATTTCGACTAATATTAATATATTTCCGTTTAAAGGATAAATACTGAACGCAAACGGTGTTAAAATATCGTTAATAATTATTATTAATTTAAATTTAAATATTTTTCTTTTAAAAGAACAAACATTCAGTCCTGAGGGTGTTCAAATTATTAATGTAAATATTTCCGTTTAAAGAATAAATATTCAGTGCTTACGACGATAAAATACTATTAATGATTTTAAATTTTAAATTTTTTGTTTAAAAGAATGAACGAGGTCCAGTCAATAAATTCGCGGAACCACCATTATTGTTTTTAATTAAATTCCGCGAATTTATTGACTACGGACGGTAAATTAATGAATTGTGAGTTATAAATTTAAATTCAGATATTTCTGTTATAAGATATAAGAGCGATAAAATGCCATTAATAATTAATTATTTTCGTTTGAAGAATAAATTTTGGAGGCCAAGGGTCATAATGACTAATAATTTACATTAAAATAATTCCGTTTAAATAATAAACATTCAATGCTGAGGACAAAAAAATATCTTTAAGAATTAATAATTCCAATATTTGTTTAAATTAATAAATATTCAAATGCTAAGGGCGATAAAATACCGTTCATAAATTTTGCATTAATAATTATAAATTCAAATATTTTAGTTTACAGAACATATATTTGACGGTAAGGACGATAAATTACCGTTAACGGTTAATTTAAATTGAAATGTTGCCGTTTAAAAAATAAATATTCGAGGCTAAGGGCGATAAAATACTATTAATGATTATTAATTTAAATATTTCCGTATGAAGAATAAATATTTGAGGCTAAGGGTGATAAAATACCCTCAGTGATTAATAATTTAAATATTTACAGTTAAAGAATAAATATTCACAGCTAAGGGTGATAAAATAGCATTAATTAATTTTGCATTAACTGAAATTCAAACATTTCCCTTTAAAAAATAAATATTGAATGCTAAGGGTGATAAAATACTGTTAACGATTATTAATTCATATTTAAATGTTGCCGTTTAAAGATTAAATATTTAGTGCTGAGGGAGATAAAATAGGGATAATGAATTATTAATTTGAAGTTACGATCTTCTTCTTAATGGTTTAATTATTTATTTGAATATGAGACCCTTTTAAAAATTTAGTTAGTTTGCAAATTTTCTTGCGAATTATCATAAGTGGCAGCTGCGTTTATCTATTTTTTTTTCCTTGCGTTTAATTTTCTAAACCATTGTTTATATTATTGAATAGAATTTCAAAGAGAATTTCCACCTACATTCATTAGTAACCATGTCGCATTACAATTTTAAAGCCTACTTTTGAATAATGGGTAGCTAACTTTTCTGGTCTTAAAATACTTCCTGACCCCCACCCCTCCCCCTCTTACACACATACACACCATTATATATATATATATATATATATATATATATATATATATATAGCGTTCATAAGACAATAAATTGCACCATTTTACTTTGTCACCATATATATATATATATATATATATATATATATATATATATATATATATATATATATATATAGCGTTCATAAGACAATAAATTCCACCATTTTACTTTGTCACTGGAAGATATAAATGCGAGTTGTCTTCCTGAGTGTTTTACATAAACAAAAAATCTCAAAACTCGGTCATTCTGCAAAATCAGTACAAAAATAATAATAATGTTTTACCGTTACACTAATAATAATTAGTGTCTAAGATTGGTTAGTCATTTGTTCCGGAAGATTCCAATGTTACAAGCAACAATTATTAATAAATAAATAAATAAATATAAATAAATAAATAAATAAATAAATATATATATATATATATATATTATATATCAAGTAAGATGCACGTTTATACAAAACGCTCAGAAACATTTATAATATGTATAAACTTTCGAGAATGTGTTCTAAATTAACATTGATGGGAGGGAAGGGCAAATTGTTTATAAAAATTAATCATTAAGGATTATTTAATGCATATTTTTTGAGGGAAAGCCAAAAATTTAGTCTTCAAAGTTTTCAGGTTGGAAAACGTTCTGAAAGTTTGTCCTTTGCCGTTTCGACTTCAAATGCACTGAGTAATAACGAACTGGAAAATTTTTAGGAGGGAAAAAAGTTTTGGTACTGACACTGAGAAAAAAATTCAAAGCTAATAAAAGTATTAATAATTTGCCCTCCTCCCACTCGGGAAAAAAAAATAGTTATTTATTTAAATTTCGAGAGAACGTTTTCTTTCATAAGTGAAGGGAAACTATATTAAAAACTGTAATAAGACTTTTCATTCTTTTTTGGTTCATAATTATAAACTTACAAATGACATTTTCTGACATTTGACTGCTCATTCTTTTCTATATATATATATATACACACATTACTCACGCGGTTATCCGTGATTCACTCAACCGTGAATTGAGGTAATCGTGATTTACTAATTATGACCATTGTGCACTTATCCGTGATCATGACACCAAGTTAACCGTGATTTGGCGTGATGTTTACATCCACAGCTCATTTTCCCGCCACCCCACCACAACGCGCCTTAACCAGTGTCTCTTCGCGTTACCAAAGACAATTAATATTAGCAGCAATGTTAGCAGAGGGAGGAATTAACCTTTGGGAGCGGATTATCTCGTGTTGCGGCGAGTACAAAGTACTTAATTGTATATTATACTGTAATAGAACAATACTGTGTGTGGTGACGCGAAGTGGGAGGTCAGTCAGTGGTGGCGGACAGCTGCAGCAGCTGTACCACCCACCTACCGGCGGGATATAGTGAGTAAACCGTGAAATCGGGTTATCTGTGATTATGGACTGCCCCTCATTCACGGATAACTGCGTGAATTCTGTATAAAAGACAGGTTACAATCATTCCTTCAAAATCGAGGGTTATACAAACACAATGAAAATGCAAAAACGTAATATTAAGCTAAATAGAATAAAATGATCATGAAAATTTATACCCAAATGTACAGTTCCAGAAAAAAGTTCGCCTAGAAACAAAAAATTCTAAAACCTAAAAAAATACTAATTGGTGATATTCTATTGTTTTTTTTTAAATATTTTATTAATTTTGGCGACATTAATAAAATTTCAGACAAAACGCCAGTAATTACCAATTAGTAATTTTTCATACTTTTTAGAAATGTTTCTAGGCGAACTTTTTGCCGAAACTATACATATATAAATATGTACATATATAAATATACTTATGTAAAATCAAAGTGGTGTTCCGAGCACGTGGTGACATCTTTGAACTGTGTATATGAATGTTAAATCAATGTATAATGTTAAAATGTGTGTAGGGACATTGTGCATATATGCAATATGTAATTAACGTTGTCAACATACATCATACGAGATAAATAACATATTTAAGATAAAGTTAACAACATGGGTTGAAATTATCATCATCATCATTATTATTAACAATTATGAAACATTTACTAACTGCATCTTTTTCAAGGTCATATAAACCTTTTCTCTTCTTTCGTTTTTTTTTTTAAATATGAAGTGTTCATTAAACATTCTATAAACTAATTTGTACAAGTTTATTAGGTGGTCACTATTTGTAATTATCATTATAATAATTATATATAAAGGTTTCATCATTATATAAAGGTCTTCTTCATTATACAAAGGTCTTCTTCAAGCATAATAAAATCGAAGATGTAATAAATTTTTTGAAAATATAACAAAAAAAAATAATAAAAATTAAGGAGCTCACTTAGTATTAAGATGAACTTAGGCTTATATTATTCATTAATGTTTTCATATATATATATATATATATATATATATATATATATAGTCAGCATGATTATATACATAAATTACGAACTATTTTTAAATATATTTATACTAAATAATGTTATGTCCTTAAAATGCCAATAGCAATGTCAGCTGAAACATATCCAAATGAATAATATATAATACAACAGTGAATTATGGAATTCTAAATATTAATAGAGCTTTTTCTATTTGGTTTCACTATTCACTCCTTTGAAACGAATTGTAACACCTAATAACTACCACCATAAATGAGATATTTCAGCCGACAGTGCAACCACATTCCACTGTTTTGTTTAAGGATAATATTATAGAGAACGCTAGAAAACCATAGGGTGTAGCTTTAGCTTGTTAGAGCAGTGATTGTTAAAGCTGATGATATGTGCCTGCTATTTGTACAATGCTCATAAAGAAAACAAGGATAGAGACGTAAAAAGAACGGTCTTCAACGATGTTATTGCATATAGAGAAAAACTTATTGGATACATTTTATTCTCATCAAATGACTGATACTATTCATTTAAGCCTTTAGAGGAAACGTTGGTATGTTATCTCGTCTAAATTTTAATAATATGTTATAGTAATTTAAATTAATGTAACCTAATCAAATGTTCAGTGTATTATAACGATGTACCGTTAAATACTACAGTACGTTACTAATTCAAGAGGAAGATGGCGATTAACTTAGAAATAATAATAAATAATAATAATAATAATTCACGTGTATATAAAATAACTAAATGACTTAATAATGTACAGGTAAAATTCTTTCAACTGTATTCTTCCCTTCACACGTTATCAAACTGTTATCTGCTCATCTGTTCTGTACAACGACAAAGTCATACGGAATCGTGATCTGTATGTACTACATCTGATGGATGAACAGTGCCCAATTTTCTTTCGTATCTCACTCATACAGATAAGGCATAAAGGACAAGTATCTTGTGTTGGTTCCTTTATTTTAGTTAAACCGATGTAGTAAAGGATAAAGACTTCCACTCTTGTCCAAATAAACACTTCGACATTCGCTGAAAATCTAGCCCAAGCCTTTTGAATACTGGGGTAAGTGCGGTGCCGCTACATACAATATATAATGTATATATTAAGTGGTTCATGTGTGATGTAGCTGTAACAAACTTAACAAGCAACCAAGAGGCAGAAGTAAATGTGTGTGTGTGTGTGTGTGTGTGTAAAGAGAGTTATACTTAGACGGCAGGCAATTAAATTAACCTAACCCGAGTTATCTTGGCCTGTTGTAACTTATTACCAAATTCACTTTCTTGTCTTTTCGGTCATTTGAGTATAGACCCTCATTGGTTTCTTTTTCTACGAACATTTTCATTCCTACGAATAATGAAGCATTTCTTCTACTTTTTAACATTTCTAATGTTTTATTCATCACATTTTACATTAAAAGAAATGAAGTTTCGCTAACCGTGTCCTGTTGCGTCAGCGCAAAACAGATTCGTTCTATTTCACTCCTTTCACAACGAACTGGCACAACCTCATTCCCTTCCCAAGGCCGGAAGCACGACTGGCATTTTGGCGCTGACTTTACTGCTGGAGATTTCATTCTCTGCGAGCGTTCATATACATTCAGAGATCGCAAAATATTCAGAAATATATCACCAACACACGATGCAAAATCTTTTTGAAAGAAAGATATACAACTTACACGACACGTATCAAAGATACATTACTTGATAAAAGATTATATATATATATATATATATATATATATATATATCCAATACTTTTTATCAAACATTAACATTCTCTATTTATTGCTGTTTCAATACCTTGAAACAATGATGACCGATAAGTTTCGTGCAAACTCCATTGGACTCATTGATTTAAGGCTATTCTATTTTCATAAAACATTTGTCACTGACGACTAACTTTTCATCATTTTCTTTTTAAATATCTGAATATTTAAATTGAGTGATAAATTTTAACTAGTGAGGTATCGTGTATCAAGAATATTATTTTCATACAAGTTACTGCCAAATTATGTATCGACGATACAAATTACAAGATAACTTTCGCATTTGCGTTATTTGATGCATGATACAAGATCAAGATACATCATTAATGATGCTGTCTGTCATTGAGTGCAGTTTTGTGTGTGTGTGTGTGTGTGTGTGTGTGTGTGTGTGAAAAAAGGTAACTAT
>JAJOZX010005311.1:222500-245000 GCA_023014485.1 Bathynomus jamesi
ATTTATATCAAAATACTTTCCATTAAAAAATATAAAACAAAACTATTTGTTTTCAATTTTTGGTAGAACATTTTTACAAAGATTTTTGCACGAATGTCACGTGATTTAAAGTCATATTTTCACTACATTAAAGGAACAGATTTTTACTCTCTGTTGCGACTAATTTTAGTAGGAATTCTTTCGTTTGTAGTTACTATATTTCCTCATTTCATTATTCCTTTTAGTTTTACTTTCGTTATGTACATAATGACATAAAATTTAATTTTCATGATCAAATTAATCAATACCTATACACACCTTCTGTTCTGCTGATATTTCTCAGGTATTGGAATTTATTCACCTTTATTTTCAAAGTTCTCAGATTACATTTTTTTGTAAGACTAAAACTCGGTTTAAATAATTTGGTATATGAACCTTAATACTTAATTATGCATTATCTGTAACCCAATTATCCATAAAAGCATAAAAGCAGACGAATGCTAAACTACACGAAGTGTGTAGCTAATTAATATTTTTATAAACGATTTCTTGTACGTAAAATTTGTAACAAAGTATTCTTGTCCTTTCATATTTTATTATCCTTGAAATGACTTGCTCTTTTAATCGACATTTTAATTTTCAATATGTTCCAACGTGCAACTTTTTTTTTTTTTAACAATTTTTGACGTGTTTGAGGTCATTTTAATATAATGGCTCTGAGCAACCTCCCTGAGCACGTCTAAAATATCGCTTACTTTCTTTAAAAGTAAGAGGTTACAGACACTTCAGATGTAACCCAACACAGAAATTTACACTTATGCAGTGGCCTACGTTAAGTTCACGAATGCAATGGGAAAACCAAGGACAAGGTCCGTATTAAAAATACCTCATTTGAGATTTGCATTTTGGAATTAGCAAAGTAAATTTGAGGGATGTAATTGTATTCAGATAATATAATTATGCAAAAGCTATATATATATATATATATATATATATTATATATATATATATGTTACAGTCAATGTCTAAAATCAGGCAATTTGTAAATTGACTGAAATTTTAGGCAATTTGTAAATTGACTGAAATTTTAGGCAATTTGTAAATTGACTGAAATTGTAGGCAATTTGTAAATTGACTGAAATTGTAGGCAATTTGTAAATTGACTGAAATTTTAGGCAATTTCTAAATTGACTGAAATTTTAGGCAATTTGTAAATTTACTGAAATTTTAGGCAATTTGTAAATTTACTGAAATTTTAGGCAATGTGTCAAATTGATGATCCACACAAAGCCTAACCTAACCTAACCTAACCTTTCTGGTAATGCTGCATATGCATGCCCACTGGTATTTCCCAATATACTGCATAAAAATTTATTAGGTTAGGTTAGGTTAGATTTTGTGTGTATCATCAGTTTGACATATTGCCTAAAATTTCAGTCAATTTACAAATTGCCTGATTTTAGACATTGACTAATATATATATATATAAAACTTCACGAGTCCACTTTCCAAGAGAACGTCATTATTTGTAAATCCTTAGTTCCTAACTTATTTGCAACGATGAAACTGTACTTCTGATGCTGAACCATACACACCAATTAGGAATAAAAAAGAATAAAAAAAAAAAAATAAAAAATAAAAATAAAAAAAAAAATATATATATATATATATATATACAGGGTGGGCCGTAAGTTTCCATACATAGGAAAAATAAACATTTTTTTATGGACAACCATTTTTATTTATATAATATGCTCTACATGGTTGCCATTGTTTTGAAAACACATTTCAATACGTGTTCCCCACTGTTGATGAACACGCATTAGCACAGTTGACGTTATGCTTGTAATGGCGTTGGTGATACGTTCCTTTAGATGATTTATGTCTCGTATCTTTTCCTGATACACCATGGCCTTCAAGTGCCCCCAAAGATAGAAATCAAGGGGGGTGAGATCTGGGGATCTGGGAGGCCACTCCACAGGACCACGCCGACCAATCCAAGCATCCGGAAACTGCTGATCCAAATACCGACGCACGTATTTAAATTTTCCTATGTATGGAAACTTACGGCCCACCCTGTATATATATATATATATATATACACTTTAACAGCTGATAGCTCAATTGATGTTTCTTTCTTTCCAAGTTAAACCCATTAGAATTAATAATGGCAGTCGGACTAAGCTTTGAACAAAGGAAATTCATTCTAAAATGCTACTGGAAGTGTGAAAACGCAGTTGAAGTGCAAAGACAGTTTAGGAGGGAGTTTCAAACAGATCCACCAACGCGACTTACCATCACTCGAATTAGAGATAAGTTTGAAGCCGATGGAACTGTTCAGAATGTCCACAAGAAGCGTTCCGGAAGACCACGGACATCGACAAGCCCCACAAAGCAGGAAAGAGTACTGGAAACGTATCACCAAAGTCCAAGAAAATCTGTGCGGCAAGCGAGTCGTGAGGTAGGAATTTCAGAATCGTCTGTCCAACGCATTTTGAAGCGCTGTCAATGGAAAAGTTACATTCCAAGATTAGTCCATGCTTATGTAATGAAGATGATCCAGACCGAAGAGTGGAGTATTGCGAGTGGTACTTGGCACGATGTGGATGTGGATTGGACGAAGGGGTTTCGTAGAATACCCTCCGCGTTCACCAGACCTCACACCACTAGACTTTTTTTTATGGGGATACTTAAAAGACAAAGTCTACGCTATAAAACCTGCAACAGTCGCTGAATTGAGAGCAGCCATTGAACGAGAATGCACACAAATACCAAACGAAATGTTTCGTGATGTTTGCGATTCCATTGCTTCGCGTTATCAGCAGTGCCTGGACCAGAACGGACGTCAGTTTGAAAACAGGCGTTGACAAAACAATTAAATAATGTCTGTAGATTCTATTACATTTTGAAAATGAAATGTATTTTAATAAACACTGCCTTTATAATTATTTAAAGTGTGTATACATTTTTTTGGGACGCCCTGTATATATATATATATATATATTAGGGTGGCCCTTAGTTGTATGTGATTTTCTGAAATTAAATATTTTTCATCTCCCAACCTCCAAAGTTGTTCTAATCCATGTAAAAATGCTCTGTGTAAATTTTCAGCTCAATCAGACAATATTAAGATGGCCCCCAAAGGCCCTAAAGTTTCAGATTTTAACAATATTGATATTTTTTCATATAAAACCGTTTTTATCTTCTTTACAGTGTTTTATTCGAAAGAAATATAGAATATAATCGAAAGAGAATTCAATTTACAATAAATTTAGTTATAACCATTATTTACTTAAAACCAAAATTGGACGAGATATTCACGGAAATTGAAAAGTATCATAAGTGCGTAAAAAAAACCGCTTCTGGAAGGTTCTAGAAAGTTCTGCGCCTGCGGCCTATATAAGCGGCGTAATTATTTGTTGTAAATAAAATTCACTTTCGATTATGCTTTGTGATTATTTTCCCAAACAAAGTTTGCAAATGAATTATAAAGGTTTTATATTAGAAATACCAATTATCGGTGAATTTTGAAACTTTAGGGCCTTTGGGGGCCACCTTAATATAGCCCAATTGAGCTGAAATTTTGCACAGAGCACCTTTTTATATATTGGAAGAAGATTAGGGGTTGGGAGCAAGTAATTTCAAAAGTTGAAAAATACGGGCCACCCTAATATATATATATATATGGGGGTGGGGGTATGTGTGTATGTTATGAGTGTGTTGCGAGAAGTAACAAGAAAATAGTAAAAATATAATAGTACAATAGTAAATGAAATATCTATTCTCTCAAAATCTTCCAAAATACATACACCACAAAACCGTGAAGACGGGTGAACTGACTGAGTTACAACACAACTTCTCTACGTACGTCAATAATACTTCCATTAAATGTAAAGATAAGGATGGTACGTTCTACATTTTAAATACTTCATTTTTTTTCACTGATGTTGGCCACAAAAAGGTCTTCTAATTTGAGCTGAAAAACCTTAAATTACAAAAAATACGTCAGCTTCGATTTTGAAGTAATTTGCCGAGTAGATATACAGTATATTGCATAATCTTTCAAAATATGCAAAACTTACAATGCAAAAACTAACACCTCTTACTATAAGTTTATGACGACGTAAAACATAACAGGTAGTTCGCTTCGGCCTCCGATCAGCTCTCAATATATTAGAAAATAGGTCAAGACGCAGGTGGTTATTCGAAATTATGAAACACCCTTTATAATCTCTTTTAAACATTTCCACGGCAGGTACTAGCTTCGGTGGAACTAAATTCTAGAACCCTGGATATTTTATAAGAAAAGAAATTGTCGCAAATACTAATGTTAAACCGCTTTAGCTCTTAAAAACCGCCATTACCCACTGGCACTGTTGCTAAGGGTAAACCCACGGATTATGGTTCAGCATTCTGAAGTCTTGAATGAACTCGCCAAGCATCCTACTGTTTTTAATGATAGCAAGTTTAAGTCAGATAATCTACATTCATACGATTTATGCCTTACTGAATTGGTAAGTATAGCTGCCCTAGCTTGAACCTTTTCTAATTTTTTTTTATGCCTCTTCCAGTACAGCGAATAAAATTACACCGCATACTCGAGATGAAGCAACGATCAGCAATTTACGCATTATAAAGAGACAGTATAACATTTTTGATACGAAAAGTGAACATTCTTCTGCATATATACGACACATTTTAACTGCAAACAACACACAGTATAATTAATGTAAAGAACGACGCTCGTGTAGAAGAGCGTCCGCACTAGATGAGGAGAGAGAACGAGCAAATGAAAAATGAGGCACCTCCCAAGAATCGAACCCGGGATCATCCAATTGCCGGTCAGATATGCTAACCACTGCACCAAGGTCCCCAATCAGTCACAACTCGTAATTCTCCTACATACGAGCGGAATCGAATGCCCTGAGGGGGCACCTTCTCATGCCGTACATATATACATTTTAACCGCAAACAACACAGTATAATTAATGTAAAGAACGTCCGCATAAGATGAGGAGAGAGAACGAGCAAATGAAAAATGAAGCACCTCCCAAGAATCGAACCTGGGATCATCCAATTGCTTGTCGGATATGCTAACCACTGCACCAAGGTCCCCAATCAGGCATATATATATATATAGTGTTTAGAGTAGCGGTAGCGCCGCTGCTTTTGAGGAAAAATAGCGAAAGGAGTAGGGGCGCTACATTTTAGATGAATTCTAACCGCTACTCATTACTTTTAAAGTGAATAAAAACTATTCTTGTTTTGGTCCACTAACAACGACGTGGTGGTGCTTGGAAGTCTGCCTCCGTTATCAGCTGGAATGGGCTGTATTTGGCCCTGTCAGCATAGCGTTCCTGATGCTGCCGCATGCATGTAGTCACTTATTTTATTATAATTTTATTATAAATAAACAATGCGTATTTGACTGTTATTATTATTTTCACTACGGTATGATGAAAAAGTAGCATGAAATAGTCCACTTCTACTAGTAGCACTTATTCCTACATTATTAGCAATCAAATAAAAGAACTGTGAATTGAATCAACACAATTTTTACTATCCAACCACTATAAAAGACATGAGGAGATATTAGTTTCTTCCTTTGGCTTGCTTTATTCATGCCCTATTGTTTTCTATACAGTACACACTTTTTTTTCTCGCACAGCTACTCAGTAACTGAAAGCAACAAATTAGCTACTGAATTTGTGAATTGCAGATATGTACAGGATGTCCTAGAAGTTTGAACTCATAGGGAAAATAGACTATATTTTTAAGGTTAAACAAACACGCACTTCCAATGCCAGCAGTTTTACATATTCCATGAAAGAAAATACCCTGATGGCTCAGTATACCAATCAAGAGAAGGTGGAACTGGTATTGCTACATGTTTTCGGAAAAAGCCAGAGGGAGACATGTTCGTGAAATAACTGACATGCCTCCCTCTGGCTTTTTCCAGAAACATGTAGCAACACCAGTTCCACCTTCTCTTGATTGGTATACTGAGCCATCAGGGTATTTTCTTTCATGAAATATGTAAAACTGACATTAGAAATGTGTTTGTTTCACTTTAAAAATATAATGTCTATTTTGCACCCTGTGCATTGATTCTATTTTCTAATACTTGCACAAATTGCACATACGTTTTGGGGAATTATTATTCCAATTTTGAATGCTTTTCAAAAGTAGTGGCGTAGCTGTAGCGGTAGCGGTAACACCACTATTTTCAGGAGGTAGAGCGCACAACACTACATATACAGTGGCGTTCAAAAGTTTGCGTCCACCTTAGTTTCAGACAATTTCTAGAAAATAATACAACTCTGAGAAAGTATGTCTGCTAGTGTATATTAAGGTATTTTCTTTTACAAGAAATGGTATTTCATATATTCTACTACATGTGTAAGTAATGTAGCTTTTATTTCATAAGGACACATTAATGAAAATGGTCCTTTTTGGTCCTGCTACGTTTTTTGCTTTGCAGTATAATAACAATGATATTAACCCAGGTATTGGTGACAGACCATAGCCAAATATTATTAATCCTCAAAATAGTGTATTCATTAGGCCGGGTCGAAATTTTATATTGAAAAGGTACATATTGTGAGGGGTTTGAATGGAAAACAGGAACGCCCTCATAAATTATTTTCGCTGTTTAAAGCCTCCTACCCCTGGCACAATTTTTCACTTTTTTACCTATTTTTTGACCTATATTGAAGAATATTATATTTATACGAGACTTACTCTACATTCAGGTTTTTTGATGAGGGAGTTGTTTCAAGAGCAACAAGGGTTATTCAACTTGGAGGCGGAGTTATCCCCCAAGAGAAAGAGAGAGAAGAAGGAGAGAGAGAGAGAGAGAGTTACAAGGAGTTACAAGGAAAAGAAGTACCTCAAAAGGCCTTGCGGCCCATACCGAGGAGGTACCAATGGCAACGGGTGCCAGGGAAAATTTTGTCTTTCAACTATGCTAGCAGTAGTAGAAAACTGGATAGAAAAGTATATAAATAGCTCTATATTTACCTTGCTCACAGAGACACCGTGCAAGCGAACTCCTGCAGAGTTTTCTTATGTTTTAATCTTAAACTATCAACGTGTTAAAGTAATTCCCACATATACTAGTCCTAAATCGTTTCAAATCCAACTTCTAACCATTGTTGCGAGTTGGGTTATCATTTGAACTAAACATGCTTCTAAAATCGACATCTTTGAACCCGCGTCACATAAGCGTCGATTGTAGCCCATATGCCTAACGAAAGGGATTAACTTTGTGGCATTTTTCGCCAGTTTCCAATCCACCTACCTACTTCCCCACCAATACCCAGCGCGCGCACTTCGGCCATTAGCCAGCGGTGAGGTACCTTATCAAAGGCCTTCTAATCAATCGCCCTACTCTTATCATACTCACTCAACATGACGTAGAAAAACTCGAGCATGATGGTGAGACACGACCTATGCCATCTAAACCCATGTTGGAGTCCCCAAGTAGCTTGTAAGAATCCAAATGGTCAACAATCCTACTCGCTATTATCCCCTCTAAATATTTACCTACAACTGAAGTTAAATGGTGTTATTTATAGAGGTTCCAAGCCTCTCTTCCCACGCATGAGATAGCAGTAGCGTCCTAATCGTAACAGTAGAGAAAAAGACAATACTAAAAGTTCTTCTTTTTTTTCCTGCAGTCAGAGGAGAACATCCCTAACCTAAGCTAAAAGGACAGAGTGGGATGGGAAGGGGTCCTAGTAACCCACGGGACAGGTTTGTACAACAGACTTCACCCGCCCTCCCAAAAGAGAGAACCTAAAGGAATTGGCAGCCAATTTCTCTAGAATCCCACGACTCGGGACCGGAGGGCTGTCACACCCCAAGTATAAAGTTTACTACACCCACAAGGAACGTGCATAACCTTTATACCCCCTGCGGAGCCTTTATACCCCCTGCAAAATTTTATGATTCTAGGCTAGGGTTTAAAAATACGTTTTTGACTACTAAAATATGATTTTCATCGCTCTGCCGGGGGCAGAAGATGATTACCTATTAAGCTAAGATTTTGCAGAGGCTATTTTCTCATGCATGCGCAAGTTTTTGTCTATTAGAATATGGAAATCGAAAAAAATGTAAAATCGATCCACCCTATATATATATATATAACTTCGTTCACATTTAAAAATAAAATTTGAAACATCTGATATTCAGAGTTTTTCTACAACAAAAAAAAATTTAATACGAGAAATGTATGGACTTCATGCTCCACTAATTCTATTGCTGTGGGTGAGGCTATAAATACCTTCTCACTTCCATTCTAAACTTCTCTCATATATATATATATATATATATATATATATATATATATATATTGTTTATCTAATTCTTTATTGCCGTTTCTCTGGTTTCGAAGATTCGAGATAAGGCATACCCCATTAAATTATACGAGTGTCAGCATCGGGTCACTAATTATACGAGCCATGAGAAGGTCCAGTTTTAAATAGCGATAATTAAACGAGTCTTTGTAAAAAGTTGCCTGATGAGGTGATATTTTTTTAAAAACCATTTCCAGTTCCAGACGATTTAATTTACAGGGCATAATAAATTTTACGAAGCTAATTTAGAGGGGTACCATAATTCGCTCTATTTTCACCCACACGTGTCTTGAATTTCTTCTGAAAGGTCACATGATGAGGCGTTGATTATTTTTTTTAAATTTATTTATTGTATCGTGTAAGAATTCCGCGATACAATATACTTTTACAGATGGGAGGAAATGTCTCTAAGGGCTGAAGAACTTCGTGCCCTGATGGTTTTTCTTCATGGGTAATTACCTTCCACTTTTATATTTCAGAGCCATAAACCGATTCACATACCATCCTCAGCTAGCTCTAGCTCTCTAGCTAGCTCTCTCTCTCGAGTACAAGATCAAAAAACAAAGCGTTTCTCTCTCTCTACGAATGGGGATATCTGACACGTCCCAGATTTCACGGGGCAGCCAATCACACCACTGTGGGCAGAGCCAGGACCTGTTTGGCCGCTATACAGGCCTACGCGTTAAGCCCCGCCCAAAATTAACTGATAGCCAATAGGAAGCTCGCGAATCTCTTGTTGTGGGTTGGTCACAAGCCCCCTTTATAAAAAAGGGTCAGTTCATCTCAGAGCCTCAGTTCGTATGCTATTTTCGCTTAGTGCTTTTCAAATATACACTGAGTCAGTTATCGCTCTACAATTCTCCCGATTTGTTTGAAGATCAAGATTTCTACCCATCAGCTGCGCTCGACCTTTTCAACGCGGTGGAACAGAATGAACTATCTACGCAAGTTGTTTCAGAAAATTGTGACGAAATGCAAGAACCGTTCAATGAAGACGATATTAAAATGTTAGTAGTTAATTTGTGATTATATTCTGCGGTTCATTCAGTCTTAACTTATAAGTGCCATAATAAATGCGATTTGAAAATAGTTTGTGCTTTATTCTCGGCCTATATATAGGGTGTCCCATAAGTCCGGCATCATAGGAGAAATTCATATTTTTCTATTTCTACAAACCATAATTCATATTTCTCTCTTTCTACAGGCCATAATGTCTGTGAGCAAGGAAGAACGAATCCAGATAATTCTACTCATAGAAAATCGGAGTCAAAGACCGCGAGCCAATAACACAGAGTTGTGTTAGCAGACTTGTTGCAAAGTTTAAGGAAACAGGATCCATAGAAGATAAACCACGCAGTAGACCTTCAAGGAGGTCCACTGACGATGATACAGCGACTGCTATCCTGGCTCATTTTAACAGAAGTCCCAATAAGTCTCTTCGGCGATTGTCCGCCGAGACAGGAGTGTCGAAAAGTAGCATCCATCGCATTCTTCAGCCACACAAATGACATCCATATAAACTTCAGATCCTACAGAAATTAAGCGAAGATGATCCCAACCGGCGGATGGAATTTTGTGAATGGGCTACGGGACAATATGCTCAGGATGCCAATTTCCCATCCACCATTCTGTTCAGTGACGAAGCTGTTTTTTATGGGAATGGTGAGGTAAATCGACAGAACACCCGCTACTGGTCTCGAAACAACCCTCACTGGTATACCTCTTCAAAGGAACAAGGTGCATCTCGGGTGATGGTATGGTGTGGCATTTGGAAGGGTCGCATCATAGGTCCCCTCTTTTTCGATGAACATGTCACTGGAGGCACCTACCTACGTATGCTCAAGGAAGAAGCATTTCCCAACATGGTTTCAGCAAGACGGCGCTCCTGTACATTACAGCACCCAAGTAAGGGAATACCTGTACCAACAATTCCCTGGTCATTGGATAGGACGACGAGGGCCTGTGGAATGGCCAGCTAGAAGCCCGGATTTCACGCCACTAGATTTTTTATCTCTGGGGCCACTTGAAAGCGCTGGTATACGCAGAGAAAATTAGGAGCGTTGAACATTTGCGGCAGCGCATTATTGGGGCATTAACACCATTACTCCTGACATCATTCACCGTGTGCTTGCTGACTTGGTATCACGTCTGAATTTGTGTATTGAAAACAATGGTGGACATATTGAGCACGTTCTGTAAATAAAAGCTTTTGTTTTGCCTTCTTTTATTATTTTTCCATAATGCCGGACTTATGGGACACCCTGTATATTCATCGTTCGTATTTATTATGCTATTATTGTTTTTGATCATATATATTCCATTGTGTATATATATTTTTCTATATATTTCGTGAAATTGAATCCATTAATTCGTCTACTGTAAATAAACAGAATTATATAATGGTGTTTTATTTAATTCCTTTGGTTGTACACGGCATTTAATTACAGCAAATGGCTGCCTTCTAAAACGGATTTCTAAATCAAATACCAAATATATCTGGATAGCACAATCTGGCAACCTTAATAATGTACACATGAACAAGCCAATTACGCCTTCTAACCAATTGGCTGGTTAAGCCAGAATATATGCTTTAATTAAATAAATAGCGCAATCGGTAGCTCAGCCAGATAAGCCAACTGGCTGGTTAAGCCAGAATATATGCTTTAATTAAATAAATAAACGCAATCTGGCAACTCAGCCAGATAAGCCAACTGGCTAGTTAAGCCAGAATATATGCTTTAATTAAATAAATAGCGCAATCTGGCAGCTCAGTCAGATAAGCCAACTGGCTGATTAGGAACATCTTAAGACAACGGCCGCTCGGCAGAAGTCTTAATATGCGCTTGGCTCTGGCCAAGCGAACACCTCTCTCTCCTTCTCCTCTCTTTCGGGATAACTCCGCCTCCAAGTTGCATAACCCTCGTTGATCTTG
Organism: Bathynomus jamesi; assembly: GCA_023014485.1. Taxonomy (NCBI): domain Eukaryota; kingdom Metazoa; phylum Arthropoda; class Malacostraca; order Isopoda; family Cirolanidae; genus Bathynomus; species Bathynomus jamesi. The sequence continues at coordinate 233,769 of JAJOZX010005311.1, forward strand.
CAACATTCCCCACTCCCACTTTGTTGCATAACATCGTGCAACATTCCCCATCCCTCTTGTTGCATAACTTATGCAATATTGATCGACATTTTCAATTGCATTATTCATACATTATTCATACAGTAATTTTAACACCTGGTCTATTATACTGGTATGCATATGAAATTTTTTTGTCTGCTGTGAGGGTTTTTTCAACTCATATTATATAATTCGACCATGCTGAATTCGAAAATGACATTGGTTTTCCTCAATCAGGTCAGGTTTTTTCTCTATTGGCCATTTATTACAAGTCCAATTTTATCCCCAAATTTATTGATTTTTTTAGCTTAAACACTGTAGATACGAGTAATATTATAAGAACACTCGTGAAAAATGAAAACATTGTGTGAATAAATACTTTTATTCATACAATGAACATGGAAAAAAGTTTATTCAGGAAGGAAGGAAGTTTTTTTGGCTTTCCGTCTGTGTTTTTCTTTGGGCACGTCTCGCTTCAAACACCAGCAATAGTCCGCCAGCATATTGATATCCCAGTTTCCCTGGTACCTCTCTTCCATTATTTTGATATCTTGGTGAAATCGTTCACCCTGTTCCTCACTATAATCCCCGCAATTTTCAGGAAAATAGTCCAAGTGGGACCACAAAAAGTGCATTTTTATGGACATGCGCAACCCATGAGCTTTGAAAGCTTCCATCAAGTTTTCGACAACGGACTCGTATTCTGGACTTCTACGCTTGCCAAGAAAATCAGTGACAACTGATTTGAATGCCTGCCAGGCATTCTTCTCAGTTGGAGTCATTGCGTTTTCGAACTGAGTATCCTTGATCAAAGTTCGAATTTGAGGACCATCAAAAACCCCAGCATTTAGTTTAGCATCAGATATATGAGGAAATTTACTCTCGAGATATCGGAATGCTGAACCCTCCTTATTCATTGATTTGATGAAATTTTTCATCAAGCCTAGCTTAATATGAAGTGGTGGGAGCAAAATTTTGTTGGTGGTACAAGGGGCACTGAAACGACATTATGCGACCCAGGTTCAAAATTCTCTCTGGATGCCCATTCACGCTGTGCATAGTGCTTCTCATCCGCTCGGCTATCCCATTTGCAGAGGAAACATGGGTATTTCGTGTATCCCCCTTGCATTCCCAATACAAATGCCACAATCTGAAAAAAAATGAAAATATTTAAAGAATTTAGAGAATTTGTTCTATCAGATTAAAAAATCTATGCATTGGACTGTATCACTTCTGTGGGGAAGTTAAGTGTTCTTATACGCTCTCAAATAACCTTTGGAAAAACAACATAGTCAATAGCAATAGTTTACTTATGATATTAGTATTAGCTCCAAATCTCCACAGATCCTCCAGTTATGTTGGTCGTATACGAGAGCATCCAGTAAAATTTTCATGTTATCGTAGCTCTCAGTAAGTTGTACGGAATGTGCTACAGGGACTGATGCAACCCTATTCCCAATGTTGAGAAGTACTGCTTTCAAACTTCGTTTAGACGAGTCTATAAATAGCCTCCATTCTGATGCGTTATATGGCAGGCCCAAGGATTCGATTAGCCCCTCAACATTGCAGCAGTACACTAAGGAAGAGGTATTTTCGTGCACTGCAAAAAACTTGCGGAATTCTTCCTCTCGTTTCCTATACCAGGAGAATGTTGTTCCCGGAGCCAGCAAGTTGTCCTCTCGAAGTCGTGAGCCCAAGATCTCGGCAGCTAATTTGGAAAGTCCTAAATCCCTGGTAAGATCATTAAGTTTGGCCTGGTTGAGAGGCCTCGGCTCATTTGAAGCGGTATTTTGAGGTATATACGACTGGGACTGGTCATTGGCATTGGTCATTGATTCATCATCAGAATCATCGAAGTCCAGGGTTTGAGGTGGGTCGGGTATTGGAATTCCAGGACCATGGGGTACAGGTCTCATAGCAGAAGGAATGTCAGGGTATACAACAATGTGTTTATTCTTCTTGTTATCTCCTGAAAATAGAAACACAGAAACATGGATATAAAACTTGCATATGAAATAGAAGAAGCATTCAGACAATGGCGGCTCGTGAGGGAAGGCTGCGGTCTGTAAGATATGAAATAGGTCGATGGAGTCTGTATATTTTCTTTCTTTTTCATTCATATTGTCCCTTCGGGGACAATATGAATGAAAAAGAAAGAAAATATACAATCAGTGTATATGTAAATGTAACTTGTATAACAATATGTATGTGTAAATGTATTTTCTATAACAATATGTATATGTATGATTACCATTATGGTGAATATTATGCTATATATGGTGAATATTACATTATGGTGAATATTATGCTATATATGGTGAATATTACATTATGGTGAATATTATGTCAAGTTTCATACGAGGATTTCAAAATATTTAAGAAAAATAAATTTATAAGCCCACCTTGGAGGTTTGTCATGCAGAAATAGCAATCTGTCACGTGATCCTTTCCTTCTCTCCAAATCATGGGAATTCCAAAAGGCAAAGATTTCGCTCTGCCTTTGCTCCATCTTCTCAAATTTTCAATGCACGTCTTGCAGCACATATGAGGGGCGAAATTTTTGTCCTGGTCCCCAAGCTTAATTCCAAAGTATGCTCTATACATTGTCTTCACAAATTTAGTGATTTGGGGCTGGTTATTTGGCATGGTAACCGTCCCACATATGTAGCAGAATCTATTGGGATCATTTTTACACGCTCTATTCATTATGAAATATTTTATCTATATGCCTGAAAAGTAAAAAAAGATATTATACAAGTGAAACAAGTGATGATAGATGTTACTGTTCCAATTCCGCTTTGACAAAATCACGAAAAATTCTATTTTACTTATAAGGCCAGAGCAGGATAACCTGAGCTGATTGAGAAAAACGGATTGCAGATTCGAAATCAACTGGAAAACCTCTATAAGAATCACTTACAAAACCATTGACAGCAAAATTGATGCATACCAGTGTTATAACTGATAAAACCATTTAGTCAATGACAATGTAGCAATTTGATTAAAAAATAATTACTAATTTTCTCTATTCTCTCTTTACAGGTCGTAATTGAAATGTCTAAGGTACTAAGTTTATCCCAGAGAGGACAAATAATTGCCCTTTCAAGAGAGGGAATGTCCCAACGCCAGATTTCGGCAAAAATTAACGTTTCAAAAGGGGTCGTCCAGAGAACTATAAGAAGATATAAAGAATCTGGATCTGGATCTGGATCTGGCAGACCTAAAGTGATTATTGATTCTGAGGACCATTACTTCAAGGTTACATCACTGCGTGACAGAAACGCCACAGCTACACAGATTCAGGCACAGTCGAATGAACAACGGGACTCTCCAATAAGTACAAGTACTATAAAAAGAAGACTCATAAAAGCTGGTCTCCATGACAGAGTTGATGTGTCCAAACCACTAATGAGGAAACAAAATAAGGCTAAAAGATTGGAGTGGGTAAGGGAATATCGAAATTTTACTGTAGACGACTGGAAAAAAGTTATTTTTTACTGATGAATCAAAAGTGGAACTTTTTGAGTCTCATAGAAGAGTTTATGTTAGAACGTAGAACCAACGAAAAACTGATAGATCCCTGCATAAAACATTCACTAAAACATGGTGGAGGCAACATTCAAGTTTGGGGTTCTTTCAGTTATTCTGGAGTTGGAGATCTTCACAGAATCACTTACACTCTCACAAAAGAGAAGTACCACTCCATACTAGTGAGACATGCAATACCATCAGGATTGAGCTTTGTGGTCAAGGATTCATTTTCCAGTAGGATAACGATCCAAAGCACACTTCTAACCTTTGCATGAACTATCTCAACAAGAAAAAAGATGAAGGTGTTCTACAAATTATGAAGTTTCCTCCACAAAGTCCTGATCTCAATCCAATAGAGCATCTTCGGGACCATTTGAAGAGTTTGAAAACTAAAAAGAATATAACTTCTCTTGATTCTCTCTGGGAGAATGTAGAAGAATGCTGGAACGGCATAGCACAAGATGTTATCCAGAAACTTGTCGAATCTATCCCTCACAGAATGGAAGCTGTCATTAAAGCAAAAGGAGGTCATATCGATTATTAATAAGATTATGCAATTAAATTGTTAATTTCTTTACTAATTGATAATAATTACATTTAGAAGCAAATAATGTAACAATAAAAAATCACATTTTTTTGTAATTGCCATATATATATATGAGTATTCCTGAGGATGTCATTAGACGAAAGCGCTTGAGCACCCCCTTTGTGTTTCTTTTTTCCTTCGTGGTTTTATTCATCATATATATATATATATATATATATATATATATATATATATATATATATATATATATATTTGTGTGTATATATACTTTGTGTTCCTTTGTGAGAGTTTGAACAACAATTCAGGATCGACCCGTCTCACTTGTGGGATTTGGTGAAGGAGGGAATTGCTGTCGGTGTGCTGGAGATTCCTTACTTCTCTCGGTAGGGCATTGAAAAGCTTTGGGCCTCGTATTTTGAGGGTATTTTCCAGCCTCGTTTTCATGGCCCCCCGTCCCACCGCAGCTGAGACTATACAAAATCTGCCTCTTCTCTCATTCCAGTTTGCTTTTCTTTCATTTCTAAGGTTAGGGACAAAGCCCTCAAGTATTTTGCATATGTATATTATTGTGTACCGCTCTCGCCTTCTTTCGAGAGAGTAGAGTTTCAGGGATTGTAGTCGAGACCAGTAAGTCTTCACCTTCCGTTTCTTCTATCTTAGACGTAAAAGTCCTTTGCATAGCTTCAATGTTCGCACTGTCTCGTTTTCTGTATGGGCTTGTGAGTACTGAGCAATACTCAATTATTGTTAGGACTAGGCTCTTCCATAATTTGAGTATGATGTTTGCTTTTCTGCTGCGGAAGCTCCTCCAGATGATTCCCATTATTTTTCTAGCCGTTGTAATTTTTATTTTATAGTGCTCTCTGAATTCTGTATCCGACGACATTATTACAAAGCTGGGCACTTGCGGTTTTTTTGCGGTACTGCGGTACTGCGGTACTACCGCACTACCAAACCGGTACCGCATAACGCAGTACCGCAAAGGATCGCTGAAAGTACAGCAGTACCGCTACCGCATTCAAATTTCCCGCGGTACTTTCCGCGGTACCGACAAACACGGTAGTACCGCAGTACCGCAAAAAAAACCGCAAGTGCCCAGCTTTGCATTATTACTCCCAGATCCCTGACTTGTAGATCTGGTGTTATCTGTTTGTCTTGCAGAGTTGTGTACTTTTTATTCTGCAGCTCCTTGTTATTACCATATCTTAGAAGTTGGAATTTTTCTTCCTTGAACTTCATATTGTTGTGTTCTGCCCACTGGAATAATGTTTCAATGTCGTTTTGAAATTTTCTTATGTCACCTTCGTTCAATATTTCCTTACATATCTTTGTGTCATCTGCGAAACATGATACAATACTGTCTTTAAGGTCTCCATTGTTATGAATAGCAATGGAGCTAATACTGTCCCTTGTGGGACAGTATGGGATGAATTTCACAATTAAACATGTGAAATGAATGAATAATGCAAACGAGGTGTATTTCTGAATACATGAAAGGCCTTGGAATCATTTTCTTTTTCCTTGTGGGTTTGCATCATATATAGAGACATATATTTTTTTTCTCAAGCGTTTTTCTTTCGACTTCTACACAATGTTCACTATCAGGCGTTTGAAAGCCGAAAGTCGATTTTTAAGTCATATTTTTATTTAAACACTATTTGTAGGTTACACAACTGTACAAAGGTTGAACACGAAACAAGTTACAACAGTAGAGAAAGTTGTAACAGTTTATATCAAATAGGGTACTTAAATACTGCCGTTTTAGCAACAGCTTTCCTTTCTATAATCAAATATTGCATGGTTCAAGATCTGAAGACATACATTTCAAGCAGAGATATGATAACCTATATGAAAATCATAAGTTGGGTGAAAATCGTAGTGATTGAAAATATGTGAACTGGGCTTTTGCCAGAATTTCGGGTGTAATTCCCCCAAAAAAATTCAGTTGGACTAATTTCGGGGGTCAATTGACCCCCCTGACCTCTCGCCTCCTACGCCTATGCTCATGATCATATATTATGAAAAATTAACAAAACTTCTTGAAATCATGCTAGGTATAAAAAATAAAGTTGCTCCTTTTACGTAAGTTAACTATTTTATCAGTTATAATTAATTCTAATAACAGACGTTAATGGGACAGTAATTATCAAGTTTAATCACTTCGTTTGAAGACTGGAGTAACATTGGCAAACCTCCAAATCTTCAGGACGTTCTCGTATCAAGCGATAAAAAAAAATTAAGGCGGGCAAACCGAACGAGTTTGAAGGGTAATTTTCACACACACACACACACACACACACACGCGTTTGGCTATCCTACAAAACTGCGACATTTTCAAATTTAACTTTGTATCGCGACATTCACCCAATATAAAAAGCCTAATAAATTTTACCAAACTTAACCTAAACCTTAATTACATCCCCTTTTTATATAAAAAATTAACATTTATAAAATTAAACCACGGCGATACTGTTAATGTCATGATATGCACGTTCGTGTCGTGATAGGCTGTGCGCGTGTATCCTCAAGATTGTCGCGAACAACACAAAGCCTAATAAATAGATCCCCTCGACCCAGGGCCCGGGCTGGAAGATAGAGGTGATGGTGATCGAGGGTGAAGGGGCCCGCAGTCAAAAGTAACACCAGGGCAGGTTATTTGTCTCCCGGGACTTGCCTCGATTATGGGTGGGCTTACAAAAGTAATTTCTAAGAATTTCATGGCTATATTCTTCAGTTTCTTAAGAACTCTCGGACAGTAAAGTTCTGGCACATGTAAATAATAATAAAAACTCGATCTGGATATCTCGGAAAGAATAAGAGAGTTTTTCGAATGGTCCACGAGTCGTCTTGGCATTTAGTATGGTAGCACTGTTTAAGTTGGTAAAACGGAGAGCACCCCCGCCTCTCTCAAAGGGTATCCCCTATTTTTAATGGGTTTCCTACTGATAGTGTATGGCAAAAAAAAACGGACTACAACTTAAGGAGGAAACACTAATAGTCCGGTTGTACGGGGTGGGAACCCTGCATTGTTTGTTATAAAGAAAATCTTGACATATTTTGAAAGCTTATATCACCCCATTCAAGAATCCATCGGGTGTACACCTGACCCCCGCTTGGCTTTTTCAATATGGACGCCATTTTCCAAGATGGCCGGCGAAACTGAAAAATCCCATATCCTAGTCAATACTTGATGGATTTTGATGATCTTGGTGTCATTTCTAGGATTTTTTAGGATGACGAGTCGATCTGGAGGGGTTGCAGATACTTTGGATGTCGTTTTGACCCACATTCGTCAATACTCAAGGTCATTGGAGGTCAAACGCCCCCTGAAATAAGGAATATCCCATATCCCGGGCAGTCGTGAAGATATTTTGGTGATCTTACTGTCGTTTTTATGGTTTTGGGCGAGACTGAGTAGTTCTATAGGCACATGATAACAGTAGGATATCATTTTGCAACTCCATGGGTCAAGTCAAGGTCATTTGAGGTTAAAGTTCGGCCTTGAAATATTATAATGCCACGGTTGACATCACTGTATTTACTTTATTTCAGTGACAATTTCTACAATCTAGCTAACTGCTGAGCACTTAACATCTTTTCTGCAGATAAAACCAGATCATAATGCTTAAATGACATAACCCACATTATATGAATATGGATATTCGGATATAAACCACAATTTATGCTGAAGTGCAGGGCACATGCATTCTATGGAAGGTTGCAAAGCTACAAGATATGACCTCGTAAGCAAAACAAATCTCACACCTAGCTGGGGGATTGGCATTGACAACTTTGATCAGTTATTCACATTAGGTAACCATTTATTGGGGGGCAAATATCAAAAGACATGGTTGTGTCAGGATCGTCAGTCTTCGCTTGCGTTTTGGGTCAATGGATTGTTGCAATCCAAGCCGCTGCCACATGCACAGAACATTGTGCAAGGGATTCCGCGTCCCATGCAGCCGCAGCGACTCCCCCTGCATGCTGATTGTGATTCACACCCACATCTGATTAGTTTCAGAACTTCATCTGGTGCTAAGCACACTCCTTCACCAACTGTTTTTGGGATGAGAACTGTTTGTTTTGTCTCTCTCCCACCCATAATGCACAGGATCAAGTGGTAGTGGGTCACACTTTAGTGCATCGAGCCAGTTCGCCATAGTGTAGTGGGCTCTGAGCACATTTTGATGGAAAGCTTCAGTTGTTGGTGGTAGAGAACATAGTTTGGGTGCAGCAGTTCCCGACTTCCCTGTCTTCTGAGCCCATACTCGCTGACGACACTCAGTAAGAGATGAGGATTTCTTATCCCCATAGCATGCAACGATAAACGCTGTTACCTCTTTCTCGATATGGTCAAAGCATCCATCAAGGGACCCCAGCTTGTCTAGCTTCCGACCTTTCTTGGCTGTGGCAATGGCTTTGCCGATGCCATGTATTGCTGCAACTGTGTCACAACCACTCAAAGCGTGTAGTTTGAGGACTTGTGGGATGATGTCTTTGTACTGGGTTACAGTTGCTCGGATGTCCACTGATTTTCTGCCACGCACTGGAGACTCCATAATCATGGGACAGCCTAGTTTCTTAAATTCATAGAAGTGAGTCAGCATGGCAAACACGTCTGTGTCATTACAAATGATGGAGATGCGGGCATCAGAATCTTTCTCAGCTTGTGCGATAGCGTTTTGTGTTATTATCACGTCAGCCTCTTCATGAGATGATGAGAGCTCCAATGCTGCTCGACTCCTGCCTCGCACAATGGAAGTCGGTATGGTCTGCCATCCTGCAAGCACTAGCTCATGGTCTTGGGTTACAGTTGCGAGATACTCACTGTCAGCAAGGATTTGCTCACAGAGCAACCTGTTTAGTTGCTCCTTGTTCGCGATGCACGTGAGAACAGTCTCTCTTGTAGGCAATGGGGTGTTGAGGTCTAGCTTGTGAACTCTGCTGCTCTTGCTTCTCATTCCCCGAGTGCTTGATTTCGGAGAGAAATCATAGTAGCGATCAAAAGCTAGTACTAAAGATGCATGAGAAAGATGTTTCGGTAGCCATACTTTGAAGGTTTGGATAAGTGTAGCAACTGTGCCACTAGCAGGCCAGTCGACTGTCCACAAAACAGCTGACACATCCATGATAACTGTTAGTCGACCCCATGTTCGAGAGGATGTTTCCACTCCCAAGTTCTGCTTCAATGCGGACTTAGCTGCAGTTCCCATTAAACCATCTGGTTGGAACAGTGCGGGTGGGTATGCCGCAAGCTCTGTTGAGAATACATGGGTCAAGTCAAGTTCGCGTTCGCTCATCAGCAAACCGATGACACGTGCATAAATCGCTTCTTGGTCCATAACCAAGTGGGCACCCACCTTGATATGTTTCATTTTACTTGCAAAGATGATGACATGTTTTGAAATGGTGCCATAAAAGCCTTGTGGCCATGATGACTCGTACTGTGCCAGTTGCGTCTTTCCAATACTAACAGCTCTATCGGCGTAACAGCTCTGTACTAACAGCTCTATCTACCTTACCATGGGGAAAATAATCCCTGATTTCATTTTAAACCCTATAGAACTACTCAGTCTCGCCCAAAACAATAAAAACGACAGTAAGATCACCAAAATATCTCCACGACTACCCGGGATATGGGATATTCCTTATTTCGGGGGGGCGTTTGACCTCCAATGGCCTTGAGTATTGACGAATGTGGGTCAAAACGACTCCCAAAGTATCTGCAACCCCTCCAGATCGACTCATCATCCTAAAAACCCCTAGAAATGACACAAGATCATCAAAATCCATCAAGTATTGACCAGGATATGGGATTTTTCAGTTTCGCCGGCCATCTTGGAAAATGGCGGCCATATTGAAAAAGCCAAGCGGGGGTCAGGTGTACACCCGATGGATTCTTGAGTGGGGTGGTATAAGCTTTCAAAATATGTCAAAATTTACTTTATAACAAACAATGCAGGGTTCCAGTAAAATCAGGGTCTGTGCTACCGTACTATAATCTCTCCACTTTGTTTATCAGCCTTTCTGGTAACTGTTTGACTTTGCGCTTTGCTGCTGTGTCATTCCGAACACTAATAAAATCATTGGAGTTTCTGAAAGCTTTATACATTTTATTCCTTTTTTTTATAGCTTTGCTAATAACACAGTTGAACCATGTTGATTCAACGTTGGGATTAAACTTGTTTTTAGTGGGAGCACAGCTATCCTCCCTAATCTTAATCGAGATTTAAATAAAACAAACGAAATTTCTACATCATTATTGGTTATTTAAAAATGACAGACTAATTTGGTTTCCCCAAAATCCTAAAACCTAATTATTTAACCAAAGAGAGATGGAAATTTGGGTATGGAATATTTATATTAAATCCAACCATACTGTGGGTTAGTTCCTTCTAGGGTACATGCGAGATTATCTTCAGATGACAGCTAATCTGACCTGTTATCTCTCGTTGGTCTATCTACCTACTAAGAAAATTATTATCAGTAAAGTCTAGGCTTGTTGCTTTCAGATCAGCTCTCTGGTATCCATGCGATTCCACTGTGGTTAAAGGCACCTAGTATTAGAGGGAACTATCATTAATTACTTCATTACGTAACGTATAAAGATCTGCTTCAATTTCAACCGATTGACGTGGAGGCCTAATTTAAAATAATAAAACTAATACTAATTTAAGAAATATTATACACTCGTACTTCAGATCAGTGCCGTGCAGAGAACATTTAAGGGGCAGGGGCTAAAGGCCAAAAAAGAGCACCTCTCTGGAGGTGCAGAATAATTTCACAACCAAGTGGTACATTGTGGTGTCTTGAGAGAGGAGTTTTAATGTAGAATTAGTAATTTTATTAATCGTTTTTCAGATTTTTTCGCATTACAGATTAGTTATAAAAGTTACTTACTAAATATGTGCGGACAGAGGGACAGAGTGCATTCCGGCCCCTTCCTCTTCCTGTGACATCAGTCGCCAGTACTTAATATTTAAGTGGAAATAAAAAACATGAAAATTTTAATATGGTGTGTTGAGAAGTACTTAAGTGTTGTAAATGGGGGACACTTTTCCCATATACTTAGTTATAATGGGGGATGCGTTCCCGGGGGTAAATTTTAGGACTCGCTAAATTGAATTAATATTATT
>JAJOZX010005311.1:247500-342340 GCA_023014485.1 Bathynomus jamesi
GTTCCAAACAGGTGAGACAGACACGATTACTAAAGAAGCAATTATCCAGTCTAAAACTGAACTAATTCAGTTTGCTAGATCCCAGGCACCTATGCTACGGGATGACTATCAAGAACTTTTGGATCTGTCCATCATCTTTCTTGGAGGTGTCCCCAATAAAGGCATCAAGTTTCGTGCACCAGGTGCCATGCATCGAGCTCGCTGGATGTCCAAAGCGCTCTATTCTATCAAGATGCGGCTTTTTCGAAACCAGTTCAAGATGACTAAGACTGAAGAACGAGGAATTCGAGATCTTTCCCTTTTTTCTGTTCTCATCTATATGAAGGCTTGGACAACATCCTCACTCCCTACTGAAATCCCATTTAATGACTGGCTCCTTATGAGGTCATTGATTAATTATCCTAACAAAAAGATTTCTGATGCAACTAAAAAAAAGCTCTCTAACCACTTATGGTACCTGTCTGAAGAAGCAGTTGGTCTTGCTTTCTTTGATGAGCGAATTACTACAGATGTAAAGAAACGCATGGTAAAGGCATTAGAAGATGAGTCCACTGATAGACCACCCAAGCGTCCTCGGATTCCTGAATCGACCTTCTGCTCTGGTGAAGGACTACACCAACTTGTTACAAGAAATACTAGAGAATTCTTTACTAAGCTGAATTTGCCAGAAGGATTTCTGAACAAAGCACCCAGCACTTGGACATCCAACTGTGAATATTTAAGGGCCAGAGCTATTGTTGCAGCTCTATCTGTTGTAAATGACCGGGGCAGAACGTGCAGTAGCTTTAGTTCAAGAGCTGAATAAGAAATTGACAGTGGGGGAAGAGCAGCTCCAGTTCCTGCTCCAAATTGTTGCAAAACACCGCCAGAGTCACCCAGTTCCATCAAAAACTGTTCTTCTCAAAAAATAACCATCAATGAGGTCGCACCTTAAAATACACCATATTGTATAATCATTGTATATTAAATAAATGTTGTATAAGGAAATAATGCTAATTAAAGTAATTAAAGTATGTAAATAGCACTGGCATTTTGAATTTATCTCTATATAATAAACTAATGGTTTTTTTTGTAGCAATGCTTCATTGCTGATTGTATATAAAAAAAGAGCCAGGAAGGATTTTGGATAGGAGAAAAAGGATTGGGATAAAGAAGGATTGAGGACCAAAGGATGGATTATAACAACATCAAGGATAGGTTAGAAAAGGATCAATGAAAAATAAGAAGGCCTATACTTATAAAAACGAATCAAACTAAAAAAAGGAAGGAAGGAATTATGTGTATAATGAGCATAATCATATGTCAGGAGCTATTATGCCATGGTCACCATTTTTATTAGCCGGGGGCGACCCCTAAATATGAGCCAATTTGTGTCAAACTTTCAAGCTTTAGTTTTTATGCTAAATGGAACTATTTCAGGGGGCGCAGATAAAATATTTCAACATTTCAATTTTTGACTACCCAATAAGAGACACCCTAATACATTCATATATATATATATATACACATACATACATATACATAAATATATATATATATATATATATATATATATATATATATATATATACACGTGCCAAAAATGGAAATACATGCTTTAAGTTCTACCATGCTTAAATAAAATAGTAAACTCGCATGTGATTGAGTTCACACACTTACATCCTCATTGCTCTGTACTACACAACAAATACGATTTAACATTATTTCACTACTCACTGTATGCGGTATCTATATTCAATATAAAGGGCCTTCAACTCGCTTAACACTATTTTTTACCCACTTTACAAATGGGGGTCAAACTAGCACCCTCTTTAAACGCGGATAGAATAAAGTCAAAAGCGCGCACAAAGAGGGCATCGTTTGCGACATGACCACCACTAATCTTAAGTTTGTAAATAATCCTTTCCAAACGATTGTTTATTCTTTCAACGTTGACCTTTTCAACTGTAAATTCTTCTTCACAACTCATATCGGCAACTGAAGGACGTTTCTAAATCGTGCCGACAACTGTGTCTTACATAAAGAAATAATTCTTCAGGGTGAACAGTGAAGGTGAGTTCAGCCCTGTACCGTTCTAGCCCTTTGTACCAAAGTTCGTGATATTTCGAGGAGTCTGCACCTTCTAAATACGCAGCCAGTTCCAATCCATTCTCGCCTTGTTCGGCCCTACACTTGGTAAAATCATCGAGTAGAACGGTGTACGCGTATTCAAGAACGGTGTCAAAATAACGCATACCAGCAGCACGGGCGTCTAATATACGTTTCAGTTTACGGAAGCCGACGACTTCAAACATTCTGTCGAGAATGAAACGGCTTCGTGTTAGGATAAGGGTATTATTGGCAGCAGCATTCTTCCACATCAACCTTATATCAACGCAGGGTTGTTTTATATCACGATTTACTGATAGCGTACAAATAATGGCGTATGAGGGTGCGTCGCTAATCTGCTCTCTTTTTGAGCCAACACCTGCAGGTATTTTGTAACTGTCCTCGCCCCATTTCTCAACCAAGACAAAGATTCTATCCATCTCTTCAACACTTACATAACATTGCATCTACCGGAGTTTGAATGTCTACATTTCGTTTCAAGTACATAATTAACAGCACCTGTATTACGCCTAAATACACGCACAGACTTCAGCACGGACACGTCGTATACTACGGTGAGGATGCTCCTCAACGGAAGCTTCATCTTTTAATAGTTTTCTACTGATCCTGCGAGGTGAGGTGAGAACGTCCAGACGAGTCAAGCTCTAAGGCGATTATGAGCAGCCGGCACGTTGATTTTGGACTCGGAGGGGCCGTGCAGGTGGTTGGGGAGGGGCGGGGTGGGTATGAGTTACACGGGGTTGCGTCGATTTCAGGTGTTAGTGATTCGTGTACGAGATTGTACCAACATGAAAGATTCGCTGCTCAAATCATCCGAATACTTGTATCCCATTATACTATTATACTGGGTAAGTGTTTAGAGAATTTTTCCATCTGCGATACATGAAGTAATATCGGCTTTAATGTTTTATAACACCCACTCCCCGGAATGCGTATCATACATCTACCTTCAGGGGTATTCGCCATCGTACTTTCTCGAACTATGCACATTTTATTCGCACTCCGGCGATCTATTTTAGAGAAACATGTGCCCGTACTTTACTGCACACCTCGTCATAATATACATGGATGTAGTGGTAGAAGTATTTCAGACTGTCCATAATCACAAGATTTACATTCACAACCCCAGTGTACGCGTGCTCGGTGTGATGTAACATGGTGTAATATCTCCTGTCACACCAATCATCAACAAGGTTCACAACCCAGATCCTTTGCTTCTCTTCTGCAAGCGTGGCTTCTTCCACTTCACGATATATGAACGCTCTAGTGGTTTAATCCTGCAGCATAATCCATTACATCGTTTGTACAGCGAAACTCAGCAGTGCTCTCGCTGAAATAACCATAGAGTTATTTGGACGTCATGCTCCTCATGCTTCTCACGATTTAATGTGGTCTTAAAGGAATCGGAGGAGGGATAACTAAAAATTCTTTGGGTGTTCACCACATCTGTACACTTTAGCGAGTACCACTTCAGGAATGTAGAGCATGCAACATCATTGGAAGCCATCGCTTTTTCTTCTACGCGAGAAATCTTTAACAGTTAAAAAGACACGTCTGAGAGCCAGTGCATGCTGAGGTCAACTGAGTAGACAGGACGGATATATTTCCTGATTAGCACCATTAGTCATGTGACTTTTTATTGGGCAGCAACATGCAGTGGGCGGTGCTTAGATTTTTTCATGTACACACACACACACACAAAAAGGTGAAAATGAAAAGCTAACTGAAACGTGATTTATTTTAAATAGAAAATAAATAAAATGTAAAACATCGTCAGCATGTAAATAGTCTCTAATTTATAACATATATAAATAACAAATATACATTATACATGCATCATAACTTAAACAAATACATGTAATAAATAGAAAGATAAATAAACTAAAATTTCGTCAACAAGTAAATATACGCTAACATGACAGCAATATTCACGCCTCACGGTATCCAAAGTGAACAGTATCGTAGGTGCCAGCCACCTGGTAGCGTTTCCTATATGTGTTACGACACACTTTCGTTCCCTTACGTTCCTTCACGACCCCACAGCTTCTGTCCCCGAAAATTGTGAGTTCCTACAGTCAGTTGGGGCGGTTGGTCACCCTCATCTTCTGAGCTCACTAGCTCCTTCAGTGAATCAAAGTTGACGATCTGCCGGTTCGCCTGGTTAAGCGTAATGCCTTTCGCCTTCACGATATATCTCATTTCCTCCCCAACCCTTACCCGTACCCCGTAAGTTTTTGGGCCTGTTGAGACAAAAGAATCGGCGTAGGCTATCTCCATACTCATCCTTGATCTCATCAGTCAACTCTCCGAGGAATTCCCCAACAGGTGGCATGTATTCACCTTCCCTCTCCGTGAATATCGCACTATCTGTATCTGCGTAGAGAACCCTACGTCCATGAGAATGCAGTTAGACCCCAAAGTTTGATGCGGGCGTATGCTGTTGTAAAACTGGGTACAGGTATGTTTGTAACACGTGATGTATCTCTGGCCAATTCGGTTCTGTTGTACTTTATTATGTACGTATTACCCACATTCACTATCTCCATGACCTCTTTATTGGGAGCGTTGGCGTAATCCCACACCTCGTTATAACTTTGGGCTAGATGGACGTTCCCCTTGTCTGTATTCTGAGCAAATTTTTCCCAACGACGATTTAGGCACAACTTTGCACTAAAGTGCTTGCCAGGGTTCTTCGCAATCCGGTCCCATTCAAGTTGTATCCCTTCACGATCACGGTAGCGTTGAATATACGCCGATTTTTCTTTCTCGGTCTCGACTCCTCGCAGGTACCCTGATGCTTCTACCTTATCCTTCAAAAAGGTGTTTATATATGGTGTGAAAAGGTTGGGGAGCTTCTGAAACCTCCACACCTCATATATCTTCAATATCCTGTAACCGTGATGAACGGCTAGGAACAGCTCAGGACTTGTATATACGCCTCTGATCTTCCTCTGGTTGGCTGTGTGATTACATGCCCCATTGTTCGCCCGTGCGCACTTTGTGGGAATTATTTCCCACAGTATTTAAATTTATATTGTGTAAAATTAGATATACTGTGTGTATATACTATTTCTAATCCAAGAGAACGCTCCCTTGAGGAATGACGTGTAACATTTGTAGGCTCCGCCCATCGTGCGCCATCTTGAATCTGGGAGCTCGTAGTTGTAAGAAATTACGGTCACTAGTGCCTCAGTTTTGCTACCGTAAGGTTGTGCTCCGCTTAAATTGTAATTGATTCTCTTTAAAATCTTAAACGTTCAACTTAGTTTAAATTCCTTTCGAAAGGCGCGTTCATAACCTTGTTTAGGCTACTATTACCACTAGTTATTGGTAATTTAATCTTAAGTTTCTCCTATTTCGGACCCAGGAGCCATTTTGCTCCTCGTGTATATATTGTAAATATTTTAAATTGGGCTATAAACATAATTATTTAGATAAGCAGTAATATTTCATTTAAATTTAAGTTAAGTTTAGATCGCTGACGGTAATTTACATTAAGTATTACCGTGGGATTTAAACTGATCATTACGTATTGGGCTACGTAACCCCCCTCTTGTCTGCTCTGTGGATTTGAGGAGTCCTTGGAATTAATAATTTCGATTCCCCCTATCCCCGGAGTGGATTTAAGAGTAGGTCTAGGAGTGGTTAACTTGCTGGCCATTATTTACTCGATCAGTCATTCGGACTCAGTCGAGTTTAACTTGGGTACGACTTGGGTCGAGGTGGTGATTGGCCTCAAGAATTTCGTTACTCGAAGAGCTATCACCCTTCGATCCTGTGGCTGTTCATCCGAGGTTTGGTACAGGGAGTTCCACCCAGGCCCTAAGTCGCTCATTTTGTGTGGGACCTCCAAACTGCTCCGAACCGCAGTTGAGGTCAGAGCGCGTCTCGATTGAAGGCTGATTAATCCTGGCAATCGAGTCAGGGTGGGTAGCCCCTCGAGTGCCCACACATTTCACGCACAGGTGAAACATGAGCTTGTGATCTATAACGACGGGTAAGATTGGCATCCATAAATCGCGAGGGGGGAGCACATCTACGAAAGAAAGGCCGAAATAGTTCAAGTTAGCTGAGAACTCATCGATGGTAGGCAGCGAATCAGGCGAGTTTGTCTAAAACAATTCGTCTAAAATACAATTTGTCTAAATCAATTTGTCTAAAACAATTTGTCTAAAATAGTTTGTCTAAAATCAATTTGTCTAATAACAATTTGTCTAAAATACAATTTGTCTAAAAATAATTTGTCTAAACAAACAATTTAATATAATATGGCATACAAATTGTTGCCTGATGTACAATGCTATTTATTACTTGCCACGCCCCATCTTAAAAGGTTACCTCTTGTGCGGAATAGTACATCGAAATCAGTTATCCCGGAACCCATAACCCGGTTAGGTTAGGTTAGGTTAGGTTAGGTATATTATGAAATAAAATCAACCCATTTTCAATCTTTTCATCCTCACTCCAAATTTATCAAGCAGACAAATGCATTTCTAGTTATCTTCAGTTATTAGTCAAATTGTATTTTAGACAAATTATTTTTAGACAAACTATTTTAGACAAACTATTTCGATGTACTATTCCGCACAAGAGGTAACCTTTTAAGATGGGGCGTGGCAAGTAATAAATAGCATTGTACATCAGGCAACAATTTGTATGCCATATTATATTAAATTGTTTGTTTAGACAAATTGTATTTTAGACAAATTATTTTTAGAGAAATTGTATTTTAGAGAAATTGATTTAGACAAATTGTATTTTAGACGAATTGTTTTAGACAAATTCTCCTAGACGCGGTAGGCAGGGCGGAGCACACCAGTTTTTCCAGGTGCTCCTACGGGGTACGGATTGTTCATCATCACGTAGGGGTATAAAGAACAGAAGTCATAGTAATGGAGTTTCACGCCATCCGTAGGTGGAAAGTATAGTTTGAATGGATTTGTGCGCCCGCCAAACAAACTATCGCCGCATTTGAGAGGATCCAGCACCATTGAACGCTTGATAGTGTTTATTTCTTCGCGGTACTGTCCATCTGTCTCTATTCGCTCATCATATTCGTGCTCCCACAAGACCTTGTGAGTGAACTGGGAGCTCATAAGTTGGTCGCGGGTGCAAGTCCATGCGAGACTGTCGGCAGGAGATCTACCATGGATATCTCCTACGATTCCACACTCAGGACGCTGGCATCCATGCCACCAGCAGCCGTTAAAGGAGTATACAGTCTTCTCACCAGTCGCACGGTCTTCGCTTAGATCATCCACCCAAAAAACGCGACCATTAACCTTAATGGCCACTTCCCCCTTGTTGCGGACATGTTTTATGTATACATCGGTCTGTTGCTGCAGATGTATGAGCCAGTAAACAGCCTTATGCCCATAACTGCGTGGGTTGTTTCTGTGAATGACGGCCAGTGTATCTTTAGGAATGAAGTTGTTCTTGAACACAGTAAAGCACAATGAGGCGATCGTGGTTGTGGCTTGTAGCGGGTCGCAGTTGAATCGGAATATATACATCCTTCTAAAGGCCTGGAAACATACTCTAAGTACTCGTACGTCATTCACACAATAAAGCTCACATTCATCCGCTATATTGTAAAAATTATGTTCGTTAAAACTGTTGTAGTACCTCTCAAAATCTTGACGCTCACTATCACTCATGTTGGCATAGTTAAAGTAATGTTTCGCGGGTGGCAGTCCTACGTAATTTAAAGTTTCGCTAGTGAGGAAAGTGTAGAGGAAATACTTTTTTGAAACTCTAGCAGCTACGCCCATCACCTTGGGTAACTTGGCTAACTTACAAGGTGTGAATAACAAAGTGTCTTTAAACTGAACATTACCTCTTATTTGCATCTGTATAAGCTTGTTTCCTCTTTTCAAGGGATCACCTGTAAATATCTCCGATGATTCGTGTTCAAGTAGTTCCTTATAAAGGAATTGTGTGTCAAATTTTACGCCGTTATGGGCAAGAATATAGAGATACTTTTTGAAATTGTTCGCTAACTTGACAATATAGGACACAGAGTTTCATGGGGTTGTCGTGTGCGCTCGTTTTAAAAACGTTTGTTCGTTTACCACATTTGCGACATTCATCACACTCGACGTTCATGCACTCGTCGCAGATAGTCTGCCTTACAAGTAGATGTGGGCTAACCTCTTTGGTTTCAGAATCCGTGTATGTCTCTAGATCATAGTATACAGTTATACAAGGATTATTTTTAGGTTTGGCGTCTTTCACATAACATACATGTTTTACACCATCAACCTTATATAACTCATGCAATGTAGAACAACAAATTTCATCACATTTATGCCTGAATTTTCCCAATTGTCCATCATATGAAACATGCTAATCGGGACATACCTCCTTCGTGCGTACTCAGTTGACCTCAGCATGCACTGGCTCTCACACGTATCTTTTTAACTTAAAGATTTCTCGCGTAGAAGAAAAAGCGATGGCTTCCAATGATGTTGCATGCTCTACATTCCTGAAGTGGTACTCGCTAAAGTCTACAGATGTGGTGAACACCCAAAGAATTTTTAGTTATTCCTCCTTCGATTCCTTTAAGACCACATTAAATCGTGAGAAGCATGAGGAGCATGACGTCCAAATAACTCTATGGTTGTTTCGGCGAGAGCACTGCGGGGTTTCGCTGTACAAACGATGTAATGGATTATGCTGCTGGATTAAACTGCACTAGAGCGTTCATATATCGTGAAAAGAAAGAAGCCACGCTTGCAGAAGAGAAGCAAAGGATCTGGGTTGTGAACCTTGTTGATGATTGGTGTGATAGGAGATATTACACCATGTTACATCACACCGAGCACGCGTACACTGGGGTTGTGAATATAAATCTTATGATTATGGAGTCTGAAATACTTCTACCACTACATCCATGTATATTATGACAAGGTGTGCAGTGAAGTTGTAGCTAAAGGCTTGTGCGAGTTTTTAGTAGAGTTTAGGGACGAGTATAGTTTGTCCAGCAAAAAGGATAAGTACAGGCACATGTTTCTCTCAAATAGATCGCCGGAGTGCGAATAAAATGTGCATAATTCGAGAAAGTACAATGGCGAATACCCCTCAACGTAGATGTATGATACGCATTCCGGGGAGTGGGTGTTATAAAACATTAAAGCCGATATTACTTCATGTATCGCAGATGGAAAAATTCTCTAAACACTTACCCAGTATAATAGTATAATAGGATACAAGTATTCGGATGATTTGAGCAGCGAATCTTTCATGTTGGTACAATCTCGTACACGAATCACTAACACCTGAATGCCGGCTGCTCATAATCGCCTCAGAGCTTGACTCGTCTGGACGTTCTCACCTCGCAGGATCAGTAGAAAACTATTAAAAGATGGAGCTTCCGTTGAGGAGCATCCTCAACGTAGTAAACGACGTGTCCGTGCTGAAGTTTGTGCGTGTATTTAGGCGTAATACAGGTGCTGTTAATTATGTACTTGAAACGAAATGTAGATATTCAAACTCCGGTAGATGCAATGTTATTTAAGTGTTGAAGAGATGGATAGAATCTTCGTCTTGGTTGAGAAGTGGGGCGAGGACAGTTACAAAATATCTGCAGGTGTTGGCTCAAAAAGAGAGCAGATTAGCGACGCACTCTCATACGCCATTATTTGTACGCTATCCGTAAATCGTCATACAAAACAACCCTGCGTTGATATAAGGTTGATGTGGAAGAATGCCTAGCCAATAATACCCTTATCCTAACACGAAGCCGTTTCATTCTCGACAGAATGCTTGAAGTCGTCGGCTTCCTTAAACTGAAACGTATATTAGACGCCCGTGCTGCTGGTATGCGTTATTTTGACACGGTTCTTGAATACAGGTACACCGTTCTGCGTGATGATTTTACCAAGTGTAGGACCGAACAAGGCGAGAATGGATTGGAACTGGCTGCGTATTTAGAAGGTGCAGACCTCTCGAAATATCACGAACTTTGGTACAAAGGGCTAGAACGGTACAGGGCTGAACTCACCTTCACTGTTCACCCTGAAGAATTATTTCTTTATGTAAGACACAGCTGTCGGCACGATTTAGAAACGTCCTTCAATGGCCGATATGAGTTGTGAAGAAGAATTTACAGTTGAAAAGGTCAGCGTTGAAAGAATAAACAATCGTTTGGAAAGGATTTTTTATAAACTTGAGATTAATGGTGATGTCGCAAACGATGCCCTCTTTGTGCACACTTTTGACTGTATTCTATCCGCGTTTAAAGAGGGTGCTAGTTTGACCCCCATTTGTAAAGTGGGTAAAAAAATAGTGTTAAGCGAGTTGAAGGCCCTTTATATTGAATATAGATACCCACATACAGTGAGTGGTGAAATAATGTTAAATCGCAATTATTGCGAAGTACAGAGCAATGAGGATGTAAGAGTGTGAACTCAATCACATGCGAATTTACTATTTTATTTAAGCATGGTAGAACTTAAAGCATGTATTTCCATTTTTTGGCACGGAAATATATATTAAACGTGTATTTTGATGTATATAGAAATCTTCTGTACTAACTGCATTATTTTCTGTTTTGATGTATATATATTTTATTTAAGCGTGGTAGAAGCCTACCTTAATCCATGTATCTCCATTATTGATGCGTGTATATATATATATATATATATATATATATATATATATATATATATATATATATAATATATATTTAACTGCCATGACCACGCAGTATATTAATGTATAGAAACGACGTAAGTATAGAGGAGTGTTCTGCACACGAGGAAGAGAAATAACGAACAAATGAAAAATGAGGTGACCGCCCGGGAATCGAACCCAGGACCTTCCGATTGCCGGTCAGACATGTCTGACCGGCAATCGGAAGGTCCTGGGTTCGATTCCCGGGCGGTCACCTCATTTTTCATTTGTTCGTTATTTCTCTTCCTCGTGTGCAGAACACTCCTCTATACTTACGTCGTTTCTATACATATATATATATATATACACATACACACACACACCAGAGGTATACCATAATCTACATATGGAAAATGATCGAAAAACTGGTACCAAACCTCAAACTAAACCCAATTACCATTCAAACAACCCTGGAAAATAGGAAAGGCAGAATGTGTAGTGTTCCCAAATTAAAAGCCCGACAAGGGACCTCCTCCACTCTGAAGGAAAATAGCTTGGTTGTCAGGGGGCCAAGAATTTTCAACCAGCGTCCAAAGGACCTCAGATACGTTACAGGGGTCAAAGTTGAAGTCTTCAAGAGAAGACTAGATGCCTGGCTCAGAAGGTACCAGATGAGCCGGGTGTACCTGGCTATGTACGGTGGAGAGCGCGAGAGCAACTCGCTCCTCCACCAAGCCAGGGCTAGAGGCGGGGCCACCAGCTTGACCTTGTGAAGAAAGACCGACGCACGGAACTCTAACAAGGTTAACTAGGTGTGTGTATATATATAATTTTTTTTTTTTTAGTTGCTTAACCGCCGATTCGTACCTAGAGTGGTACATATCTCGGCGAGACAGAGGATGGGTAATGTCGCTGGGATGGGAGTATTAGACTGAGGGGATGAGAAGGTTCAGTTATTGAATATGTGGGAGGGCGAAGTATGAATTTAGATGCGGTGAAGTAGTTGAGAGTGGGTGAGGTATGAGAAAATCGCTTCCGCTGAGAAGTCGAGGCCTTCGGCGAGTATGGACTGGAGACATTCGGACGCGGGGATGCGGGACAGGTAGGGGAAACAGCTGTGGCGGAGGTCGGACAGATTCGGGCATTCGACCAGGTGGTGGCCGACGGTGATGGGGGTATGGCAGGTGGGGCAGAGCGGGGCTGGCAATTTAGCCATAAGGTGACCGTGTGTGCCCTAGGCGGAGACGGGCTAGAACCACTTCTTTATGACGGGACCTATGGAACGAGGAAGCCCAATATCCAAGGTGTGGTTTTACCCGCTGGAGTTTGTTGTTTATAGCCTTGTCCCAGTCCCGTTGCCAGATGGAACGGAAGTGGGAGCGGAGAGTCGGGGAAAAACTCCATGAAAGGGAGGGGCCGGGTGGAGACTGGTAATGAGCAAGCGGATTTCGCCTTACAGTGCGCCTCCTCATTATCCCGGATACCAACATGTGCCGGGACCCAGGAGAAGGTGACCGTCCTGTGCTGGGATGCCGTTAAGGAGTGGAAGGTTTCTTGGATGGTGCGGACAAGTGGGTCGTGGGGTTTAAATTTTTCAAGGGGGAGCATTGCGCTTTGGGAATCTGAGTAGATGACATAGGAGTTGGCGGAGTGGGTGCAATTAATGTCGAGGGCTTCCAGAATAGCGAAGAGCTCTGCTGAAAAGACAGAGGCCTCACGGGGAAGGGAAACGGCTCTAGAGAGCTGCTGGGTCACGATCACCGCTGAGGCAGCCGCACCATCCTCTGATCGGGAACCATCCATATAGATGGGGACAGCGTCCAGGTGTCGAGTAACGTGTTCCTGGAAGAGCGACTTGTACAGTGTAGCGGTCGTAGTAGCTTTCGGCAGGGCACATAAGTCCCTGCAAAACTTGATAGGGGTGAGAAACCAGGGAGGATGGATATGATACGAGATGGGGGTGACTGAAGGAGGGGGCATTGGAAAGACCCAGGAAAGAGCGGACCCAGTTGAGCCGTCGGTCGAAGGTCATGCCCAGAAACAGCGCGGTGGGCACCACTTCGAGGGGCTCGGCGTATAGCGTGACCGAGGGGGCAGGTATGGCTGTGGATCTTCTTCTGCTGAAGACCATGCTTTTGGTTTTAGAGGTGGACAGGCGGAAACCAACTGACGTCGCCCACCTCTCCACCCAATGGATGGCGCTGAATTTGTCGTTGGACGACGGGCAGTTCCCGTCCCGCGAACCATATCGCAAGGTCGTCTGCGTAGATGGAGAAACACGGTGGGTGGAAGGGATGTTGCTACTGTGTTTATTACCAGTGAAAAGCATATGACACTGAGGATGCTTCCCTATGGGACCCCGTCCTCTTGCTCAAAGGTGTCAGAGAGGACTGAACCCACCCATACTTGAAAGGTCCGGGAGGAAAGCCCCTGATGAAGGTCGGCAGGGCTCCGACGAAAGCCAAATTTTGGAGCTTACCGAGGATTATACGTCGATGGGTGGTGTCGTAGGCCTTCTGGATGTCGAAGAAAGTGGACAGGACAAACTGTCCCCTATTGAAAGTGTTCTGTATATCTCGGCTGAGGAGCAGGAGGGAGTCTGTAGTGGAGCGGAACTGTCTAAAGCCAGACTGGGTAGCTGGGGGGGGAGTCAGTGTTTTCAAGGAGAAAAGAGAGTCGCGCGGCGATCATTTTCTCGAAGATTTTACAGGCACACAAGTTAATGCGATTGATCTATAATTAGTGGGGTCAAGGGGGTCTTCTCCGGGTTTGGAAATTGGTATTACGTGACCCTCTTTCCACCGAGATGAGAAAGTGCCCTCAATCCATATACGGCTGTAGAGATCTAGGAGGAACAATTGCATAGTAGGATGGATGTGTTGGATCATCATTTAGTTTCTGTTGCAAGTTATTTGGAAACTCCAACAATGCCTTGGGGTGTGGAGGATTCTGTGACTGGGCGAATACTAGTTTCAGACTGTCTGAGCACGAAAGATCATAGGGCCATCTGAAGGCGACTCTCCAATGGATGGCACTCGAACAACGTTTGATCAAAAGTTGCACTGTGGATCAACTCAGTCAGGAACGAATCAATACGGAGAAGCTTAGGTGGAAAAATGTGTTTGAGCGCCTCCTCGCCATTGTACAGTACCTCGCTGAACACAACATGGCATTCCGAAGATCAGTAGATACAATCTTCAGACGGAATAATGGCAACTTCCTTGGACTGGTTGAGCTTATCTCAAGATTTGATCCCGTCATGCAAGACCATCTTAGAAGAATAGTCAATAACGAAATTCATGATCATTACCTGGGAAAATGAATCCAGAATGAACTCATCTCGCTCATGGGCAACAAAGTTCGAGCAACCATTGTACACAGAATTAAAATGGCAAAGTATTTCTCTGTGATCCTTGATTGCACACCCGACATTAGTCACAAGGAGCAGATGTCCCTTACTTTGCGATATGTCTCTGATGGATCATCAGGTATTGAAAGTGGGATTTTTGAACATTTCAAGTTCAATGAGGTGAAGGAGACCACAGGAGAAAACCTACTGGAGGTATTGATGAGAGAACTTCACGAACTTGGACTGAAAATGAGTGATGTTCGTGGACAAGGATACGATAATGGTGCGAACATGAATGGACACTCATCAGGCGTTCAAGCGCGACTTCTGGAAATGAATTCAAGAGCATTCTTCACTCCATGCGCGTGCCACAACTGCAATTTGCTACTTGGGGACATGGCAAAAACATGTGTTCAAGCCATCTCATTTTTCGGGGTTATTCAACGCCTGTATGTCTTCTTCTCAGCCTCAACCCATCGATGGTCAGTCTTCTGTAAGTATGTGAAAGAGTTCTCAGTGAAGCCCTTGAGCGAGACAAGATGGGAATGCCGTGTGCAAAGTGTCAAAGCTGTACGATATCAAGCTGTCGAGATCTATGATGCACTTGTCGAAATTGCTGAAAAAGCAAAAGATCCTCAAGGAAGAAGCGAAGCAGAATCACTTTGCAAAGAGATGAAGAATTTTAAATTCATTGTTGCTGTCATATTCTGGTATGACCTCCTCTTTCAAGTCAACTACGTGAGTAAAGATCTTCAGAGTGATTCAAAGCATCTGGTAAGTGCCATCTAGAGTTTGGAAAGAACATGTAAGTGAATGAAAGAATATCGGGAGAGTGGATTTCAAAGTGCTGTAACAGATGTCAGAGAGATTGCAGAGCAGCTTCAAATCGAGCCAGAATTCAAGACAACACATGTCAGACGAAAGATGATGATGTTTTCCTATGAAGGTCAAGACCACCCAATTGAAGATGCTGAAGAAAAATTTAAAATTTCTGTGTTTAACACAATTTTAAACACTGCCATATCTTCCCTGGAACGACGATTCGAACAACTGAGAGAACATCACTCAAAGTTTGGCTTCATGTACATGTTCACAAAGATGTTCAAGATAGACCTACGTAAGCACAGCAAAGATCTCGAACTTGAATTGACTGATGGAGAAGACCGCGACAATGATGGATTCATGCTTGCTGAGGAAATGAGAGCCTTGAAACCAATTCTTCCAGAAGATATACAAAGTGATCAACTGAAGATATTGGGTTTCATCACTTTGAACAATCGTTCTGTGAATTTCCCGACTGCATTGCGAATACTACTGACTATTCCAGTTACTGTTGCATCTGGGGAGAGAAGTTTCTCAAAGTTGAAATTAATAAAAACGTATTTACGGTCGACGATGCTGCAGGATCGACTCAGTAATCTGGCGATCCTCTCCATTGAAAACGACATTGCGAGAAACTGTAACTATACAGACCTCATTGCCGAATTTGCCACTATGAAAGCCAGAAAGGTTTCCTTGTGATCACAGCCAAAATAAATGATATTTGTTGTTGAATCATTGTTCTTTTCGTTCAGTAAGCTTGCACCCACTATGGGTAGATAACTTTAACCTTGGGGCCCCACTTTAAAAATCTCGAATTGGGCCTCGCATTTGCTAGGGTCGGCCCTGCCTGTCGGGTCACCTACCGTTCACCAAGGAGGGAATCGACTGACCTGCCAACCTTTTTGGGGACTTTGGGGCCGAGTCGACCGAACGGGACCGGAGACGTGGATCGCGGTAGCCTTGGGACCGTCGCGGGCCCAGAGGGTGAGGAGCCTCTAGGCAGGGTTCAGTGGTCATGCAACGGGGGAGGGTTCCGTTGTCCAAATTGGCACTTCCCTGTTTGTCTGTGGTTTCCCGGGACACCCGGAGTGACGACAGGGGGTACCAGCAAAACCGGGCGGGTGGGGGAGAGGACAAAGCCTGGGTGGCCGATGAGGGAAGAGCCGGAGGTATGAGAGGCTGGGTCAGTAGGGGTACAAGAGAACGAGCCAGGGTGTTCCCGTGGTGGGGTGGAGAAGATGGCACCAGGGGCTAAGGGTAGATGTATGAGGCTCGAGGGTGCGGCCGAGGGTACTCTGGTCACACCATGTAGGTGTGCCAGTGCCGCGTTCACTGGATCCTCGGATGTGGGGTGACCTGTACCGTGTCTCGCCCTAGGTGGTGGCTCGTGCACGTCAGCAACGACTGTCAACTTCTGCAGGGGTGAGTGCGAGGGTGAGAGGATCATCGTAGGCGAGGTTAAGGGTGTAGGTGCTCGAGTTCTCCTTTTAGATTTAGGAGAAGAGAGGGAGGCTTGTTGGATGGTCGGTGAGTCTGGAGACTCACTTTGGTGTCTCCGACTCGTTGATTTACCCCGGGCACTAGGTTTGGGTGTGTTCTCGGAGTGCGGTGAGAGCGGGGTTCCTGGGAGACGGGAACCGCGAGTCCCGATTCCAGAGGTCTGGGAAGTGTGTAGTTTTGGAGATTCATGGTGGGTAGGCATAGTAGGGGGACATGTGGCTGCTGGGTAAGGCGTGAGGCCCGATCGAGAAGGGGGATTAGTAGTCGATGGGGGTTTGAGTGGCGGATCCGGACGGCGAGTCGAGGGAACTGAGCCGAGGGCTGCAGCATAAGAGACCCCCCTGCCTCACCTCCCGACTCCGCACCCTGTCTTGCGCCTCTCGGAGGCTGATGAAATCCGCCACCCGCAAGCCCCGGACCTCCTCAAACTTTAAAAAATACATTCACGAGACGAAGAAAGATGTGTGCCGGCGGAATTTGAGCATTTAGGCGAGTTGGGACATCGTTCTGGGTGGGCGATATCGCCGCAACGTACGCACAGTTGTTGTGGCTGTCGGCATACCGAACTGACGTGCCCAAACTTATTGCACTTAAAGCAACGGGTCGAATATGGAATCTATGGGCGGACCGAGAACTCGCATGACGCGCGGTCTTTTATGTCCAACACAACACGACTGGGAGGGACTAGGGTGTTGAACGTGAGGAGGAGGTGGGGGTGGGGGAGCAAGTACCTTCTTGACGAGACATAAATCGATGAACTTAATGACACCCTGGGGTGTGAGGTCTAATAACTCGTTCTCGGGTATCATCAATAAACGAGTGGCGAAGATAGTGCCCTGACTCTGGTTCAGTCGAGGGTGAGGGGAAACTGTCACCGAGCATCCGAGAACTTCTGTCAGGGAGAGTAGGGCATTCGTTTCTGCTGTTCGCGATTTTATGAGAGAACCGTCGTTCTGTGGTCCGACGTCATAACGGCTAGAGTTGCTGCGCATGCGGATCGCCTGAAATGTCCTTTCATAGTTGGACGGTAGGGACCCAGAAGTAGGGCGAATAACTAAAAATTTGTGAATACTGGGTAGGGATAGGGAAGCAGTTGGTTCGAAGTGGACTGGGACATCTAGTGGTCGATAGGACGGACGTGGGCGCCGACTACCCCGTCTGTCACGGGGCTCTCTCCTTGGATAGGCAGGTCGATGATGGGTGAGAGGCCTGGTTTTCGGGACGAGGTTTTCGTGGACTCTGTTGTCTTGCCCGTAGCTGACTGAGGGGAGCTGGGGTGGGACCCCTGCTCTAGAGGAAGTGTATCCAAAGGCATGGTCGAGGTACAGGTTGCGGTCGGTGACGAGGGAGGAGAATGCGAGTGTTCCGTAGCCAAAGGAGGGGCGACCCCCTCACGACCTGGTCTTCCAGTGGTAGAGGACTCAGGGGCCTGATCGCCCACCACCCCAGTTCTAGGGCAAGTAGAAGAAGTATCCAAACGTTATTAGATTGAGAAAAACGGACCCAGGGGCCGCGAGAAACTGCCTATCCGGTGAGAAAGGAAGGCCGAGCGCAACCCGCCTGGGGCGGGGTACCTCGTCCCCAGGGGACACACCGTCGGTTTAAAAACGGGGCCGCGTGATGCGAAAGTTTGTCCCCAAACGGCGCAAAGACCCCAGCCCCCCAATCCCACCGGCCCAGACACCCAACGATCCAACACAATGACGCCCTAAGGGCGTCACATCCAGAGGACAGCACTGGAGACCCATACTGGGAGCCAAAGACTTTAGTGGCATTAAGCCCGGTCTCCCCAGTAGCCTGTCTGGCATGGTGACCCTTCCGGGGGCTAGCCGACGTAGCCCACTGGGTCAACACGGGAGCCCGCCCACCACGACAAGGTGGCCACAGGCGGGGGGATTACATGTATACATATATACATACGGACAAATGAATGCAAATAAGAAATAACCGTTTACATATGTCAGTCTTCCTGCCCTCTGGCGTCTGCAGTCTGAAGAAAAATCTGCTACCATGAGTCAGTAGTTGGTTGGAGCGCTTAAAAGGAGGATGTTTTTGCAGTATGTATAAATCTCTGAAATGGAACAACGCGCGTTCGGAGAAGAATAAAATGATTAAAACAGCTTTTGGAAATGATGCTCTCAGTGTAGCTAACGTTTACAAATGGCACAAAAAGTTTAAAAATGGAGAAACATCGCTTGAAGACAAGGAACGCAGTGGCCGCCCTTCCACTTCTCGTACGGATCAAAATGTCCAACAGATTCGATTTCTGGTACGAACAAATGTTTCTCCATTTTTAAACTTTTTGTGCCATTTGTAAACGTTAGCTACACTGAGAGCATCATTTCCAAAAGCCGTTTTAATAATTTCGTTCGTCTCCGAACGCGCGTTGTTCCATTTCAGAGATTTATATGTACTGCAAAACACACCCTCCTTTTAAGCACTCCAACCAACTACTGACTCATGGTAGCAGATTTTGCTTCAGACTGCAGACGCCAGAGGGCATGAAGACTCTCATATGTAAACGGTTATTTCTTATTTGCATTCATTTGTCCGTATCAGTAAAATTATCGGTACTTTTTGATCACTCCTCGTGTATATATATTATATATATTTTATATATATATATATATATATATATATATATATTATATATATATATATAATATATATTAGGGTGTCACTTATTTTTCAACTTTTAAGTTTCTGTACTCTGACCCCCATCGAAGTATGCCATATGATGTAAAAACACTGTGTACAAAGTTTTATTGAGATATTTTAATATTTAGAGGTCGCTCAACGGCTTCGAAGTATTGGATACGAGATTCTCAGAAAGTGTGAATATAAACAATTTCCAAATGTATTTAAACAATTTATTATGTTCCTACATTAGCAGAAAGTGCACAAGACTATCATAATATTAAGATGAAGTACATTAACATCAGACAGTAGCGTAATAATTTTGATTAATCATTATTTCCACTCAAGGTATACTTTTGTCCCCATGTCCAATGCTTGCGATGGTCTTCAACAACCCGGAGAAGAAACTGGAGTTGTTCTTCATCTTTCGTTAGGTATCCAGAAAAATCCTTGATGAGAGCAACTCCATGTTCAGCGAAGTCATTTGTTACAATTAGAGTTTTTACAGTCTCTTTCGCAGTCTGATAATGGGTATCCTCTTCCCATTGCTCAGCAGTTTTCTCCAAGAATTCATCTGGGAGGTTGAGCTTCGTGAACAATGATATTGTGTTTTTTGTTACAAAGTTCTCCAAGCTTTTTTCTTTCGCAGTATCCAAGTCAACAACCACAGGCTTTAGAAGTTTAGAGGGTTCTCTTGTCCATGAACAGTAGTCATAGATATGACCATGCGATTTTTTATATCAGGGAGGACTAAAAGACTAAAATAACGCACACTAATGCACACACACCCTATCATTGAGGCGACTGAAATGATACAGGGGTGAGGCATAGAATGGAAGCGCATTTCAATTTAGGACACGTAACGACGCGTCATCAAAATTTTAATGGCCTTGAGTGACCTCTAAATATTAATATTTTCTCATGAAACTTATAATCAGCGTTTTTACATGGAATGTCACATTTCTAGAGGGTCAGACCGAAACTTCTTGATGGTTTAATTCTTACCATACAATTAAGTGACACCCTAATATATATATATATATATATATATATATATATATATATATATATATATATATATATATCCCATGTGTGTGTGTATATATATCCCATGTATCATAAAAAACTCAGGGGACCATTCTGAGTTCATTCCCATATATATATATATATATATATATATATATATATATAACGTGCTGTGGCTTTTGTTGTATGTAGAATTCTTCTGTACTATCTATTATTTTTGAGACGTATATGTATATATGTCAAATAACACCATTTATTCCTATTTTTAATGCAATTCTCCTATACTGCTGTGATATTTTTTATGTAAATATATATATATATAATTCGTATTATCACTGTTTTTGCACCCAATGTATATACATATTTTGTATTTCAATATACAGTATATTAAATAGCCAGAACGCTGTACCTGTTTTATTTACATCTTTTAAGCAAATATCAATGGAAATGAAGGGCATATATATATATATATATAAACGATACAGTGTGTGTGTGTGTGTGTTTCAAGCATAGCGATGCTAGTTTACATGTACGTAAATAACTGTGTACGCCCTATACGAGTGGCTGCCTTCTAAGCCAATTGGCCGTGACGCTAAAGCCACCCGGGAGGGCTAGTGAAGATTCAAAATGCTTCGAGACGCCGCAGCGAAAGGATCTCTCTACTCCTGCTGTTGTTTAGGCTACCCACATGCATATATATATATATATATACACGGTGAACCAAAAGTAGGTGGACAGTAGGTTGAATACGGTTTGTGTTATATTATATTATAACTATGGTGTTCATTATAACTATGGTGTTTGTGTTATATTATATTAAATATTATAACTAAATTTATTTAAATTTTATTTTGTATTATAGTATACAAAAAAATTAAATATGTATTCTCAAAATAAACGTTATCATTTACTGTCCACCTACATTTGGTTCACCCTATATTATATATATATATATATATATATATATATATATATATATATATATATAACTTTTGTGGGCCTGAGCCGCCTTAGGTTACATCTTGGAGTTCATATACATCTCATATATATATATATATATATATACAGGGTGGGCGGAAAGTAGCTCCCTATTTTGGATTGGTAAAAAATACGTATATTATCCATTTATTTCAGAAGAAATAATATGAAAAGGTAGGCATACATGGTAGGTTTTCTGTAAAATTCAATGTGGGCTCCAACTCTTTCCACCAGCTTCTGGAGCCGCCCAGGAATGGCGTCCACTGACTTTAGCAGGAACTCCGGCGGGATGGAGGACATGACTTCCCGAATTCGGTCCTCCAGTTCTTCCAATGTCCTCGGTTTGGTGCGGTAGACTTCTTCCTTTACCCACCCCCAAAGAAAGAAGTCGCACGGTGTCAAGTCGGGGCTCCTGGCTGGCCATTGATGTGGACCACGACGACCCATCCAACGCCCAGGGAAGTGGGCATCCAGCCACTCACGGACAACAAGAGCGAAGTGCGGAGGGGCGCCATCTTGCATAAATATCAGATCGTCGATGTTCTCCCATGTGCTGACAACCGGCCAGACCTCGTTTCGCAACATAGCAAGGTACCGCTCAGCATTCATGGTGTTGCGCAGAAGGAACGGGCCCACAACCTGATCTGAGGTCATACCACACCACACCGTTACACTGAACCGATTCTGCCGTTTTTCAGCGGTAACCGTGCGACTTCTTTCTTTGGGGGTGGGTAAAGGAAGAAGTCTACCGCACCGAGGACATTGGAAGAACTGGAGGACCGAATTCGGGAAGTCATGTCCTCCATCCCGCCGGAGTTCCTGCTAAAGTCAGTGGACGCCATTCCTGGGCGGCTCCAGAAGCTGGTGGAAAGAGTTGGAGCCCACATTGAATTTTAGAGAAAACCTACCATGTATGCCTACCTTTTCATATTATTTCTTCTGAAATAAATGGATAATATACGTATTTTTTTACCAATCCAAAATAGGGAGCTACTTTCCGCCCACCCTGTACTGTATATATATATATATATATATATATACAGGGCGTCCCAAAAAAATGTATACACACTTTAAATAATTATAAAGGCAGTGTTTATTAAAATACATTTCATTTTCAAAATGTAATAGAATCTACAGACATTATTTAATTGTTTTGTCAACGCCTGTTTTCAAACTGACGTCCGTTCTGGTCCAGGCACTGCTGATAACGCGAAGCAATGGAATCGCAAACATCACGAAACATTTCGTTTGGTATTTGTGTGCATTCTCGTTCAATGGCTGCTCTCAATTCAGCGACTGTTGCAGGTTTTATAGCGTAGACTTTGTCTTTTAAGTATCCCCATAAAAAAAGTCTAGTGGTGTGAGGTCTGGTGAACGCGGAGGGTATTCTACGAAACCCCTTCGTCCAATCCACATCCACATCGTGCCAAGTACCACTCGCAATACTCCACTCTTCGGTCCGGATCATCATCTTCATTAATAGCATGGACTAATCTTGGAATGTAACTTTTCCATTGACAGCGCTTCAAAATGCGTTGGACAGACGATTCTGAAATTCCTACCTCACGACTCGCTTGCTGCACAGATTTTCTTGGACTTTGGTGATACGTTTCCAGTACTCTTTCTTGCTTTGTGGGGCTTGTCGATGTCCGTGGTCTTCCGGAACGCTTCTTGTGGAAATTCTGAACAGTTCCATCGGCTTCAAACTTATCTCTAATTCGAGTGATGGTAAGTCGCGTTGGTGGATCTGTTTGAAACTCCCTCCTAAACTGTCTTTGCACTTCAACTGCGTTTTCACACTTCCAGTGGCATTTTAGAATGAATTTCCTTTGTTCAAAGCTTAGTCTGACTGCCATTATTAATTCTAATGGGTTTAACTTGGAAAGAAAGAAACATCAATTGAGCTATCAGCTGTTAAAGTGTGTATACATTTTTTGGGGACGCCCTGTGTATATATATATATATATATATATATATATAATATATATATACTTTACCGGGTGCGGCAAAAGTAACGCCCTTTTAATAATTGTATCATTTTTTTAAAGTGTATTGAGCCAACCACAAAATTAATTAAATTCCAGTTATTTTTTAGTTTTTACTGAGAAAGTACTTATTATTTTTCTTAAAATGCTGTATTTTTCTTAAAAACCTTATTATTTCTCTTAAAATGCTGTAATTGATTTATTTCCTTCAATAAAAGAGAATAAACTAAAAAGGGCGTTATTTTTGCCGCACCCGTTATATATATACACATGTCACTGACTAGAGAGGAGAGAGTTCAAGTTATTTTGCTGGTCGGGACCCGCAGTCACCGGAAAGTGGCCGAAGAATTCAACAATATGCATCCAGACCGCGCACCAATCACACACAGATGTGTTGGCAAGTTGATAGCCAAATTTAAGGAAACTGGATCCGTAGCTGACAAGCCTCGCAGAGGACCTTCAAGGACTGTTACGGAAGACGAAACCAGTACCACTGTGTTGGCTAGCTTCGCTGTCAGTCCCAAGAAGTCACTTCGACGCATGTCCAGCGAAACTGGGACTATTTTGTAATTTTATTAATTTTGCCCTATGGGTCCAGACTTACGGGACACCCTGTATATATATATATTAGTGGTGGACCGGATATCCGCATCTGCACTTCTGTGCGGATGTTACCTCTAATAAATTGTGCAATTTACAATTAAATTAGCTTATAAAGTAGCTTATAAGGCCCAGTCATGTACATTTCATGTAAAGTATTAATTATTAATGAACAAACAAATAAACCTCAAAATATAAATACCTGGTAACAGAAAATTGAATGAAACTTGTTTCATCGAATTTTCTGTGGCTGAAACTCTTGAGAAAGTTATTATTTTTATCATAATGAAAACATTAATATTAATTTTAATTATTATGCATTGCCTCCCATAATAGTAATATCACGAAATTTGAAAAATTATGTCATATATTCATAATTCTATATTATATTGATAGATTAACTAAATATCCGCATCCGCAGATATTGAAATTAAAGATCCGCATCCGCAGATGTTGAAAAACTGACATCCGGTCCACCACTAATATATATATATATATATATATATATATATATATATATATGAAGCTTTGGTGCTACTATAGCGTGATTCCTACCTCGATTCGGCGGTCTACCTTTTAATTATAGCTTCTTACCTTGTTTACTAATTGCTTGTTTACATTCCAATGTTCATCGCCCTTGACGATTGATTAGGTTTAGTCATGATATTTTCGTTAGTTTTAACGAAAATATCGTGACTAAACCTAACCAATCGTAGGTAGACCACATACTATAGTAGCACCGAAACTATTTTTTAAATAAATAAAATTGAATAATAAATAGCAGTTTATATTTATTATATTTTCATTTATACCTTGGATAGGAATCACACACTACAGTACTGTAGTTTCGAACCAAAACGGGTAGGAACAGGGCCGGATTAACCATTAAGCAAAATAAGCCCGTGCTTAGGGCATCAAGGGAAGGGGGGCACCACAGAAATTTTCCATTGTCGGATTTACCATGGATTTATTATACTATTATAATCGCGGCTTATAGCCTATAAGCTGTTGAAAACTGAATTATATATATTCATATATAGTATTTATTTTTTTTCATTGTTTGAATTTGTAGTGAACAACAACCCTTTTGAGAGAATAAATATATTTCGTTGTAATCACACACTTTACGCTTTGCGTTATTATTTTGTTTATATCAAATCTTTGAGCGCCATATTAAAAATACATAGAGATTAAATATTTTCGTGTGCTATAGTAAATGTAAAAACAAGATTCAGTCATGCTGAACTTTATAAAATAATTGTAGAAGACAATATTGAGTGTGCCTTCCCAAATGTAGAAATTGCCTTTCGTATATTTTTAACATTAATGGTCACAAATTGCTCAGCTGAGCGTTCATTTTCTCAGTTGAAGTATATTAAAAATACCAACAGAACAACTATGCAACAAGGCAGGCTGGATGCCTTATCTCTACTAAGTATAGAAGCAGATGTGTTACGTAAGATTAGTTTTGAGGATCTGATCAAAGACTTTGCAATTAAAAAAAGTAGAAAACTTTTCAAATATAAATGAAGTGGAAGTATACAAAAATAAACATTATTTTCCATCTTACTGTAAGTTTTGTTTCATTTCAAAAAAATAAAATTTTATTTTATGGTTTATTTTTGTTTATATTTTGAATTACATATATATGGAGCACCAAAATCTTTTAAGTGCTTAGGGCCTCTAAAGGTCTTAATCCGGCCCTGGGTAGGAATCACCCTATAGTATCGAAGTCACCGGTAGGAATCACGCTATAGTAGCACCGAAGCTTTTCTATACACACCCACATGTGTGTATATATACTTATATAGTTGTTTTGGGTGTGTGAAGGGGCCTGAATGGGGTGGAGGGAGGTTAAAAAACACTAGCATGTTGCATGCAATGTTGCATGTAGTATTGCAATGAAATTGTCCTCTAACATTTTGCGGCAATACTACTGGCCCAGTTCTTTTTTTCACCATACTAAGGCAAGATAAAAAAGTTTACTTATTCATATACAAAAAAGTTGCTGAAAAAAGGGCACTTCTGAGTCATGGAGGGAAAAGGGCAGGGCCTGAAGCCCCTGTGGTCTCCCCCTGTACGGCCCTGCTTCAGATTAACAGCTAAGAATTCATGATCAGTCGTAATTAAACGCATAAAAGACCACTACCTTCCCTTCTACACACCCTATAACCATCTTCTTGATACATTTTATATCCATTATATGATGTTCAACACCCAGTGAGGATATGAACCCAATTTTCAGTCCCTGATGTAATAACAAAAGCTTCATTTGATATTAACGCCCTAAATTCGTTCAATTTATTGTAAATAAACCCTCCATTGAACAGAAGTGATTTCATCATATTTTTATGTTCCTCGCCTTTACTCTGCTTGACCCCCATTTACCGATAGCGTGGGAAAATTTCCAAGAAAAATACTCCTAAAGATCAGTATTTAAATTAATTGTTCGCCATGTTTTCACTGAAGTAAGGCTCGCTCCTCAAAACAAGATTTGTGTTATTTGGAGGTGCCACAAATTAACAAATTTAATACCCTTTTTCAGCGCAAATTTTCAAAGCCTATCATTAACTTGAATCGCCTTACTTTGAGCAATATCGCTTACATTAAACCTTGGAAAAATTCCCGTCACTATGACTCTTATCTGTTTTAGCTTTAAACTTATCATTTAAGATATAAAAAATTTTCGTAACTACTTCAAACAGACCAACCGTATACCTCCGTGATACACATCGTTTGAACCTATGTAATGATTTGTCTATATTTGTTTTCCAACTTGTTAGTTATCATTCTTTTACATTTTTATAATTAAAATTATTCGTCTAATCTCTAGCAATGAGTGAATTCCCAGTTAAAATTTCGGATCACCTGAAGATCAGGGCCCCCCCAGCCTTCTTAGTTAGCCTTATAAGGCTAACTAATGAAAATATCACGACTTAACCCAACCAGTCGTTAGGTCAACGGTGCTACTGTAGTATGCGGTCTACCGTTAAGTTTCTACTGTAGTATGCGGTCTACCGTTCAAAATATTTAAAAGGAATTGAAAATGAATTGAAAGGAATTATAATTTAATTTACACAATTAAGGAATTATTAAAGAAGTTAAACATACTACTACCGCATACTTAACGGTAAGACCGCATACTACAGTACGCCCTTGATGATTGGTTAGGTTAAGTCGTGATATTTTCGTTAGTTTTAACGAAAATATCACGACTTAACCAATCGTCAAGGGCGTACAATTAACCTAATAATAAAATAATAAGAAGATAAGAAGCTATAATTAAAAGGTAGACCGCATACTACAGTAGCACCAGGTCAACTGTACGCCCTTGACGATTGGTTAAGTTAAGTCGTGATATTTTCGTTAGTTAGCCTTATACGGCTAACTAACGAAGGCTGGGGGCCCTGATCTTCAGGTGATCGAAAATTTCTACTCGCATTCGATTACAGTAAGAGCAATTATCTATTAAAAGTTTTATATCCTTAACTCATTTTTTTAACCGTTCTTTTAGTGTACTGGACTGGATTTGTTAAAACTCATTCCCGTTCATATTTTCACTAATGACTCTATTCTTACCTTAAATGTTTCTGACTTACTAAAATACCGTTTATATTGTCCCTAACATTTTTAAGTCTTCCTATAAGCCAAACCGCAATAATCTTTGTCAACTTTACTCTGACTGAACAGAAATAATTGTTTTAATTTGACATTCTTCAAATCTAAACTAATCGACAACCACAAATTTTCATACAACTAGTTTTAGTAAATAGTTTCTCTAACTTTAGCCTACCACCTTCAGTTCCAACCCTTGAACATGTTCTCTAAACTATTTTTTCCTACCCTTTACCTCTCTCCTGAACGTCACTAATTTTACAGAAGCTGCATACGGAGTGTATAGGCCTAGGAGAGATGCCCAAATTTCGACGGCATCACAATCAAAATTCTCATTCAACTGATTGATCCTTTTTAGAATTACGAAGTGGCTCCTTGACCGGCACTCTCGGTTTAGTAGCCTCACAGGCTGCTCGACCGATACCGGTTTTGTAGCTTATGATATGCCTGTGGCTGCTCAACCGGCACTGGAATATAATTATGGTATTTTAGCTATTTCCCTTTTCTACCACAAAGGTTTCCTAATCATCTTATTCCTAACAGTTCTGAAAGGAATACAGGTACTATCCTGTTATCTGCCCACCAAATTTGTTATAGTGCATATAACAGGATATAATTATTAGCTGAAAGTTGCTTAAAATTAATTGAAACCAACAGGAAAATTATTGAATGCCCGGTTAGGTCTTGTACGCCCTTGACGATTGGTTAGTGCAGCAAAAAATAGTTTAGAGAATATGTTCAAGGGTTGGAACTGAAGGTGGTAGGCTAAAGTTAAAGAAACTATTCACTAAAACTAGTTGTAATGAAAATTTGTAGTTGTCGATTAGTTTAGATTTGAAGAATGTCAAATTATAACAATTATTGGTTAAGTCGTGATATTTTCGTTAGTTTTAACAAAAATATCACGAATTAACCTAACTAAACGTCAAGGGCGTACAGTTGACCTAACCTGGCATTCACTAATTTTCCCATAGGTCTTTATTAATTGATTAAGCTAACACTTTTTTCAAGAGTACCGTTTTTTGTGCAAATACGTTTTGCAATACATTTTGAGCAATTTTATTATAAAATAAATATTCCAAATATTCCAGTGCCGGTTGAGCAGCCACAGGCTAACAATAGGCTACAAGACCGGTACCGGTTGGGCAGCCTGTGAAGCTACTAAACCGGGAGTGCCGGTCGAGGAGCTACTGCCTTACAATTAAATGTGTTATGGACTCTCTAAAATCTTGGTCATAGCTAGTACCGGTATCTCCCTATAAATAATTATGTTCTACGGTATATAAAAAAACTCTGAGAATAGGTTGAACATGCAAATACTATAAACTAATATAAATAGTCAGGGCCGACAGGTGGATTTGAGGGTCCAGAGCATAAAATTGTGTGGGGGTCCCCTAACAATACCAAATAATAATACTTTTAGAGGGGAACCAAGGTAGGCGGGGCTACCTTCATAGTGGGGTCCCGGGACAGAATCTACTTTTGCCCACCCCCGATCTTGGCGGTCCTGTAAATAGTTTATAGAAAAATAAACTCACCCAATTAATGGTTTGGTAGAATCACAGTTTGGCGTCGTAAAAAAATTTGGTAATTGTATACATCTCCCTCACCTCAATTTTATGAAATTGACTTCACAATCGATGTAAAACCTTTATTTATAGCATGTAATTACTTTATTTATTTTCGGAAACCAACCTAACCTAACCAACCTAACCGTAAGACATACCCTAATGGGATACGTTAAATAAAGTAATTACATGCTATAAATAAAGGTTTTACATCGATTGTGAAGTCAATTTCATAAAATTGAGGTGAGGGGGATGTTGTATACAATTACCATAACTTAACATGTTATTACATTATCATTTGTATAATATGGAAAACTGATGAGTGGGTAGTTGGGAGGTAACGAAAATGGTTCACTGAGTAGGTAGGTAGTTAATCTAACAATCATTAAATTCCTTTTATGTCAATAACTGGGTGGAAGAAACCAATTGGTTGCTCACCAGAGTTATTCTCCACACTAGTATTTATATACTGTGTGGGAGGAGTGTGCTCGGTAATGGAGATACATTACCGCTAAACCAACCGAGGAATAAACCAAGACAACGCTGGTACAAGAAGCCCCGCGAAGAGGAGAAGAAAAAGGAGAACAAACGAAGAACGAAAACGAAGAACGGGGCGAGAGGACGTACCAGCAAAGTGCGCTCTCGAAAACATAACCGGAGAAGGGAGACACTCCGATAACAAAAAGTAAGTGACTAATTGAGTTTTTACACCAAAGTTAATCTCATTAAATTAAGCTGGGTCAGACAAGTTAGGCCTACATTGTGGCCTAAGACCCAGCATCAACTCATAGCTTAACAAAGGTGAAGGTAGATTGCCCTAACCTAATTCTTGTGAGGAATCCTACTGTGGACCTCAATTTATCTGCCCGCTCTGGACCATTTCCGGAATCTCTAGGCTGACCCTCTAGGCTAGACTTGATCTACTCTATAGTTAGACTGGAGATATAAGGGTGGGTTAATTGTGGACCAATTCATACAGAGCATTTTTCGCATTGGTGGTCCGTGTGTGGGGAATTTACAAACCTTAACCTTACTTAACAAAAATTGCAGAATTAGGCTAAATGGTCTAGCCTAAGCCTAACCTGAGCAAGCCTAATTAGGTCTACAACCTAGGGCCTAACTAGGAAACATTTACATTTAAGGAGTCTCATTCTCTTATAAGCTTAGACCTGAGTGACACACAAGTACTTGGGGGGGATTAAACCAAATTTAAACTTGACTGTTTTGTCTGTGCTCTCTCTCTCTGGTAATTTCTTCTTGTCCTCTATTTCATTACGATCCCCAGTTAAACAATTTTGACTTAGACATGGACAGTGCAGAATTGAAAAAGTTAAAAAAGAAAAGGGGGGCAAAGTTGGGAGCTGTTACAAAGGCTGTGAACACTTTTAACAATATTACACAACCAGGTAAGAAAAATATAGAGTGTGTAATTATTAAATTAGAAATTAAAAGAAGGAAATAATAGCCATTAATGAGAGTATTTCAGAGTTAGTTGAATCCGAAATGGCTGAAGAACAATTGATAGACCTTTACGCTGATGATGATGATCAGGTAAGCTCAATTGAACAGCAAATAAGGGAACTACGGTCTCGTTTGACTGACTTAACACCAAAAAAACCTAATTCTGATTTTAATCAAAGTAGGGCTAACCTTCAACAAAATTTAAGTGGCATGCAAAATCCTGAGTCACAAGAATTGAGGGCTCAGTTACCCATTTTGCAAATACCAACATTTGAAGGGGACACGGTACAATTCCCATCTTTCATTGACAAATTTGAGAATTTAATAGGTAATAAACCTTATATTTCAACTGTTGAAAAGTTTAGTTACTTAACTAGTTCCCTTAAAGGCCCAGCCTATAACCTGATAGCCTATTTACCAGCCGTAGGGGATTCATATGAAGTAGCTATTGATCTTTTAAAACGTAATTACGTTAATAAAGATGTGATTATATATGAATTATCTCAACAAATTTTTGAATTTGCACCCATAAAAGATAACCATAGTGATATGGAAAATTTTTATACAAAATTAGAAGCTATTATAGGACAACTGGTTAGCAATGAGATAGATATTAAAACTTCATCTTGGCTTATACAAAGCATAGTACTTAGGTGCCTTCCTTCGAGGGTTAAAGATAATTTAATTCTAAAGACGGGAGAAAATTATCCTAATTTAGCACAAATAAGACAACACTTCCCCAATATCCTAACTAATTACAACTTGAGAGATTTTCCAACACATAAGACCCAGACTATGGATAAACCAAAGACTGTTCCCAGAGACCAACTAGCTACAGCCAAACAGACAAAACTTGATACTGTAGAATCAAATGTGACCAACTATAATACACGAACACCTACATTACAGAACTTTAATGTACAGTAACTGCTGCCTCAACTTACACACCACATTGCAAATTTTGTGCAAGTAATGAACACACTAGTACTGGGTGTGACAAATATTCAGACTTTAACCAAAGGGCTAAAAGATGTGAACAGTTGAACCTGTGTAAAAAGTGTACTGGCCAAGGACATTATAAGAAAGACTGTAAATCTAGGTTAAGATTCAAGTGTAAGTTTTGTAAAAGTTTACGACATGTCTCATCAATGTGTGATTCACCAAAGTGTCCAAATAATAGTACTCAAACTCAAAAGATACCTCCCCCAAACAAAGGTAATCAAGAAAATGCCACTTTCATGGGACATTCTGCTTGTTCAAACAATGTAACAAGAAATACTGAGATTCTTTTACCAACTATTACTTTGG
Organism: Bathynomus jamesi; assembly: GCA_023014485.1. Classification (NCBI taxonomy): domain Eukaryota; kingdom Metazoa; phylum Arthropoda; class Malacostraca; order Isopoda; family Cirolanidae; genus Bathynomus; species Bathynomus jamesi. The sequence continues at coordinate 279,072 of JAJOZX010005311.1, forward strand.
ACTTAGTGAATAGTGAGGGTAGTACCACTCCAGTGAGATGTCTTATAGACTGTTGTTCTCAACAAACATTTGTTTCAAAAAATGTAGTTAATAAATTGGGTTTGACACCAAACCCGAATGAACAAAACCTCAATATTGCGTCCTTTGTTAAGAATAACTCGGACAAAAATAGCTATAAGACAATTGACCTGGAACTACATTTAGAAAGTAAATTCAAGAAAATTGAAGCAGTTATTATTTCTAAAGTAGGACAAAACAAACTGGTTATACCCAAACTAGAACAAACCATAAATCATTTGAAAAAATACTACAAAATAGCTGATAGACATATCACTAACAACACAATAGCTAACATTGAAATGCTAATAGGGGCAGATTATATTAATCTTATTCATAAGGGCATAGTAGAGATAGGTAATGGTATAGCTATTCAGACTCCATCAGGGATAGCCCCTTTGGGTGACCTATCACAATACAACCTAGACCTAAACCAAAACAGTGCATGACCAACAAATACTATGTGCCTCAACTCAGTCCTACATAACACCTGTAAGAATAGCAACACTTTGAATAATATTATCTCAACTGAGAACATTAATTCATCATTATCAAATGAAACTTTGGATGAGGCAATTCAAACTTTATGGTTGCTAGAATCTGTGGGTATACATGACACACATCAAACTTCAGAAGATCAGTTAATGGTAGAAAGATTTGAAGACACCATTCAGTGTAAAGACAATAGTTATTTCATTGAGTTACCTTGGAAAATAAATTGTCCAACTTTAAGAGATAATCTCAAAGTAGCTAAAGGACATTTATATAAAGTAATGAAAAAACTCAAACAAGAAAATAATGTAAAAATATATAATGATGTCTTCAAAGAACAGCTACAGAAAGGCTTCATCGAAGAAGTAACAGATAACCCTTTTAAAAAAGATGGTTGTCATTATTTAACCCACAGGGGGTTTATCGACAAGATGCCCCAACAACAAAACTCAGAGTAGTATATAATTGTAGCCTCAAAGACAGTGATAAACACAGTTTGAATGATTGCTTGATTGAGGGTCCTAATCTCATTTCTGACCTTGTGAAGATCTTACTGAGGTTCAGGTTAGACAAATATGCTGTACAAAGTGACATTTCAAAGGCATTTTTGAGAATAAATCTTAAAAATGAATATGATAAGAACCAACTTAGGTTCTTATGGTTCAAGGATCCATTTGATTTGAATAAAGGGTTCATAACCTATAGATTTAATGTTGTGTTGTTTGGAGCCAATTGCTCACCTAGCCTATTAGCATTGACAATTAAACATCATTTAAACCAGTTTAATAACTCTCTAACATTGAACTTCCTTAAGGAACATTTTTACGTAGACAATCTAATAGGCTCAACGACAACAAAATCTGAATTATCTGAAGTCTATGAACACTCTCAAAACATTATGCAACAAGGTAACTTTGAACTTAGAGAGTGGATTTCAAATAATGAGGATTTAAACAAAAGATTTTAAAAGATAATAATGGTCTTACTGAGCCATCAGACAGAGTTAAAACTTTAGGTATGAACTGGTATTTGGATGCAACTTCTAACAGTCATGATTCAATCTGTACTAAAGGTTTTAAACTTGATGAGGAAGCAAATACTAAAGACAAATATTATCAGAGGCTTCCAAAATTTTTGATCCTATGGGTCTATTCCTGCCTTCAACAATAAAATCAAAGATTCTCCTCCAAGAAATTTGGGGACAAATGTTGGGTGGATGATCCAATAACAAATGAAAATCAAAAATCTTGGAAGAAGTTAGCTACTGATTTAACAAAAGTGCAGAACATTAAAATTCAAAGGTGCTGTGGGTTTAGGGATAAGCCCCAGAGGCTTCATGTGTTTGCTGATGCAAGCACACAAGCTTATGGGTGCTGTGCGTATCTTGTAAGCCCTACAGAAAGTCATCTAATTTATGCAAAAGGGAAAGTTGCACCTCTCAAACCTACCGAACCATACCTCAATTGGAACTATTGGCTGCTACATTAGCCATTAAAACCATTTCATTGCTTAAGGATGCTTACTACGATGTGTTCATAACTAATATCCACGTCTGGCTTGACAGTCAGATTTGTCTTGCATGGATACGGAATGATAGCATTAATAGTAAGAATATCTTTGTAAGAAATAGGCTAAAAGAAATAGCTGACGCTAATGAAAGCCTACAAGTAAACTTTCACTATGTTCCAACTAAAGAATCCAGCAGACTTTCTGACCAGAGGTTTATCCTACAAGTTGTTGAAGTCAAACAAAACTTGGTTTATGGGACCAAAGTGGCTCTGTGATACAGACCAATGGCCTGTGGAACAAGTTAACTTGACATTAAATTTAATCTTTTCAAATGAAAAGGTTGAACCAATCACTAATTATGAAAAGTATTCTGATTTCAACAAACTTGTCAGGGTGACAGCCTACTGTTTGAGGTTTGCTCACAACTGTTTAGCTACAATTAACAAACAGCTAAATAAAAATAATCATAATTATACAGAAGTTGCAACCCAATACTGGATAGGCCAAGCCCAACAAAAAGAGTACAATAAAGAGTTAGAATTCTTAACTAATGGGAAACAAACAAAAGAACCTGTACCATCAGTAGTTGTGGATCTAAACTTGTTCAGAGATGAGGAAGGCCTTCTAAGGTGTAAAGGGAGATTAGACAAATCAAAACTGTCATACAAAAGCAAAAATCCAATCCTTTTACCTAGATTTAGCTATTTGACAACATTAATAATCAGAAAAACACACAATGATGTATATCATATGGGGGTACCACAGACACTAACTACATTAAGAAAAACTTATTGGATACCCAAGGAAGGATCACTGTTAAAACAGTCCTGAGTGAGTGTGTCACATGTAGGCGTATTCATGCTAGGCCGTATAGGAAACCAAATCCTCCTGCTTTGCCAGAGGAGAGAGTTACTCTCAGCAGACCCTTTGAGACTGTAGGCATTGACTATACAGGAGCATTGACTGTAGGGGTGGGTGACACTGAACAAAAAATGTACATTGTACTGTTTACATGTGCTGCCTCACGAGCTGTTTATTTGGATGTTGTGGAGGACCTTACAGCAGAATCTTTTGTTGCTGTCTTTAAGAGATTCTGTGCACGACATTCAGTACCAAAGACAGTTTGGACTGACAATGCTACATATTTCAAAGCTGGTGAACAAGTCATCCATGACTTGTTAAGCAATGAAATCACACAATTATATATACAAAATACAAACATAAAGTGGAAGTATATTCCGGTTGCCTCTCCTTGGTATGGTTCTATCTGGGAGAGGAATATACAGACAGTAAAGAATTGCTTGAAGAAAGCAATTGGCAAAAAACAGATACACTTATTTGGGTTACTCACTCTCCTGGCTGAGATTGAGAACATCATTAACAATAGGCCACTCACTTATGTGAGTGACAACATTAATGACCCAGAACCATTAACGCCAAATCATTTGATTCGGGGAGAACAAGTTAGTCTCCTGCCGGACTACAATATAGACTCTTCAGAAGACCCAAACTGGACTCAACGACATGATGAGCTCCAGACTAAGTTACAACATTTAACTAGAGTTAAAGCTCATTTCATTAAACAGTGGAAAACTGAGTACTTGATGGGTCTAAGGGAGAGACATAAACAAATGACTAAGAAGGATTGGTCTGACACAATTAAGGTAGGGGACCTTGTTCTCATACATGACAGTACTCCAAGACAATACTGGCCTCTGGCTAGAGTTTCAGAACTCAGACCAGGGGCAGACGGGGTAACAAGAGTGGTCAAATTAAGGACTTCAACGGGTGACACAACAAGAGACATTTCTCTTTTGTACCCTTTAGATTCTGGACCCAAAACAATGGACTTTGGAGAACCTTCTCCACTGACAGTAACAACTGGAGACACTGAACTTCCAGTAACTATTCCTTTGACAGTAGGAGTGGTGACGCATCCTACTACAACATTGACAGACACAAGACCTCAGCGACAAACAGCATTAAAGGCGCGACTATTTTTACAACAAAAAATAGATGCTGGGGAATTGTAATTTTATCTTCTAACTTTCATTTTTCTTTTCTTATGGTAAAGACCATAGACAGTTTCATCCTATGGATGTATATTTTATCTTCTAATTAAATGCTACACCTTCTCCATGAGAAGGTGAGGATAGGCACTGTTAATCAGATTAACAGGCATTTACAGTTAAATAGTTAGCTAGTCTACACTCAGACAAAAATTGGTGACAATGACACCAACATTTTTATCTCCCGGGGCCCCCAGTATATGGAAAACTGATGAGTGGGTAGTTGGGAGGTAACGAAAATGGTTCACTGAGTAGGTAGGTAGTTAATCTAACAATCATTAAATTCCTTTTATGTCAATAACTGGGTGGAAGAAACCAATTGGTTGCTCACCAGAGTTATTCTCCACACTAGTATTTATATACTGTGTGGGAGGAGTGTGCTCGGTAATGGAGATACATTACCGCTAAACCAACCGAGGAATAAACCAAGACAACGCTGGTACAAGAAGCCCCGCGAAGAGGAGAAGAAAAAGGAGAACAAACGAAGAACGAAAACGAAGAACGGGGCGAGAGGACGTACCAGCAAAGTGCGCTCTCGAAAACATAACCGGAGAAGGGAGACACTCCGATAACAAAAAGTAAGTGACTAATTGAGTTTTTACACCAAAGTTAATCTCATTAAATTAAGCTGGGTCAGACAAGTTAGGCCTACATTGTGGCCTAAGACCCAGCATCAACTCATAGCTTAACAAAGGTGAAGGTAGATTGCCCTAACCTAATTCTTGTGAGGAATCCTACTGTGGACCTCAATTTATCTGCCCGCTCTGGACCATTTCCGGAATCTCTAGGCTGACCCCTCTAGGCTAGACTTGATCTACTCTATAGTTAGACTGGAGATATAAGGGGTGGGTTAATTGTGGACCAATTCATACAGAGCATTTTTCGCATATAATTTAGGTCTCCGGGGTACGGGGGCAAGATCACGCATCACAAACCCTATACCGATCAATTTGTGATGCGTGATCTTTACGGGGGCTCCGCCCCCGTACCCCCGAGACCTAAATTATACAAATGATAATGTAATAACATGTTAAGTTATGCACTTTTTTAATCTTCATCTAGGGCACATGACGAATCAAGTTCTCAAAGTCGAAACCACACGAACAGCACGTCATAATTCTATCACAAACACGACCAAACTGAATCCAATTAGAAAAAAAAAAAATAGCCAAAACAAAAACCAACCAAGTAATTAAGTCGCAGAGTAGCGAAAAAATAGCCCAATCAGGAAAAATATTTTATGAAAAAAAGTCGCATTTGTCGTGACGTCCGTCAAATGGATATCGTTAATTAAAATTTCAGAAGCAAATATCTCCATAAATATGATCGACCGAAAAAAATTTTACTTAAAGGAAAGGTTTTATTTATTATTTTCTACACATTGCAATAATTTTTATTAGAAACTGAGGTGAGGGGGATATTGTATGCAATTACAAAAAATTTTTTTTGGCGATATCCTATCTTGGCGTCCCAAATTATTCAACCAACCAAAAATAAACGGCACTCCAGCACTTTGAAATTACTTGTTCATGTTAATTAGATTAATTAACTGCCCGGTTAGGTCAACTGTACGCCTTTGACGATTGGTTAGGTTAAGTCTTAATATTTTCGTTAGTTTAAACGAAAATATAACGACTTAACCTAACTAATCATCAAGGGCGTACAGTTGACCTAGCTGGTTGGTTGAATAATTTGGTTATGAAAATAGGATATCGCCAAAAAAAAATTTTTACGACGTTAAACTGTGATTCTACCAATGGTTTTCCACGAACACAAACTTGATAGTAGATTAAGAGATTTAAGGACTTGCGTAAACTATCTAACACTAACGAAACCTTTACACAAACAAAATATAAACACTAGATGAATCCTAAGTAAAGAAAGCTCCCACATGAGAACAACACAGTCAGTCGCGCAGAACACGAGAAACACGTCCGACCGTGAAGAATTGTAGGGAAAAAGTGTGTGTGTGTGAGAGAGAGAGAGAGAGAGAGGCAACTTAACAGCAAACTGTTAGAAAGAATAATTGGTTAAAATCTAAAAACATTAAAATTTTCTTGTATCACCTGAAGATCAGGATCCCAGCCTCAATTACCAAATGATATCTTCGTTAAAACTAACAAAAATATCACGACTTAACCTAACCAATCGTCAAGGGCGTACAGTTGACCTAACCGGGCATTCAATTTAATGGTGCTACTATAGCGTGATTCCTACCGGTGACTTCGATACTATAGGGTGATTTCTACCCGTTTTGGTTCGAAACTACAGTACTGTAGAGTGTGATTCCTATCCAAGGTATAAATGAAAATATAATAAATATAAAATGTTATTTATTATTCAATTTTATTTATTTAAAAAATAGTTTCGGTGCTACTATAGTATGTGGTCTACCTACGATTGGTTAAGTTTAGTCACGATATTTTCGTTAAAACTAACGAAAATACAGTGGTGGGCACCGTTAACCAAAAAGTTAACTTCGTTAACCGCTAATCCGTTAACCAAAAAGTTAACTTCGTTAACCGTTAATCCGTTAATTCGTTAAACATGTAACGGAAGTTACCGATAAACCGTTAACGTTAACTTTTATTATAAAAAAAATGAAAAACACAATATATATATAATTTAATTTTCCCTCTTCTTCTCGTTCTCCATTTTGTCCATGAGATGCATGTTGCCCTTCATGAAAATTAGCATATCAAAGTTTTCATCAGACAGGGATGATCTCTTGGCCCTCAGGATGTCCTTGCCCATAGAGAACAAACGCTCCACTGCAGCACTGGAGGGGATGGCTGTGTTGAACTTGATGAACAAGTCCACCAACACTTGCTCACCCAAGAAGGCAGCATCTGTCAGCAAGTCCTTGGAGTTGGTCTCCAGCCAGGTCTTGACCAAGTTCTGGGCCTTGCCCTTGAGTGACCTGTGGCTTCTGCTGCTCTCTTTTGTCTGGATGACAGCACTGAAGAAGTCATCCTCCTCCTCCTCCTCGTTGTTGCTGCCTCCACTGTTGCTGCCCACTTCGTTGGACTGCTGCTTCATGGCCTCCTCGACTGTACCCTCCATGCTTTTCCTCACCCTGGCGACCTTGGTGTTGTCATACTTGTCCAGCCAGGACATAAAGGGTTAAGGTGAAAACGCTCCCATTGTAAGACATCAATTGACTTAATTTATGTCATCAAAGTGACATGAGAATTGAAATCTTACCTGATCAGTTTTATGGTTCTTGAAATGTATCAAGGAGACTACTAATAAGGTACTCACAGACATATTATAAATATACATGACTTACTTGACAACGATTATTTTTAAATATTCACTAGCGCAAACATGTTGCGCAAGAGACAAACTGCAAATGAAACGAATGTAGTTATTTGTTGTAATTGTTACATATATATTATTGAAAGTGCCTTAAAATGCTCGTGATATTTCTTGAAAGAAGTTGAAACATTCAACCCAAATGGCAAATCTTTCCGCCTGATTTTACAGTCGACCATGTTTTGCTCAAACCAATGCCATAAATAACTACCATATTTGGTAAGACACAAATTGTGGCGACGGAAACAAATATATCGCCTGATTTTGCACTGCGGAAATGGAAATTCGTTCATCACTATTAACAGTGGCGGATTAATTGCGCACCTGTTCAGCACTGAAAATAATAGAAACTTTTAAACGTTTATTTATGAATTTTTTGGGTTAACGGACTTGAGTTAACGGAAGTTAAATGTAACGGAAGTTAATTAGTCCGATAATGATTTTCAAAGTTAACTTAAAAGTTAAATCGTTAACGAAAAAGTTAACTTCGTTAATTAACGATTAACGGATTAACGGTTTGTGCCCAGCTTTGCGAAAATATCATGACTAAACCTAACCAATCGTCAAGGGCGATGGACATTGGAATGTAAACAAGCAATTAGTAAACAAGGTAAGAAGCTATAATTAAAAGGTAGACCGCCGAATCGAGGTAGGAATCACGCTATAGTAGCACCAATTTAACTTATTATTATATTTGGTACTGTAAAGCAAAAAACACAAGAATACATGGGGGTCCTGATTTTCAGGTGATCCATTTTCTTTTGTTTTTCCACGAGTGATCTACGAGCAGATGTCATTTCGTAACCCGTTGAGTGAGCCGTAACTAACTACTCACTCCACCTTAGAAAATGATGTACAGTAGTTTTGCAGATAAATCACTCTGTCTTTGAACCGTCCAAAATGATCAAGTGTTACTATGTTCGCTTACAAACGGGAACAGTACTCTACCTGAAAGCAAATGTAACATTTCTAAATAATTACTAATTGGATTTCACTGAAATAATATTTATCTCGATGCAATAAACCCATTTAGAAGTGTTTATATATGAATACAGTAAACTCTCCATAAACCGCAATAATTGGTGTGTAGGGGTGAGCGTCTATGTGAGATAGGTTTTTCCCGGGGCTTATATTCAAGTTGCAATAAAGAAATAACAAAAACTAATTGATACATTAAAGTAAACATGTCTATACAACATAATAGAACAGATTGCATTGTATTGTGTACTTAAGTAGCAAAAACATGAAATAAAGTACAACTAAAATAAAATATACACATCACTACATTAAAAAACATAAAATACTGTACTGTATATATTAGAACCACTCATAGTTTAATGTACGGAATGTTTATTCAGAATGTTTATGTACAGAATGTTAATGTTTATTGAAGGAATGGTTTATGTGGAGTGCCGTTTATGGAGAGTTTACAGTAGTAAGATTACAATGGAATCCGAGACCCCTTGATTGATAAAGGAGTGATTGATTTGATCCGTCGATAGTGCGAGAAATCAAATTAAAAAAAATCATCATTTCTTTCATGAAGTGCTCAGTATGGATTTGTTGGTATTGTTTGGGAAAGTAAATGTTACATTTGATCAAATTACAAAGATCCCATTACGTTTCGGGAATTTTTTAAATAAGCAAAATTAAGCTCTATTGCGCACAACAATGAAGTACCGATTTCCCATCCAGATCATACAAAGTTCAGGACAAACATCGAGTGGGATTGGTATAGGCCAAACCAATCCTTGCCAATGAGAATTATGGTTGAGGGGAATTTTGTGAAACACATTCGCACAATCACTGTTGGGAAGAGCTTCCGTTGTGTTACTGATCAACACGCAGGCATTTTATGCACAGTTCCTCTGCATGATATAAATCCAGCTGTGGAGCGAGCTTGCAGCGGAGTTGAAGTAGAATACAAACTGGGAAGTGATAACTGTGCTCCCCCGTTACTTGGAAATGGTCGTGCTGGCACTCGGTTCCGCATTCACTCGAGTTTGGGAGACCCACGTCCCGGCCATATGCCTCCCAATAGATCAGCGAAGATAAATGACATTGCGTCTGGGTAGTAGTTGGATGGGAGACCGTCCTCTGCGTTCAAATAACGTATCGACCCGTGGTTCAGATCCCACGTAAAACTGTTAAGTCCCCTCCGTCGCATGACCTTTGATGTTACGAAGAAAGTTAAACCACCTCAAAACAACATCGAGTCTCGGAGTGGCTAACATATTACTTCGATATTTTAATTACTTTTCCTCATAATAAATCTCTTCACAATGTCGTTCATTTAGAGGCAGTAAATGTTTCAGAGCACGACAGATGTTTGCAAAGACTACAGTGTGAGCCTGTAACCTATCCTCCTCTTGAGCAATCGTAAGCATCAACGCCTTTACCTCGGCTTCTTTTGTACTGCATGCAAAGTTTTCTGACGTTAGCACTCGTGAGATTCTGGGTTTCGGGCCAGTTCTCACCTTATAACAAATAAAATTTAACTTTAAGACAGTGGATGGCAAATCCTTAACTGTTCCAAATACATTCACCGTAAGACGCACATTGATCTGAACAACATGGAAAAGACGCATGAAAACACTACTAACTTGATCCTTTAGAAATGAACTCTTAACGAGCAACACACACAAATCAATCTACCACTACTTGTTAATCGCTATAACCTCATAAAACCTCTGTCGCAGATAAAAGATATAAAAAAAATTACTTAGAAAGGGGGAGGAAAAAAAAGCTCAGGCCATACGTTTATTAATCTATATCATAATCATTAACTTTGTGATTGTAAATAAATAAATGCAGCCTAATGACAATTACACAAAACAATAAAAAATAAAAAATAACCAAATATATAGGATTTACACAGTGAGCTATGATCTTTAACCTGTATTGCACTATATATATATATATATATATATATATATATATATATATATATATATATATATATATATATATATATATATATATATATCAGCAAACCCCTTAAATTCTAAAATATCAGCTAACAATATTATAATATTAGTAATTATAAATCTTTTAATTTCTACATTGTTTTACCATATTTCTGTGGTTTCAGTTTTCCATATTTTTCATGCAACTAAGCACTAAAATATTTCACTATATATATATATATATATATTATATTGGTAAACAAATTAGTTATGCGGACACGGACACAAGTTTTGCTTGAAGACCTTTTTCTCTTACGTAACAGACACTTCCTCCTTCTCTCTGTACTCGATTAACTTTTAAACAATGTCTCATAAATTGTCAGAAAAAAATTCTCCGATCGTTTTTGATATAACACTCAAATCTATCACAAAAGGGAACCACTACTCACTAACGTCAAAGTACCACAGTACCATAGTAGACCTTAGTTAAGTCTAAATCTGAAATCTGCGGGACTCACCACAATACTAAATATTATTAATAAATAATAATAATAATAGGTTCGCAAAGATATAATAGTTTATTTTTTACTGGCACACAAGCAACGTAGATGCGAAGGTATAATTGCTGAAATAACTATATGGAAACTTTAGTTTCAAAAAAGTTTTGAAAGCTTTTCAGTCACACAAAGGTCTACTGAAGTTAAAATAGAAAAACTCTTCAGTTCATTCGTGCGAAATTGAAGTTTTTTATATTTTAATTTTTATCGTCAATTACGAGAAGATTCGAATAGCTGCACTTTTTCTAAATTGGATTTTGTCCTTTCATCAATGTCCGCATTTATGCTCACCTAGAATCTGCGCAATACCCTTTAGTACCGATGTTATTTCAGTCTCGAAAAAGACTTCCGGGCGCTAAAGGGTTAAGAAGCGTTTTAAAAGTATTCATCGAAAATCTGTTCAATACCCTGAAAAGTATTTCTAGTGTGGATCAGAAATATGCAGCAAATAATCAATAATGTAATTCTAGAGTAGGCTTTAAAATTAAAAATGTAAAACTTCAGTGGACCTTGAGATACTCTTTAGCGTGACGAACATTATAACCTAATAACTCGAGTCAAGTTGTATGAATTAGGAACTACCAGCTTTCCCTCATAAAATTACGCCAAAAGTGATAATGTTTTAAATATACCAAACTTACTATAGGTGAAGCATACTTTGTCCGTTTAATTATTTATTACGCACCCTAAAATAGATTCTAGTTTCTATTATGGTTATATTAAACTAGAATACGCTAAATTGTATAATTTAACTTAATTGGGCTTGTGACTCCTTCCTATTAGAAGGTAGATCATGATAAACAAATATCCAAATTATCATCACAAATGAGCTGAGTAAAGTTGGTTTACAACTCCAGTATATCGGAGAGACGTCCTGTTGTTAGGCGCTATTATGTTATTGTCAAATGTCGTATTTTACTGTTAATTTTCGAGACGTTCGAGATAACCTCCTTTCTTTCATACAAAAGATTTCATATAAACGAGAACAAAATTCCCGATGGCAAATGGTGCGGTTCGCTTTACTTAACTTGTCAAGGAAATTTCCTTGGCTTTTTCACTGCAATTTACAACTTCAGAAGTTGCCATAATATTCTGTAAATATTGTGTGTTCATCCCGCATGAAAATTAAGTATGATTTGGCTCAATATATTATTAATTCTCAATTGTATGAACATTATAATTATTTAAAGACTGAGAAAGAACTTTCGCAAGCGGGGTCTTCAATCAAAAGAGGTCAATACTAGAATTAAAAATAAGAAACTATACATTTAAAATAATAATAGTTTATCACAATTCTAAAAAGGACGGTAAAGATTAATATTAATAATAATAAATAATTATAATTTATACGACGGAGATTGCTAATGCTTTATTATTATTTTAGGGCTTCATTTAATGAAGGTAAAAGTTAACATCTGGAAACCCTATTTTTCCCCCCTCACGGAGGGGTTGGGGTGAACTCGAGAGGGCGAGCTCAAACAATTACAAAGTATGCGGCCAGCCAAATTCCAACCGCGGCGGCGAGGGAAGTCGAATCAGAAACATATTACGTCCCGAGTTTGATCTTTAACTATTTTTAATCTATTCGAACTATTTTTTTAACCTATTTAAACTATTCGAACTATTTTTTTAGGTACTTGTGGGTTATCTGTCGCCACTTTTTAATATTTTTTTTATTTATTTATTTTTATATATTAAGAGAAGAGGATTCTTTATACTGTACGGCATTGACGATTGGTTAGGTTAAGTCGTGCTAGTTTGGTTAAATAAAACGGTATTTAACCAAACTAGCACGACTTAACCTAACCAATCGTCAATGCCGTACAGTATAAAGAATCCTCTTCTCTTAATATATAAAAATAAATAAATAAAAAAATATTAAAAAGTGGCGACAGATAACCCACAAGTACCTTTTTTTAATCTATTTAAACTATTCTAACCATTTTTAATCGAATCTAAGTACTCACTATCCTATTAAGTTTGTAGCAGCAGAAAATTCTTTGAGAAGTTTTCTCGTCACTCGTCCTCGTTCAGCTGAATCTTAATCACACGCAACTTTCTAAGATTTTTTTTAAAAATATATTTAAGAGTTGAGAGAGATTACCAAGACTGCTTAGAATCTTACACGATGAAAATGAATACAACTCCTCTAGGTCATTATCATCATTGTAACTTGAAATCGATACTAAAATATATTACAATCTCGTGTTTAAATAAAACCTCACTATCAAAGTAAAAAAAAAAATAGTAATAAGCAGCTGCTTTTACAAACAGCCTCGCGTCATGGTCATGCCAGAAACTAAATACTATTACGAACTAAAAGTACGATTACGAAGCTAAGAACCAAATTAGGACCGGGCCTAAAACTAAAATCATTTGATTCTGTAAATATTAGTCGATATTGCATTTGCAATTTGGAGCTTTATACTTCATTAAAGTCAGATCAACCTCAAACCTAAACGTACCTCGAGTGAATTCGTATGCCAAAATTGTATCACTAAACTGATATATATATATATATACATCATATATATATATATATATATATATATATCTATATATATATTATATATATATATATATATATATATATATATTATATATATATATATAAACCCTAATGATAATGATATGTATAAATACTTTTCCTTACATCATATTACCACATTATATTATTATGCGTGTATTTTATATTCTTAAGCCAAATTTGCCTAATTTAAAGTGCGGTCAGCCACCACTCGCTCAAACTATAAATGAAGTTACAAAACAACAAACGAATAACGAGTCGTACTTCGAAGTCTGGTCCAGTTGAAAAAAAAAAAAAAAATTATATCGGAGATGACGTTACACTGTACAATGCTATGTAGCGACTTTCTACCTCACACACACACACAGGAAAATCAAGAAAATGCAGTCAGTCAAACACACAAGGAATACACTACAATATATACAAGTTCAAGTGTCCCAAGTCACGTTACTGGTAAAAAATTAAAGGAGTTTTTAATATTATTAAATCAATTTTACTATTATTCATTTCAGAAACAAAACAAATTAATCATACTACGAAAATTAGTCTCTCAAACAAATCAAATATGTAAAAACAAAACAGCTTCGTTTACTGCTAATAATAAAAAAAGTTATCTAAAATTAGGAATGCGCTAATACAGATCAATAATTGGTCAGTTAACTGATACTACTATTACAACTCCATGAAGAAACAGACTCGCTTAAGTATAGAATAACGTACAAGCTTCTTTGCTTGAAAGGAAAATAAACACGATCACAATAGAGTATGGAACAGTTTTAGAAACATTATTATTATTATTATTATTATTATTATTATTATTATTAGCCTAATATAAATACAAACCCTGTAAGAATGTAAAATTAAAACACAATTTACTGAAAGTTAAGCTCATATCGCATCTCACTCTTCAAATTCAAGTGGTTAAAATCAGATTATTTGGCGAATCAACCGATTATGCCGACTGCTGATCACCTAACGATTAATTCGGACATCCCTACTAATCATATAATATATATCTCCAACATTTAACTCTCAACCACTATCGCGGGGTCAGGAAGGACACTAATTTAAATTTTGTGTGACCAAGAATTAAGATAGTGTTTGAGGGAAAAAAAAAAATACACCCATTTTCTTTATCATGAGCACTCCCAAATATTAGACTAAAATGGTTCATCCATATCATCATAAACTTTGAGACCAAAAGTGAAACCCATATTCTATGGATCAACAGCAAAAACCAACCCTATGGCACAGGTCGCCTCCAAAAGGGGAGAGAAAACGAAATTTTGAAAAGCTTTTAAATACGATAATAACTTTAACCACCACTAATCTGAGACGAAGATGAAAAATACTCACAAAACTACAATACCAATTACAGTGAGGAAGTATGTGCCCAACACCCGGAATGATCACCTACATTAAAAAAATGGAAAATAAGTAGCAACAAACCTCAATCCCACTCGATGATTTAACAGATTTTTGCGATTAATTTTTGTATTTGTAAAGGAAACTAATTCTTAGCAAACAAATGAAAATTAAGCCCTAAAAACAGTTAGGTTCACTCAGGTTAACCTAATCTAATCTAACAGGGAATCAATAGGTGTGAAAGCTGAGGTTGCATAAAGGACAACTTAAATGACTGAGCATTTTAATTAAAATCCTAAAGTGTGTGAAATTGGAAAAAATAATTATTGTATACAACACAAAAACGCTTTCTCTAAACTTTCTCATAGAACCCCCTACTTTCTTAACACAAGCGAATGATTACAAATTTTTAAATCTAAAACATACAAGCTGCTCGACCGACTGGGCAAAAATATGATCACGGACGAAAATTTACACATGTTCGACCAACTCGGGCATTTATGACATCATATAACCACCTTTGGTTAGCTTCCGCCAGAGTTCTTCATTCTGACGAAGGTCAAGTTTTTCACTCCACCTTAGACCTACAGTTTAACGTGGAATCCGAACCACGTCCCACCAGCAGCAGCCCGGCGTCTTCTTAACCACTAGGCCACCCAGGGTACCCATTTATCTACCAACCACTTTCTTTATTGTGTGGAAGGATGAACAGCTGGATTTTGCTGTGCGCCGGCTGCCGTCACCGAGTCTCGATCTCGGGGCCGATGGATTCGTAGTCAGCGACGTTAACCACTACACCACCGAGGCGCTTATTATAATATATATATGTTCCGTGCGATGATTCCTCATTTCACGGCTGTTTCCACCCACAATACTTGCACAAAAATTATTTTAGTTAAAAAACTTAAACCAACCTCATATCTTCATTTAAATTTTAAAAGGAACAACAACTCTTATTTAAAACTTTAAATATCATTTAAATTAGGTAAAAATTACAAAATAAACGACTTCCCCCGAAATAAAAATACTCTCATGTCTGGTTATAAATTCTGGTTCATTATAATAAAGGGAGGTCGACGAAACGCCGTTTTCACGATCGACTTTGGACTCTTAAAAATAGTATTTCTGAAAATGATGTCACTTTTAAAGTGTACACCGAGATTATCTGTTCGGGTTTAAAACAGATTTTCAGAAAGTTTCTAGAAGGCAGTTTGGCTATCAGACCAACCTTCTTTTTAAATAGCAACCTAGTCGTCAGCAGCCGCTACCAGCAGAACTACTACTACTACTACTGAAGGAAAGAAAAAATAAAGGAAAATATACTAGTACACCAAGCATTCATATAGAGTATCATAACCTGGTGGGAATTTAAGACAGACTCCTCTCGTAAGCCGTTACTTAAGGAACCGCTGTTAGCCTATGCAAAGCTACTGGAAGCATCAAGTTACAGAAACAAGAGGAGGTTACTTGAATGGAAAAGGCACATTTAATTAATTTTCTCGCTCAAGATTCAATTTAGTAAACCTAGTTAAAAAATTGCACGCGTATCACAGTGAACTTATTTTTGTTGCTTTACATTTGAAAATTTTCAACATTTTAAAATAAAATCTACTCTCCTGTAATTCAGTCCATTTCTTAGTGTAAAAAATACACTTTTACTTCAATAAAAAGTGATATACATATTACATATACAGTTTAACATACATAATGTTAAGTAAACAAAAGTATCTAAAAATATTCTGTCCATGTTTCAAGGATTTTCTATATAAAATATGTTAACTATTCTCCCCTTAGTACATGGTAAATGAGTAAGTGTCTGCTGGACAAATCTAAACGCTGCTTATTACCAAACGTTTTCAAAACGAAATTGCAAACCCAATATTTACATACTCTACAAAACGTGATTTCAATTCGTTAGCCCAACGTGATATTATCTTGATAATACGCTAAGAAGAACAAGGAGAAAACACCTAAAAATAATCCGACGTTTTGAAGAAACAGCACGTAGATGACATCACGTACACTCATTTCAGCTGCTTTCTCTGCCGTTTCGTTCATCTCAGGAACCTGTTTGAATAAAAACAATTTTAGGTTTAAGTCCTATGAAAAATTATATGCATCTTTTTTACCTTAATGAACATGCATTTTATTAGACCAGACAGCTAATTGAATGCCATTCTTAAATAATAATTCCTATATTTGCGGCAATAATGTGAAATTTATAAAGTTAAGCCCCACAAACGTCTACAATTTTTAAACTGTCTGACCATTCATCCGGTTTTTACGAATGACGCTTTATTTAAAGGTAGACTATAATTTTTTCAATGTTATTTTTTGTATTTTCTTATCATAATTTAATGGCACTAAGTTGTAGTTACGAAGTACCATACTTAATTTGGACCTTTTATGAAAACGTATTCCCAAAATGATTTATCAACTCTGGCTTTAACCTTACCATATCTACAAAAGAAATGTAGAGAAACATGCCCGCAGCCAGGGCAAAGATATATGTGGAATCTTCCGTAAATTCTCCTAGCAATATTCCGATGACCATTCCTAAATAGCAAGTTGTAGCGGAAAGAAAATTGTAGAAGAGAGCTTGTTTTACAGACATCCCAGAATTTAAAAGAACCGCAAAGTCTCCTAAAAAAATAATAAAATAAATATAGAAGTTAATAATTATTAAAATTATAATTTTGTCTTAATATATAGTTGTTAAAAGGCTTAGAAGAAAACGTAAATATCATGTTACTGTATTTGCAATGCATAATATTGCATTCATATTTTAAATTATAAAGCTAGAATGAGTGTTGTATAACTAACTATTCGATCCGTCATTATTGCGAGTGGAAATCTACTTTGGTGTGCTTGAGTCTTATTTTCCTTACCCGACCTTTCATGACAGTCAGATAAGTTTCTTCAAATTAATAGCTTATTAAAATCGCCCACCCCCGCCCCCATAGAAAGAGAAGAAGATAGCCAAAACGCAAATATTATTCTTAGTTTCCGTTTTAATTTTGAAAAGAATGTGTAGTGCGTAAGATGCATGTATGTGTAGTGAAGAATAGAGGGAGAAGCGTGTTTGAAAGCACGCTGGACTGCTCATCGGGTAAATGAGACACGAAAAAGATCAGCTAAGGAGGACAATGACAGGAGAAACGGAAAGTCCAGCACTCTCCCGCCTAACGTCTACCCCAGAAACGAGTTATTGGTGTCTACAATCCCCTCCTTATTTAATATACTGTATTAAGTCGTCGATGAATGACGGCATCATTTAACCCTATATGGACAACTGTTACAAATTTCTAAACTTTCATATCCACGCATTTATAACCTAACCCTACAGAAAATTCTGTCCATATAGGGTTAAGACTTTAGAATTCAAAGCTACAATGAGAAACAGTCCTTCAGCAGATATTAAAGTATTTATTAAAGTTCAACGTCAATTCGGTTAAGTTTACCTTAAAATTTACTTTAAAAAAGAACTTTGTACATTATCTTTATTAAAAATGCTAACAATGGGGAAGATTTAACGAACCCAATTCGTGTGGAAGTTCTTCGCACATGACGGCCAAGCTGATTGAGATTCCTGTAAGCGTGGACTTCTGGAAGGCAGCCCCGATCGATACGCCGTCAATGAAATTGTGAAATCCATCACCAAAAATGATCATCCACGCCACAGTAGCAATAACAGAGTCCCCTTGGTGGAAGTTAACCTCGTGCTGTTCGTGAGTCTTATGGGGTTTCTTAACGAATAAGAGGCAAATTAGTAATGAGGGCCAATACAGTATATGAAAAGTTTATTTTTCATATGGATTCGAGAGATAGAGAGATAGAGAGAGAGATAGAGAGATAGAGAGATAGATAGAGATAGAGAGATAGATAGATAGATAGAGAGAGAGAGAGAGATAGAGAGATAGATAGAGAGATAGATAGATAGAGAGATAGATAGATAGAGAGATAGATAGATAGAGAGATAGATAGATAGAGAGATAGATAGATAGAAAGATAGAGAGATAGAGAGATACATAGAGAGATAGAGAGATAGAGAGATAGAGAGATACATAGAGAGATAGAGAGATAGAGAGATAGATAGAGAGATAGATAGAGAGAGAGATAGATAGATAGAGAGATAGATAGAGAGATAGATAGATAGAGAGATAGATAGATAGAGAGATAGATAGAGAGATAGATAGATAGAGAGATAGATAGAGAGATAGATAGATAGAGAGATAGATAGAGAGATAGATAGATAGAGAGATAGATAGATAGATAGAGAAACTTCGCTTAACTTTAAAATGAAACTACTACCTACTGTACCTGCTCATGTCCAAATGACGCTTTGATCGCTTGTTCTTGGGAGGCGTATATTAACTGTAGTTCTTTGGAATTATAGACAGACGTTGGCTTAGGATTAGAATCAACATTCCCATCACCACATTCTATATTTATACTATCCTGAGACCCACACTTGTTCTCATCACAGTCCACAATATCAGCGTACGAGGAACTACATTCAAAGTTCTCCCTGCCCTTATATGAAACCCCTTCTACTGCTCCATTCTGCTTTGACACGATAGTTTGCTTCGATATGGCACTTGGTAATTTTTTTGAATAAAACTGTAAATAACAACAAAATCGTCTAAGTTCAACCCACATAATAAGGACAAAGCAACACATAATCACAAATGCCTTTAACAAAATTTAGGAACTTTTCACTCATTTTTTAAAACCTTTTTTAATCATAAATTTCAATGCTGAAGAAGCGAGCGTTTAATCTGAATAAACCAAAACTACACAGCGAATAATTTTTTTATTCATTACTCCACTTCCGACAATGAAATACTACTTCAGTATTAAAATTATGAGAAAAAATAAAAATATATAACCCAACAAACAGGCAAAGAAAGAGCAGCAGTTTACGAATATGATAACGAAGAAACAGTCGCTTACCTTATGAGCCATGAAGACCACCTTCAATACTCGTTCAATCATGAAGAACAACCACACTCCAAACAAAATAGCGAGAGAAAGGAACAAATAGTCGTGATGTCCATCCGCAGAGGTGATTCCATACGCCTAAATCACAAAAGGTCGCCAAATCACCATTAGGAAATCAGGATTAGGGTTTATATCAGTTCACAAAAGTATAATTAATGAAATAATTTTTTTAAAATTACCTATTATTTATCCACAGTGTGCTTGCGCGCGCGTGCAGGCAAATGAGCATAATGAGGTAAAGTGTATGATAAATGAAAGATGTAGTGGGGCAATTTTTTTTGCGAAGTAACAGTTTTGGTACCTTGAAACATTTAAAAAACTTTTAAAAAAAACTGAAAATTTATTATTGTGGGGAAAATAGAGGTTATTCCTGATTGGGTAAGGTTACGCTAGCCGAGACTAGTTAAAAGTTGGTTAGGTTACGTAAGGCTAGAGTAACGAGTAACTCGCTATTTAATAACTTAATGGAAAACACCTTTCGAGCCCTCAATTATGACCGAAACACTTATCACGCCTTTTTCGGCTCAAAAGCATTAAGGTTAGGTTAGGTTAGGTTAGGTTAATTAATGTTTTAGATATACAGGTTTAAAAAAAGTCGGTGCCTCGCTTATGCGGAGATGCGCAGGTGTGTTCTTGGCTACACTACGTCTTCCCAATAGCCTTTAAGACACACACACACACACAAGCTCATCGCACCCCACGAAGTTTCGGATAGCGACATTAATGGTGTTGCCATAGAGTCACTTAATTTCTTTTACTGTAAACCTCTTTAGCATATCTCTTTACTAATTGAAATAAATAGGCCTATTACTAATTTTAAGGAACATAGGAATTATAATTTAATTAGCGATATCTAGTTTCAGTCTTTACTGGGCTCTCGGATTTATTAAAATTAACGTTAAGCGTTCCCTTGGGTACTGAAATACTGTATATACACACCAAGTTGTGTAAGCTTTTACCTCGCCGTTGTGTAGTGGTTGCGGCCGAGCCCTCTACTCAAGAGGTTCTGAGTTCGAATCCTGGTGGAGCTATTTTGTGTTATGCAAAAATTGTACTTGATCATGCATAAAATTCCATATGGTCACGACCCCCGCAAGGGGGTTCTAAGCTCGTGCTTTTGAGTGCTCTTTGTGCTCGTTTGTACGTGCTTGTTCCTGGAGGTTTCACGTGCGCCCTCCCGGCCCTAGCACCCAAGGATGATGGGGCTCGACCCTGCAGTCTTTCTCATCCTTGGTCTTTTTCCACTTCGACTGTCCCCTCCACCCTTTCTTTTTCCTCTGTCTTTCCTCTCACTTTTTCTTTGTTTTTCCGCTGAGATATGCCCTTTTAAATAGAGGCGAATCGGTTCTTCCCGAACTTTAAAAAAAAAAAAAAAAAAAAAAAAAAATATGGTCACGAGAAGTTATTGTTGTTAATATACTAGTAGTATGGACCAATTTATATAAAAGTTATACGGTTGTTGAAATTTTTCTTTCTGGAAAAAACACACACACACACTTACCTGAGGTATAAGATGAAAAACTGCTGATGCAGCTAGCGACCCAACAGCAAGCCCAATCAGTAGTGTGAGAACCTTTTGGTAGAAGTCTCTAGCTATTAAGGGCATTACAGATACACCAGCGAGTGAGCATACAGAGATAAGCGTCACGAAGAGAAATGCATAACCCCAGACTAAAAAAAAAAAAAAAAAAAAAAAAATTTTTAAAGAAATGCAAGCAAACAATTAGCTATTATTATGCCTGCAATATCTTCTTCTTGTTTTTGAATTGGCAAGATATTAATGAACTTGTACAAACTTCTTTACACAATTTCGGCTAGTTTTGTCGTTTTTTGCATTTTCAAGTACAGTAAATCCCGGCAAGTACGTGACCATTAATACGCGACTTTTCGCGGAAAACTGTCCGCTAAAATACGTACCGTACTTTATACGTACTTTGATGTTCTTGGTTTTCGTCCTCAAATTCTTCAAGATCGGTGCATTATACTCGTATATACATAATGCATTACTTCATACAGTACTCTTGCGATTTATTTACAGTAACAAATGATAATATAAACATCGCTACATTGCTTGAAAGTGATTTTGTGTGAAAATTATCTAATTTCGTGTTTTTTCAGTGTTACACTGTTGTTACTATAATCATGTGCTCATCTCATGCTAAGACCATGAGTAGCCGCAAGCGTAGTGCTAGTTCTAGCAATGCGAAATTTGAACCCGCGTCTAAGAAAAAGTCAGACTTTGGAGTTTAAGGTGAAAGTCTTGGACAGACTGGCTCGCGGCTGGCGAGTCAGCCTCTCACGTATAGCCTGTGAATTTGGGCTAAATAAGTCAACAGTGTGTACATACAAGAAGTCGGAGGAAGCCATACGTAAGGCTTACGCGAACCCTACTGTTCCGAAGGACACTAAAATTATGAAGACGGTAAAACATAAGAGGTTGGGGCGGGCTTTGGAGCAAGGATCAAAACAAGCGAGACATCCCCATGACTGACCCCATCATTCGGGAAAAGGCACTGCAAATATATGCGTGCTTTCTTTATTAATTTATCATTATTTTACATTTTTAATTATTCTTCGTGTTATTTATGTCTATTATTATTACATTTCTCTCTCAGGTTGTAAAACTGTTATTTTATGTACAGTATTTACATTAATTTTTTCCAAGTTCCGGCACGTAACCCCATTTACCCAGGTCTTATGTTCACGAATACGCGAACCCTCTCGGTCCCTAACCTCGCATATTTGCCGGAATTTACTGTACTTTCACGGTGTCCATACATGTGGACAACGGGCATTCTGGGACCTGTATGGTAGTTCCAATGAGAAGAAATACTGCCCGCTGTTGTTTCAATTGTAAACAATCTGTCTATATATGTGGACAAGAGGTACTTGTCAATATAATAAATTCAACTAATCGGATGTCATTAATATGTAACAATGTGGCAGGCATAAAGTTTACTTATGTGGACCAAAGGCATTAAAGGGTTAAAAGTGTAACACTTTTATAATTAATAATAATAATAGAGAAAACTTATATATCTAAGCAAATAATGGGTCTTTTGACGAAAATAATGTTAATGTAAACGAAACTCAAAATAAAAAAAACCTATAATGAAATGTGAAAAATATGCTCTAGGGGTGTTTCAATGCTGATGTGAAATGGGTAAAGCATCCCTAGGCCTGTTACTTGTCAAAAATGTATCTTGATCAGCTGTTTAATTCACTCAATGGTGCTCTGCGAGAAATGAAGATAAATGATTTATGCTGATGCCATGATGGTAACAAATCTATTAGTTTAAGGGCTTCAATGTTTGATATCTACCAAATGTACCCACTAAAATGCAAGATGCTTAAACAAAATGGCATGCTTCCAATTCATCTTACAATCTAGATTCTAGTCTCTTAAGCGATATATATGATAAGAGTGAAGTATGTTAAACTAAATAAATCTTGGACAAACGAAGCTGAAACAACACTGTCACATGTACTATCATCAACTGTACACCACCACCACCAATGAAAAAAAAAAAGCAAATATGTTCCATATTATACTTTGCAAGATGTAGGCCACCATATATTCAGAACCTTGTGGGATGAATGAAGCCTATTTCATTTTCAGTCCTTTTAAATTTTTTATACAAAAGTTAACCACCCTGAAATTTATTGGTTTTTAAGAGGCATCAAAGATAAAAGTTTTTCATTAAACCTTATATAACTTATTGAATTTAATCTAACGTGGGTCATATTTTCCATAATAAACAGATCTAATGAGTTATCACTTAAAATTGAAGTTATATCACATCTTTGCTTTCGATAGACATTAATTAATTTGGGTTGTTGTTTCAAGTAATGAAGTGGTTGAAAGAATTTCCAGTAATTCTGTTGGACTTTTATTACGTATCAGAATTTGGGTGATCACCTTTAATCTTATATTTGTCACTCAGGCTTCACATTGCATTTTGGAAACTTTTCCTCCTCCTTCAATTAATTACTAGCTATTATATATATTATTAATAAGAATAAGTACTAAACTTATGCTTCTAAGGAATATCGTGATTTTTTTTCTGTTAATTCAATACAGTACCTTAATTATCTAAGGATTATATGATGTAATAATTAATTATTCTACAGTTATTGAATTTTATTAAACCAATCACAAAATTTTCTATAAAAAGAAAACCAACACTCTCATAACTGATGTAAATAAGCGAGAGTATGAAACAATGAAAGATGGAAATCTACACAAAATTCAAATAGCAATGCAACTTGCAAATATAGGTACCAAAAATTACAAAATGGCAGTGTTAAGCATTAGCAGTGCCATTATCTAAACCAATTAAATGATTAATAAAATTCAAATGTGGGGACTTTCATGAGCGTAAGAATATTCAAGTTTTCTTACCTTCTAAAGTAGTAGGTTTACTAGATCTAACTGCCTCTGATTCAGATTCAACTCCATGACAAAATTGTGACTGTACTTGATACAAAATGGCTGGTAAGAGTGCTCTCAACTCATCTTCTGTGATGACATCAATTGATGTATTGAAGGATGGCAGCAAAGACAAAAAGTTTCCTCCTCTCAAGCACTTTAATAGATTAAAAAGTAAAACTGAAGTTAAATGTTGAATTCTGAGTTTTTTAAACTATTCAAGTTCTCAAATTTTAATTCAGTAAGCTCAAGTAATATATAAAAAAGCAATACTAACAGTGTTTAATGCTTCACACTTTGCGGGTGAAAGAGCACTGTTAATGTTACAATTAGTCAAATACTGAAATGGAGATTCTCCATTTTCAATTTTACTTGGGTATAGGCATTCAGATGACCCTGCAGAACACTTGACTAAGTTTTCAAGTCCTGATAATGTTAATCCTTTTCCATTATCAGCAAATTTATGAAACCTGCCAAGAGAAAAAACACATGGTGATAAAAATTACTTAAGTTCTTCAATGAAACACAACCCTTAGAGCCTAATAATAATATAATATGTTTTCAAGGTTTGTGTATAAGTTAGTAAATTCCAATACAGATCTCACAAAAATCTGTAACTGTCTCTCACTGTATCAGATTCTTCAATGCATACATTGAGCCAATGATAAATGCTAAAACGGTTGGTACTGTTAACTACATTACCAATCTGTGATAATGTGTAATCTAAATTAAAAATCAAAGCTTTTAAATATTTAAGAATTTCCTGACACAGAACACACCATAAATGAAAGGACAGTAGCAAACAAATCTCAATAAAGGTGTAAACATGTCCAAAATTTGTCTAACACTTCTTTTTGAAAGCCCACTATTCTACATTTTTTTAATGGTTTCCTCATCCTACACCAGTCATTTAGTTAGGCTATTTTAAAATGAGTAATATTAAGATGAACTCCAATAAAAACAACTATACCTATAAAGAAAGCAAAAACTTACATAATACTCGTAATATCCGTTGGATCTTCAGGTAAGTTTCCCCAGTCCTTTGTTTTCCATACTTCCTCTAAGTTTTTTGTGGTTTTATTTGAAGAAACTTCTACTATGAGAATTATAAATATACTTAAGTAATAGCTCCATTTATACTTGAGTAATATTGCCATACTGAAAATTTGTTTAAGTAAGTAAGTTATAATAAAAGACTGCCTTTTGTTAGCTTCCTGAATAGCCTGTTTACCAGTCACAGTACTATATGGTACCTAAAAAAAGTAAAGAAAACATATGATTAACTGTTGAAACATTTTAATGAAATTAAGGCAATTTGAAAAGAAAAATAAAAGGAAGAAATTGGATTAATAGCCATATTTTATAATTTACACTGTATACCAAGTCAGTGGTTCTTAAACTTGTACCGTACACAAAAGGGAGTTAAGGGACTGGCAAAAAACCAGCTATAAAATACTGCAAACTGACAATTGGGAACAACTTCACTCACGATCTATAGTTCACCACAATTGACAATAACATGAGCAACAATAGTCAAGAAATACATTTTAAGAAGTTGTTTGTTTGCTCATAATTGTATAACATGAAAAATAAAGAGACATTACAGTATTGGCAAATCATAATTAAACCTCCACAGAGCATAACTTTCCTTCTGTGGACTGGCTGTTTAGAAACACTACTAAATCACATCACAAATGCATACTATTTCTGAACTCAAAAATGTATGAATTAATTATATACAGCAAGGTTGTCCTTATCTTTGGAGTAATTGGGACTGACTAACTACTAGAAAAGGGCACATGCTGGATATAAAAAACATCTGGACCCTCTGACCCCAAATAGAAGAATCAAGGTCTTGTAAAATTGTTTGTACACATTACTATTGATTTAAATACAGCAGTATTATATAGCTATGCAAAACATTTGGAATACTGCATAGTGGCCATAAAGTCTGGAAACATAGGATATATTACAATAATTTTTTTCTCTGTTGCAGATAACCTACAGCTCTGAGAAAAATGTCCTGTGTTTCCAGACTTTATGGCCACCCTGTATTATTAAGCAAAAAATAATGTCATACATAGCAAATAAGGGGTGAATGGTACTGTACAGTATTGCACCAAGTTAGGTTCTATCTTTTGTAGAATGTTATGCCAGACAACCTACACTATATATTCATGTTATTATGTATGTCACAAAATACATTATATACAAAATAAACATTTTGGAAATAACAGGGACTAAGGGATTGTGCCACAAATAAAAGTGTCAAATGTAAGGAGAGCTGAAGATATGGAACCTTAATGTATTGCTTACTTTTCATTAAATTTCTGTACTTCCTTATAAACAATATAATGTGTTACCATTTGGTCTGGGATACCTTGACTGCAACAATAATATAGGAAGAGATAAATATCCTCTTGATTCAAAACTCAGTGTGAAAAGTAACTGTCAATGAATTTTAATACCATACAGATGTACATTTTTAAGTTTAAAATTACTGAGGATTAAGAGCTTGATTGGTTGGGGATTAAATGTGAAGATCCTGGGTTCAACTCCCACCAATGTCATGGTTTGAAGTGGCCAGCCAGTGATTGATCAAAGTTGTAATTCAAAAGTTCATGCTAAACCCAGTGCCTTGAATTTAAAAATAGAATCAGCTGAATATAAACATAGGATTTATTAATATGCCACTTCCCATCAGCTACAAAACTTTTAAAATGGTGCTTTTTGTAATTTTAATATTAATGCTACATTTTCTAACATACTAATATCAGAGATTTTGGTAACCCATAGGGATGCACAGTCTTATGTGGATCATATATATCTACCTGCAACATCTGTTAGTCTACAACTTGTATACAGATTTGTATTAAAAATCTTAAGCGTGTTATTTTTATAGATGTGTAAAATATTGTATAATTACAAAGTTTGAAGAACTGTTAATGTTCACAGTACTTTTTATATATAATATGGGCTATTTCTTCAGGGTTCAAAATTAAGTGTCTTAAGTCTTGGCATTTGGGTCAGACTCTTGGTTTTTGAAGTTGACTCCCTGCGACTCTTTGAAATCAAGGTGAGGCCCCTGAAAATATTTGGCTAGAAATCCCAGACTCCTGATATGTTTTGGCTATCTAAACCTCTGTAATATTGTACCACATTTAAGTTACTACATTTTACCTTTTATTTTATGAATGGTTCAAAATATTACTTTTTAATTTTCTTGCACAGAGAACACGCAAAGATTTTAAACAAAGTAATTTTCTCTACCAAGAAGGCTTTCAAATTTTTAGGGACTTGTTGATATCAATGATATGGTATGTTTAGATGAGAATCTTAACTTACACTGTACACCCCTACGATGACAACCCAACTTCTACTTTTATTTTCACTTGATTAATATCTACTTCAGTTACCTATCTGTTAATTTAAATTCTGATCCCTAACCAGCCTATCTGATATTATAGGTGTACCATTGGTTACCAAATTCAGGATACACTGGGCCATACTTATTTTATAACAGAGTATATCTTGACTTTATCTCAGTACTTTAGACTGACATAATAAGGACAAAGCAAATTTTATTTTATGGTTTAACAGATTAATCTGTTAAAATATAAAATAATGGCAAACATTTATTTCTTTACTTGTATAAATTTTACTTTTAAATTATTTAAATATTAAATAGAAGCATAAAGCTTTAAAACATTTGCCAAATTTTACTATTACTATAAAGTTGAGTAAATAAGCTGATTGAACATCACTACATCACTTTTGGTTTATTCACTAATGCATAATTAATAAAATGTCAGCTTTCTTACCATTTAATACAAAAGCCTGACACAAAAAACTCAATGACTGATTGCATAGATGGCATGGCCTTTCCCTGAGATTACTGGAAGGAAAATTTCAGTTGCAGGCAAATGCTTGGGTGTTGCCGAGTGCATGCATGCATACCCCAAAAAATGCTACCTATCAGAAAGTACTGTGCCCTCTCCCTACTTGGAAAGAAACTTCATTGTTCCTTCCAGTTAGAGTTTCTTATGCCTCAAAGGCACTCTTGTGAAACTCCCACAAAAGAAGTGCATATGCTGTCATGCAAGATAAGTCCAATTTCATCTTAATGAATATACCTCACCAAAGGCTGATCAGAAGCAGTAGTGAAGACCATAATAAACTAACTAGAGGGAACTGTTTCTGTATAGATGGATAATTTATGCTGAAAAAAATAGTTGATCACCCTAATCAGTCCATGACCAATTCAGGTTTTCTTTTTTACTCAGTATTGATAGCAGATTGATGCTGAACTGCGAATTATTAAGTAGGTTTTAAACAGAGGCAGCGGAATGACATGATTTAAGGGGGTGCGCCATGTTGGGATGAGCCCTGAATTTTTTAAACTTGTAGCTAATGTCAAATGCATTGTTTTAAGCAATTTGTCAAATAAAAGACAAATATATAGCATATATTTATATCAGCTATTAAGATGTTATAACTAGTTGGGAAGTATAATGACGAAGACAGATAAATAAAATATATATATATTATATATATATATATATATATATATATATATATAAGAGAAGAGAGAGAGAGAGAGAGAGAGAGAGAGAGAGAGAGAGAGAGAGAGATATATATATATCCTGTGGGTTTAAGATTCAGAGACGAACAATAACTAGTAGAGAGGTAAGTACATTTTCCAAAATATAGCAGTCTGGGCTCATTGGCAGTGACAAACCTTTCTGCCGCTAGTTTTACATCAATCCAATCTAACATATCTTTGTGGATGTGTGCTAGTGCTACATTATTCAGTCATGCCTGACCCATAGTAGAGCGTAAGTATGTTTTAAGTCGATGTAGAGCACTGAACGTTCGTTCAGATGTAGCTGTTGTCACTGGAATTGTGTAAAACAAACGGATCAATGTACATACTTCACTGAACAGTATTGGTGTGTTGGAAACAATCTCCAACACATCCCTCATGTGTCTGCAAGTCTTATTAGCAGCCATTTCTTTCTTCATGTCAGGAAGCAATGCATATCACATGTGGAGGATGCAGCTGTACAGTTTGATGCAGTAGACGTTACTGGTGGGGGAACTTGTCTGGAATTTGCACTGACAGCAGCAGACGTTTCTTCATTATCAGAGTCATCCTTAGAAGGTGAATCAGAAGGTGCAAGTTGTCTCTGTCTGTATTTGGAAGAAACAGAGCCAAGACAATCATCTGTTTCAGAGTTAGAATCAGAATTCACATCAATCGGTGGAATTTGTCTGGACTTTGTAGTTGTAGCAGACGTATCTTTGACTTCAAACTCAGTCATTATCAGAAGTTGAATCAGCAGGTAGAACTTGTCTGAATTCGGAAGAAAAAGAACCAGGATCATCTACAGTCAGAATGATCATCAATTTCAGAGTTAGAATCAGAATTCACATCAACTGGTGGAACTGGTCTGGACTTTGTACTGACAGAAGCAGAATTATCTTCAACATTTGAGTCGTTATGCTCGGATAATACAGTCTTGGACGACATTGCAACATCTCGGACATGGACTCTTGCGCCACTTTCTTAGACGCAGGGAAAGAAACATCAGTTGATTGATTGACCTTCCTTTTAAAAAAATTCCTGATATCCATTTAATGTTAATTGTATTGGAAACCATCCAGGTTTTATCCAACAAAATTTATATTATCTGAAAAGAAAAGAGAAAGTAATTAATAAGAGAAAATAATTAATAAGAGAATAATTAAAATAAGAGAAGAGAAAGTAATTAAATACACAAAAATTCACAACAATCCAAATCTATACCATTATAAAATGAACATGAAACACACAATGAAAAGTGGAAATAAATTACTACATCATGCAATGCAATGCACGCAGCATTGTAGTAACAAAACAAACACCCAAGTCAGCACCATAGCACTCAGCTGCAGCACAAAGAAATGGCACCATTTCATGGGCAATTTACACAGTCGAGTGATTCAAATGCCCAATGATGTAGTTGTAAAACCGCACTGCTATTGGCTAATTTCATGGCCACATGTGGTTGGTACATTTTGTCAATGTTTTTGTGAACAGTTGTTGAATTTAAAAATAGACTGATACATATATAAATACAAGCCATAAGTCACTGAAAATATTAACTGAGCAAGGGGGTGCGGTACACCCCCTTGCTCAGTTAAGGGGGTGCGTGGCACACCAGCACGTAATAGGTTCCGCCAACCCTGGTTCTGAACAAAAAAAAATATATATATATATATACATACAGGGTGGCGCAAAAGTCGTGCATCATAGGAATTTTCAGTGTTGACTATATTTTTTTCTTTTAGGTAGGGGATGGTTATGAAATTAACAATAGACAAGAGGATGAGCTTGGTTTTAATGTATGGAATACTAGGTACAACAAATCAATGAATCAGTACAGAATTTAAATTCTGTACCAATTCATTGATTTGTAGTACCTAGTATTCCATAGATTAAAACCAAGCCCATCCTCTCGTCTATTGTTAATTTTATAGCCATCCCCTACCTAAAAAAAAAATATATTATAATCAATAATGAAAATTCCTATGATGGCGACTTTTGTGCCACCCTGTTTATATATATAATTTTTTTTTTTTTTTCAATAAGAATATTAACTTCATTAATTATGTAATAAGATGTTTAAAGTATAGGCCTATTTACTTGTTTTTAAAATTACATGTAAATCTTCAGGAAGATCATAAGCTCTCTCTCTCTCTCTTTCTGAGGAAGGTCTTGTGTTTACTTTCAATCCTGCCTAAAGCTTCAACAGCCAAAATCCCTTAAAAAAATCAACTCAAGTGCAGCTGTCTGGGTTAGACACCACCATGGGTTTGTCATTTGCCAAACCTCCAACCAAACTGAACTCAGACCAGAGTACATTGAATCTATAAATAAGTCAGTGTCAATCATGTTTTATCTTATCCATCACCTGCGAGATATTAAACCATCCAATCTAACCTGTCAAGTACACCAGGTAATGGGATAAGAGAAGTGCTACATACACATGCTATATACATATACCAGGAGACTATGTATACCTTGCAACAGTGCAATGTTTAAGTTTCTTCATTACCATCATCTCTCTATATATAATTTACTGGTAAACTATAAACACCAATGTAAGTAGACTTAAGCACTGATTATTCATTACCAGTACAAGTTTCATTACCAGTACAAGTAACCTACTTTAAATCACTAAATGATATTCCCATTTTTAACAAAGTTTATCCAAAAGTAATCTAAGTACATTCAACTTCAATCTAAAGCTTTCACTTCACTTCATTTGAATAGCCTAACAAATGCACTGCAAAGTGAAGTTGTCCAGTCCAGCCTCATTCATAAATTCATTCAATTAGATGTTATCATGAGACTAATAAGAAAAAATTACTAAATTATAATGCAAAGCAGTACTGTAACAAAAACTTTTATTTTAAAAAATCTATGAATTTACCAATATTTTTAATTTTACAGTAAATGCTTCTTAACTCCCTATCTGAGTTGATCGATTGTATTAACAGTTTAACACAAACTTGTTTCTTATAATTACCTTAGCCTTTGCAATACAAGGTTTCCAATACCAATTTGCCCAGTTGGTGTTTCAGGTTTTCTTTAGTGCTGAGACTACTTTTCAAAATATAGGTACTCTTTCAAATACCATAATTACAATGTATAATTTTTAGTAATGAATTGGTGGCCTACTTCTAAATACTGGTCTGGGAGTAGGTTTACAATGCTGTTAATAAAGATTAAACAAAGGAAAGGTTATAAAAAATTAATAATGAAACTCAAATAAACTTCAAATCTTTATTTTCTCTCAAAATTTGAGCAGTGACACTGACATAGCTGTCCTAATCTCATCTCACAACTATCCACTTCCATTAAAAATGCTCTAGAATTATCTTCTTTCTTTATTACTTTTCTTCATTCAGTCTATATTCACTCAATAAAGCCAAATGTTCTGCTACTGAAATACTGTACTGCAAGAAGGTTAGGTATAATATAATGCACTCTAACTGGTCAATAATGTCATCACTCCTCACCCACTAACTAGTTCATAATAATAAAGTGCCAATGGTATGCATCCCAAACCTAACTTAAACCTAATGTTGAGATATATTCTCTAAACTACTGTATGACAGGTTAAGGCTGAAATCCCCTAGTTACAGGAAGGGTCTTAAATACTTGTATACAGGAATACCTCAAAATTCATTGTTAATTCATTCCAGAATAACATGAAATACGAAATGATGAAATTCGAGGTAGATTATAACATGTTTCAATGAGAAAACATTTTACTGTATTATGTTATTAAACAGATTAATTAATCATTCTACTCATTTTTTGGCAAAATATGTAATATATTGCATTGGTAAACAGTTGAATTTCGTCAATTTTGATTGTTTTTTTTTTCACATTTTTTCAAAAAATGACGAATCTGCAAATATGGATGATGGATTGCAAAACTATAGGTAGTAAAAGATTGACAATGAATCTGCGAAATGACGAAATTCAAAATGATGAATTTTGAGGTATTCCTGTACCTACTGTACTCATAAAGCTAAGTCTAATGAAATAATGATAATAGCATGCACAAATTGTGCTAATATTAAACAGATGATATTGAAAAAATTGTGGCAGATGTTTTTTGCATAACAATAGGTTTTTCTGATCTATTTTGTGGAGCTTTACTTAAATATGACCTTTGTTTCAATTGCAAATGATTCTAGGTTAGGTTTCCTCAAATAATTTTCAGTGAGAGTAATTCTGACAAAAAAATACAGTAATATTACAAAAAAACTGAAAATTATATGAGGAAACCTAACCTAGAATCATTTGTGATTGAAACAAAGTCATATGTGAATGTCAATATTTACCTATCAAACTGTCTTGCAATCTAGTTATTTTTTTTATGCAGGGAGGAGGGGCCAAGGGCAAATGGCCCTCAAAAGCAACCCCCCCCTATAGAAAAAAGCCAAAATCAAGGTTCAGGGTTTTTGAGATGCCTAGACATACTGTGTTTCAAAGATTGGAGGTCACAGACAGAGGGAAAGATGGATTGAGAAAGATCGTTCCAGAACTGACCCATTGAGTAGATGAAAGCTTGAAAATACCAATTAACCATTGCGTTAGAGAGTTGGACAGAAAAGGAATGAGAATGTGTAGGAAGTCTGGTGCTGCATGCTCTCCTTAAAGGAGGCGGCATGCAGTTAGAGAGTTCAGAAGAACAGTGTCTGCTATAATAGGTAGCAATAAAGAGAGAGTGAGGCAATATTGCATCAAAGAGAGAGATTAAAGACAGTCAGTAAGAGGCAGGGAATTGACAAGATGAAAAAGCCTGATTCCACCTGGTCAAGTATGGCTGTGTGGGTTGAGTCACCCCATATATACAAAGCATACTCCATACAGACAGACAAGACCCTGTACAGAGACAGCAACTGAGTAGGGGTGAAGAAACTGCAGTGGTAGCACACCTAAACCTCTTAGAAGCTGTTTTGGAAAGAGTATATATGTGATCTTTCCTGTTTCCAAGAAAGATCATGAGAAAAGGAAATGCCAAGAATGTTAAGAGAAGAGGAAGGATTGAGTTGTGTTGTTGACAGGGGTATAACGGTGTTATACTTCCTAAAATTTCAGTGAAGTAGCGTTATACTACCTATTGTAGTAGTCACTGTAACCAAATGAAAAGACAGCAGTCTCTAGCTGAGTTGTGGTGCAGGAGCACTACTCCGAAACAGCAAAAAGTCAATGAAACTACAGATCTACAAAGTACATCTACTTCAACTTCAAGGGATGATGATGATGACTGGCCTGATATTTGGACTGAGAAGCAAAAGGAAGAATGTTCTATGAAACACTCTATTAAAATTTTGCCTATAGTATTACCCTTCCTAAAATTTTAAGACTACACCACTGGCTTGTTGAAGGTAAGGGGATAGTCATGTGGAAGAGTGTGATGAGTAGACAGATGGAAGAACTGGGTTTTTGAGGTACTGAAAGCCACAAGTTTTTTCTGCCCCAATCAGAGATAGGAGAGAGAGAGAGATCAGAGGTCAGGGGCTCCATAGCCATCCTATGTGAATCATGAAGCGACTATTAAGAGGGATGCTTTGGGAAGTGGGTGAAGTGAAAAATGGAATCATTGACATAGAAGTGAATAGGACAGGAAGTGCAAATTAAAAGATCAATAATAAATAAAAGGAAAAGAGTGGGTGACAGGACAGAACCCTGAGGAACACCAGTGTTGATAGCTTTAGAGAAGCACAGTGGCCATCTACAATCACAGCTATAGATTGGGCAGAAAGTAAATTAGAGATGAAGAGACAGAAAGAAGGATAGAAAGGATACAGGATACAGTACTTACTGTATTGGACCAAAAATATGACATTTTTAATGAAGTTCTCAAATATTTTCTCTGGTAAAATTTTACTATCCAGACATAGCTCAGAGATAGAGTTCATAGGTTTCTAGGCACTTCTTCGTAATAGGCCCTGTAATGAAGAAATACAATTATTCACTTAAATAACAAAATATACTTAAAATCAAACATTCTGATGCTTAGTGGATGTCTTATGGGTAAAATTGCAGTTTAGCACCCAACTGGTGACCATTTTTTTTTTCTAGTGGTTTTGTCTCTTTCCAAATTTGTCGCAAATAAATAATAAAGTTACAGCTATTTAAAGTTAAGCTAACCTAACCTAATCTAATCTAATCTAATATGACCTATCAATATTAAAACTTTATGTTTTATGGTTTGTAGAGTTTGGCGATTTCCAAGTCATGAAGCACCGTCCTTTCGTCAGGATGAGCCGAGGTGCAAAATTTTTATTTGCGACAAACTTGGATTCCTATTTAGAAAAATGAGACAAAACTGCAATAGAAACCCCTCCAAAAAAAATGGGATCACCAGTTGGATGCTCAACTACAATTTAACCAAAGACTTTAAATTTAATTTGTACTCATTATGGATTCAAAATAGGAATCTGTGAAGACCAGTCAAGCATAATAAATCCTTTCACCTCAAGCTTGTTATGGGCCCAAAAAGACGATTTTTAACCCCTTAGCAACCAGTGTTGCTTTACTGATTTTCTCCTGGCTAGGCAGACGATTTTATCGTCTTGAAAAAGACCTCCGGGCGCTAAAGGGTTAAGCAATAATGTCATTTAACCATTTAGCTGCCACTGCCACCTTACTTATTATGTTCTAATTAACGCCAGACGATTGTATTCTAGTAGGCCTGCCTCTTGGCTCAATAGTTATTAGGCGTACTTATGATAGCCTGTTTGTAAACAAAGTACAATAGGTTTACTTAGGGTAGCCTCTTTGTAACCCAAGTGCAATAGGCCTACCTAGAGGCTGCAACAGCAAATTAAAGACTTGAGAATAATTATCGAAAAGTTTGGACTTCCTTCAGGGTCTTGGACAGTAATAAAGGCCGTCACTCTTGGTCTTCAAAAAACCGGTAAAACTTTCTCCACGGAGAAAGGGAGCCCTTTAATAACAGTAGGCCCACGCAGCACTAGGTTATTGGGTCTAGATATACCATCACCTGATCCATTGTGATATTTCAGGCTGGTTGATCGAATCATATATATATATATATATAATATATATATAATCATCGATGCATTCATAGTTTAAGCGGAAGTACGAAGAATCAAACATCCTTTTACAGAGCACCATTCCTCCCATACAGTACATTTCAGGGTACGAACAGCTCGCAGCAACATTGCCAAGCAAATAAGAGGTAGTCTAGTCCAAAAACATCCATATTCAATTTATTGCACTTTTCGTTAGTTTGTATTGCAGACACCCCCGGTTATTATTTCTCAGTTCTGGTGCATGATTCTTCAGGAGCACCATGCACCGCAAGTTTGTGTTTCTTCCCCAAGGCAGCACAAATTTACCTGTATCAATTACAGTCACACTCCTACTACCTTAGGCTTGCTCTATACAAACTGGGCCAAAAGCTATCAGTACCCGCAATCGCAAACTATCCGTATACAGGCCCATATTTTGTTTAGAATAATATTTTTTATCCATAGCTCTGTAGACTCAACA
This sequence comes from Bathynomus jamesi, assembly GCA_023014485.1. Taxonomy (NCBI): domain Eukaryota; kingdom Metazoa; phylum Arthropoda; class Malacostraca; order Isopoda; family Cirolanidae; genus Bathynomus; species Bathynomus jamesi. The sequence goes on from JAJOZX010005311.1 coordinate 315,381, forward strand.
CGGAAAAAATTTATTTGTAAACTCAAACGGAATAGAATTTAAAGAAGACTACCTTGTATGATAGAATAACCTCTGAAAAAGCCAAACGCAGAATAAAATTTGGTGCTCTTCCAATATGTGCTCTACCGCGAAAATTTACATTCCAATACGTGATCTACCTTAGATTATTCGGATTAGCAGCAGGTACGTTAGTTAGCCTTATAAGGCTAACTAACGAAAATATCACGACTTAACCTAACCAATCGTCAAGGGCGTATAGTTGACCTAACGATTGGTTAGGTTAAGTCATGATATTTTCGTTAGTTAGCCTTATAAGGCTAGTTTCACGGTAGAGCACGTATTGGAATATGGTAGATCACAGTTTCGCGGTGGAGCACATATTGGAAGAGCACCTAAAATTTGAAAAACCTTTAATACCTAAACAAACCTTTTCCTTGTTTTGTAGTTAGGATTTCAATATTTCTCCAGTATACTTCATTCTAATCCATTTTAGTCTTCCTTATTCCTGCAAGCATCGTTGTTTTTTTCCCAGCACTATTTTTGTTATTACTGTTACTATCATAAACATTGAAAATGAAAAGGTTTATTGACAAATATTATTAATACAATGACAGTTCATATACTAAGGATAGAAATATATACAATTGATTAGAAATAATACTGCAATGTCGAAGTTAAGTGGAGCTAGAGACAGACATTTTCGTACCAAGTCCATAGCTTAGGCCTTAGAGGATAAATGGCAGGACTCGTGGATAGCTTGGATGATCGGGTTAGTTGATTTTTTAATTCTTTGCATTAGATTGTATTGAGCACGTCTTGTTACCTCCGGGAAGCTCGAAACATTGCGGGTAGCAAACATTTGCGAAGCTGAGCATCTCGAGGGTAATTTATGTAAGAGTCTAAAAGACCCGTTGTACAGCAAATTTAGAGTTCTGCCAGAACCTTTTTTATAATTCACCCAGAGTTGCTGTCCGTATATATTACTACAGAAAGTACGAAAGAGTGTGTCTTTAGCTTCACTTGTACAGAATCGAAAGTTCCTTATGGTCATATTCGCTTTAGCACACAGGCTGCGAGATTGTTTTCTTACATCCGAGTCATCACTCAAGGAGCTGGTAATAGTTTGACCCAAATACTTAAACTCTTGTACTTCCTCAATTACCTCACCATTCATTTTAAACCTTATATCAGCTGGCTGATTACAGCTTTTAGGATGAAATTGCATAACCTTAGTTTTTGTAACATTATTATTATTATCCTTACTATCATTACCACCATTATCATTGCTATTATTAATACTAATAAGTTATTATTCTTTTTATTATGAATTCTAGACAGAATACCCTTATTGTTCTCGCTCACGTTCGCTTTCAACTAATATATATATATATATATATATATATATATATATATATATACAGGGCGTCCCAAAAAAATGTGTATACACACTTTAACAGCTGATAGCTCAATTGATGTTCTTTCTTTCCAAGTTAAACCCATTAGAATTAATAATGGCAGTCAGACTAAGCTTTGAACAAAGGAAATTCATTCTAAAATGCTACTGGAAGTGTGAAAACGCAGTTGAAGTGCAAAGACAGTTTAGGAGGGAGTTTCAAACAGATCCACCAACGCGACTTACCATCACTCGAATTAGAGATAAGTTTGAAGCCGATGGAACTGTTCAGAATGTCCACAAGAAGCGTTCCGGAAGACCACGGACATCGACAAGCCCCCAAAGCAAGAAAGAGTACTGGAAACGTATCACCAAAGTCCAAGAAAATCTGTGCGGCAAGCGAGTCGTGAGGTAGGAATTTCAGAATCGTCTGTCCAACGCATTTTGAAGCGCTGTCAATGGAAAAGTTACATTCCAAGATTAGTCCATGCTATTAATGAAGATGATGATGATCCGGACCGAAGAGTGGAGTATTGCGAGTGGTACTTGGCACGATGTGGATGTGGATTGGACGAAGGGGTTTCGTAGAATACCCTCCGCGTTCACCAGACCTCACACCACTAGACTTTTTTTTATGGGGATACTTAAAAGACAAAGTCTACGCTATAAAACCTGCAACAGTCGCTGAATTGAGAGCAGCCATTGAACGAGAATGCACACAAATACCAAACGAAATGTTTCGTGATGTTTGCGATTCCATTGCTTCGCGTTATCAGCAGTGCCTGGACCAGAACGGACGTCAGTTTGAAAACAGGCGTTGACAAAACAATTAAATAATGTCTGTAGATTCTATTACATTTTGAAAATGAAATGTATTTTAATAAACACTGCCTTTATAATTATTTAAAGTGTGTATACATTTTTTGGGACGCCATATATATAATATATATATATGAATAGAAACGACATAAGTATTAAGGAACGTTTCTGCACACGAGGAAGAGAAATCACGAATAAATGAAAAATGAGGCGAACCGCCCGGGAATCGAACCCAGGGCCTTCCAATTGCCGGTTGGATGCGCTACCATTACACTACGGACCTCGATCATTCACACATCGAAATTCTCCTGTGAATGATCGAGGTCCGTAGTGTAATGGTAGCGCATCCAACCGGCAATTGGAAGGCCCTGGGTTCGATTCCCGGCGGTTCGCCTCATTTTTCATTTATTCGTGATTTCTCTTCCTCGTGTGCAGAAACGTTCCTTAATACTTATGTCGTTTCTATTCATTTATATACTGCGTGGTCATTGCAGTTAAATATATATATATATATATATATATATATATATGCCAAGTTATTCACCCATTCATCCCCCAATTTTTGCAAACTGCAAATCTACATCACGGTTGAGATGCCAGTTATGTATTTTTCCTTACCTCTTACATGCCTATTATAATATTACAAAGTTTGGCGGCACAAAATTCATTATGATAATGTTTTAATAATATGTAACTAATTAAACAAGTAGAACTTTCAATTCAACATATATCAAGACGTGACTACTGGCTTCAGTGGGTTGTAAACAAACCCCCAGTCGCTTTGATTGGTCAGTTCACAAGTATTGCCATACGAATGTACATTATTGGAGAACCTTCGTATGTTTGTATTTCTATAATCGATAAAGTGACGAAGTAGAAAGTGTTGAAGAATAGCAGGTCTATATAATACTTTATATTGTATATGTTCTAGGGAATCTGTGTAACTAGGGATTTCATGAAATCCCTAAAATGTTCAGGGATTTTCATGTAAGGTTAAATCGTGATATTTTCGTTAAACCTACGGGAAAATTATTAAATGCCCGGTTAGGTCAACTGTACATCCTTGACGAGTGGTTAAGTTGTGATATTTTCGTTAAAACTAACGAAAATATTACGACTTAACCTTACATGAAATCCCTAGTTACGCAAATTCCCTGTAACATATATACTGTATAATGGGGCGAAGTAAAAGCAACACAGTGTACAAATATTACACGTTCAATGATTTGGGAGGAAATGGTTTTTGTTTTTCATTACAACTTTATAACTAATAAGGGTGTAGAGAGAGAGAGAGAGGAGAGAGAGAGAGAGAGAGAGAGAGAGAGAGAGATCTATTAACTATTTTTACTGATGAGAAGTAGCCAAGCCTACTGTAAAGGAAAGCATTCACAAGGCCTAGGGGGTTGAAAACCTGAATGGATCCAGAAAGCAAAAAAATAATTGGTTTGAACGCTTGGGAGTCACGAACTGGGCAAAAGGAAATATGATGGAGACGAGTTGTGCATAAAACTGCACAAATAAACGAATAAAGGCCAATAAAATATAATTTTTCAAGTACATTTTATTAGTTTAAAATAACTGAGATGGTTCTAATAGATTATATATAGGTTCTATAGGTTCTAATATACATATATATATATATATATATATATATATATATATATATATATATATATAACCATCTCAGTTATTTTAAACTAATAAAATGTACTTGAAAAATTATATTTTATTGGCCTTTATTCGTTTATTTGCGCAGTTTTATGCACAACTCGTCTCCATCATATTTCCTTTTGCCCGGTTCGTGACTCCCAAGCGTTCAAACCAATTATTTTCTTGCTTATATACAGGGTGTACATAAAGTCAGGATCTATTTTTGTGAAGCACTTGGAAATTATATGGAATTCAATCCTAAAATGATAAAGTGGTAACATTTATTAAATAATTAAGAGTAGGATTCGACGTGACGCCCATCAGTATCCCTGCACAGCTCAAATCGTTCCGCAGCATTTCTAAACACATTCTGGAGCATTTGCGGGGTTATGTTATCTGCAGCAGTTCGTATACGTGTACGTAAGTTTTCAAGACTCGTAATCTTCGTCTGATAGACGTGCGATTTGATAAAGCCCCATGCAAAGAAATCTAAAGGGGTTAAATCTGGTGATGTCGCTGGCCAAGGTCTTTTGTTGCTTCCGCGTCCGATCCAGCGATTTGGAAAACGTCCATTTAGATAATCCTGAACAATTTTGGCATAGTGACAAGGAGCACCATCATGTTGATAGACGACGGGGATAGGATTGTTAGTACCGTCGTCTATCAACATGATGGTGCTCCTTGTCACTATGCCAAAATTGTTCAGGATTATCTAAATGGACGTTTTCCAAATCGCTGGATCGGACGCGGAAGCAACAGACCTTGGCCAGCGAGATCACCAGATTTAACCCCTTTAGATTTCTTTGCATGGGGCTTTATCAAATCGCACATCTATCAGACGAAGATTACGAGTCTTGAAAACTTACGTACACGTATACGAACTGCTGCAGATAACATAACCCCGCAAATGCTCCAGAATGTGTTTAGAAATGCTGCGGAACGAAAATAGGTTTTTCTGGTGTATTTCATGCTGTTTCAATTGATTCTGGCCTTTTTAGCCCACAATTTCCCTCTCCTTTAAAGCCCGTGGGGGGGGGGATCTCCATAACGGTGCATTTGCGCCAAAAATTAAAGTTAGATTCAATTGAAATAGCATGAAATACACCAGGAAAACCTATTTTCGTCACTAGTTTGGTGGATGTGTTCTACCAAACCTTTACCCAGAAATGAATTATTGTGACTAAAATTTAAGCCATTTTTGTGTAAAATTTTCTATAAACTATTCTGTGATTTTACTTACAAAATAATTACTTTAAATCGTTCTCTTTAAAAGTTAACTTTTAAAAGGAAACGATTTAAAGCGATTACAGCGTAAACTATTTGCGTTTTATTTCAAAATTATACATAGAAACTTTATAAAATTATATTTTTGTAAGTAAAACTAATGTATAGATTACGTAGTAAATTTTACACCCCCTAAAAATTAAATTTTCGTTTCGTGACCTCCTGCTTTCCATAGCGCATCAAATCGTCGGGTCGCTATTTTGAATTTCATTTATATAGCGAAGTGATCATGGATTGTACTGGCTGTAATTTTTCAAAATTGCGTTTGCAAAAGACTGAAAAGTTAATAAAATATTTGTAGGAGTTAGATTTGGTTATTTTTTTCCATCGGTACATTACTATATCGACAGAAATGCTGTAAGTTTTATTTTGATATATAAAACATAAAAAATTCGTCCTCGAAAGCAGGAGGTCACGAAACGAAAAATTACCCCTAAAAATGTTAGTCATCATAATTCACTTTTGTGGCTGACGAAAATATTTTATTAAACCCCAAAAAGCTATAAAAAGAACACTACAATATATCAGTTTAAGAGAATCTGACCACTAAACAGCATCTTGAAACAAACTGGCAGTCTTTTCATTGCCAGTTAGTGTTCAAAAAACTGTAAAAGCAATAAATATTTTCCTTAATAGTCGATGGCATATATGCCATCTACCTTCGATATCTTTGACAAGGCTTATATGAGTACTAATAGTTGAGTAGCCATAATATTGATATAAAACTGATATCGACAAAAATGAAACTAGAAAAACTGATGTTGAAAAAAAAATCCAAAACTGAAATCGAAATCGGAACTGATATTTCATTTTTATAGAAACTGGAATCGAAACTCGAACTGATATTTTTTTCAGTTCCCCATCCCCTCCGTTTGGGGGCACGGAGTCAAGAGTCACTGGGCGACCGAAGCTGCTGAATCAGATTTTCGCGCAGGCTGAAGAAGCCCAACACTGTATTTATACCTACACTGTGCTTTAACCCTCAGACATTTGAGTCGCTCCGGACCACAAGCTGCCAAGCGCCAAAATAAAAAAAAATGGAGAAAAATGCAGTTAAGGTTTGTCAACTTGCAAAATGCCATAACTTTTGAACTAATAACGATATTTGATTGATTTCGACCATACGTACAGGTCCACAATCTGCTCCCTGACTCACCCACGGGATAGAGGAAGGGTGGGGGAATATAGTGGTATAAATAACTCAATTCTGGCCCCCCACTAGCGCTTCGCAAGTTGTGGTCTGGAGCGCCTCATTTGTCCTCATATGAGGACAAAAACAACAACCTGAATATGAAATAATATATCTCCACATAATTAAAACATATCCAAATATTTTGACTCCCCAATAACAAAAAAGCCTCAGTAGGCCCTAGCGAAAGATTTTTAATTTTTTGGATATTGTTTTAATTAATTATATGGATGTATTACTTCATATGTAGGGTATTTTTTGTCTTCATACGAGGACAAATGTCTGAGAGGGTTAAGTCAGTTGGACTAAAAGAAAAGATACTTTTGAGAAATCTTTTCCAGATTCCTAAAAGATTTTCTCGCATACTGAGAAATTCCATTCTGCACAATTCTTGTAAAAATGAAACTATAGGGCCTATTATAGTTTAATAGATGTATATATATTAACATTTGGGTCATATAATCAGAGGCGTATTTAAGACATAAAACTACTCGGTGCAATTTGCACGGATAATGCTTCATACAAGTAAAAGATAAAATCAATCAAAATCTTTATTGCATGTCTACGTGCATAGGCGTATGAGGCGGGGGGTCTGGGGGGCTGCCCCCCCCCCCCAGGACTAGGGAATTGAGCATTTTTCAGGGCAGATTTTTCCTAACACCTTTGTTTTTTTTTTACTTCTTGAGGTGAATTAATTACTTGCTACTATACTTGTAGTTAATAATTAAAACGTAAGTTGAGGACTTACTGAATTCTATATCAACTGCAATGCCGTAGTTTTGGTTGTCATTTAGAAATGTTGTAGCAAAATTTTATCTCATTTTTGTAAATTGTAATGTTTTTTATATCAAAAAGGCTTTAATATATGTTACTCATACTCTAACTTTTGTTATTTTATGCTACACATAGTGTTTATGCGGAAATCAGGGCACCCTGAGCATTTTTAGGGCAAATCCCCCCCCCCCCCATTAAAGTGCCATCCCATACGCCAGTGGTCTCCAAAGTGGGTTGCGCGAAGAAAATTTTATGATTCTGATTTATCATAATTTCAAGAAGACCGAGAAAGAAAATACTCGCTAATGCAGTCATTTCTAGGAATTTGCGAGATAGTATCCGCGATATCGCTTACTTGTGATTAAAATTTAGCAAACTAAATATCACAATTCGAGATCGCCGCATTATTTTGTAAAAATAACAGTGATTTACATCAAGGAAGATACAAGTTTACGAACCAAATTTCAACAGAAAAGTGTGCACAATTGGTGGACTGGATTAAAAAATGTACCCAGATTTAGTAAGCGCAGCGAACGATGCGCTCCTTCCATTTGGGCCTACATATCTGTGTGAGGTGTCTTTTTCTGCTATGATAGGTATTAAAACCAAGAATCGAAATAAACTGAACTTGGAATCGGACCTTCGAATCGCTGTATGACAAAGTGTCAAACCAAGATGTCCAGAAATTATGAAGCACAGTCAGCCACATTGTTCTCATTAAATTATATTGGTAAATATATCTTCACCCTATCGTATTTCTGTTGTATACTATTAACTTACTAGTAAATAATGAAAGGATATATATATATATATATATATATATATATATATATATATAATCTTCATGTTCATTAGGAGTGCGTGTTATTTATTTTTGCTGATTAAAGGGTGCGTGATCAAAAAAGTTTGGAGACCACTGCCATACGCCTATGAGTAGATACGTAAATTCAACAAGAAACTTAAGTTATACGATACGAATTACCGCGTCTCAATTTGGCAGACATAAAACATTTAATTACATTATCCAAACAGAAATTTTACAGTGCGTCCTTTTACAACAGTAAAAGATCTGACGTTCTTTGTTGTTACCGTACTTCCGAGACGGTTTTTTTTCATATGTGCAAAACCCTAAATGAGCGTTCAGCGCTGGATATGCCAATTGGCAATGTAACAAAAAGTCGGAAAAGTACATACATTGTATTTATTTGTATATTAAATCATTAAAAAAATATCTGGGTGGGCAGTTGTTCACGTACAGAAAGATTTCACCCACCTACTAAAATAAAATAAGAGCATATATATATATATATATATATATATATACAACACACACACACACACACACACATCAACATATACATTTGAAGTGATTTGCGTTATTTGTGATCAAATACAAATACAAATACAAAAAAAACTAAAAAACCCTAAAAAAAAAACACCTAGTGGCACCCACTAAAATTGTCTTACAAGTAGCCCTGATATATGGAACATATGCTTTGCAGTTTTCAGTACCAATTTTTTTACGCAACAATGTGAACACCATCATCCATGCCACTTATAACGCTGGCGTCATTCATATGCTTGTCCAACTATGGTGTGTGTGTGTGTGTGTGTGTGTGTGTGTGTGTGTGTGTGTGTAAGATAAACACCACATAATGCCATAATGCATTTATAATGCACTTACATCAGTTCCATGTAATTTTACAATTATACTGAACTGTAATGCGCAAAGCACGTAAAATAAATAAGTAACAAAGAATTATTTGGCCTCATCAAAAAATAGGCTAAAAAAAATTCCCGTCAATCTTAGGGGCCCGTCGGTGCATTGCACCGGTTGCACCTGTATTAAATACGTCTCTGCATATAATTCAGGCATCTTCAGATACAGATTCTGAAAGTTAAAAAAAGAAGTATATAATCATGAAGTTATAAAAAATACATTATAAATTTTATAATTTAACAAGTAGCCTTTTGAAAATTTACTATTTCTTTATTGTGTACAAGGGCGGATCTAGGCATTTCAGTAATGGGGGAGGTCCAAAGAAAAAAGGGCACCCCATAAAATAAAAAGGACACAGTACTAAATTTTTTTCTTGAAACAGACCACCAATGAGCGAGTGTAAAATCAATTATATTGTTTTATTAGATCAGTCTCATTCAAATATGATACAAAATAAAAATCTAATTTGGGTACAACAATTATCACAGAAAAATTTTCAAACAGTTACAGATGTTTTGCCAATTAAAAGAATTATCAGAATAAGATGAAGATAAAAATAGTGATATGGTTGCACCAGTACTAAAGGCACCTATGAAAACCATTACAACTACAAATTTGGAAGTACAATGTATTGTATAAGGATAAAGACTCAAAATAGAATTTCAATAAAATAACCATGACCTATTTACAAAAACAAAATTTGTTTTCAGAGGCATATACATCATTTAAATAGGACACTTGCAAGAAATTGAAGAGGGGGGGGGGGTCCAAACGTGCCGACCCCCCCCCCCCCTCTAGATTCGCCCTTGCTATACATCCAAACTTATCTGAATTTTATTAATTAAAAATATGGATCAATGAAAGAAAGCCACCCCTAAAAGTTTCTAGTAAACAATGCCACCCTAAAAAATGATCGAGTAAACAATGCCACCCCCAAAATCACTAAAGTAAAGAATATAAGTAAAAACACCTGAATGAGGAATTTTTTATTATTTTTACTGTATGCCCTTGATAATTGGTTAGGTTAAGTCATGATATTTTCATTTAAACTAAAATATCACAACTTAACCTAACCTAAATAACTTACAGATCAATGAAAGGAAGCCACTCCCGAATTGTGTCAATGAAAAAAAAGCACCCCCGACCCGTTTGGGGGTGGTTTTCTTTCAGTGATCCAAAAATACTTAAGAAACTTTCCACTTCAGTGGATTTTACACTTATTGTTTACTTATTTTTTTGTAATTAAAACTCATTTTGCCAACGCAAATTGTGAAAACGATTTTTTGTATATATTGTTGAAAAATTCTGTAAGATCGTTTCATCCTTTTGGCCGAGGTTAACAATAGTGGACAATTATTTTTGGTCTCGTTTTAAAAAAATAAATTGCTTATTAGACTTTTAATAGAACATACAACCACATGTAAGTGTATTTTTGTAGGTTAGGTTAGAGTAATTACCTTAGAATTTTTGCTTTCCCATGCAAAACATGGGACTAGTTCGTGTAGCGTATAGTCATTAGATAGATATTTGGGCGATTAATTATAATAGCCAAAATCAATATTGGACTCCAAATAAATCGCCCAACAGAGCACACAACCACATGTGTTTTTTGTAGGTTAGGTTAGATTTATTTGAAGCCCAATATGGATTTCGGCTAATATAATTAATTGGCCAACTATCTAACGAGTCTATACGCTACACAAACTAGTCCCATATTTAACTATTATTTATAGATTTAGTTACAATTTCTATTTATACAGGTTTACTGATAATGGTGTTTTGCCGGATACAATGTTATCCATTATTTTGGTGCCAGTACTAAAAGATAAAAAGGGTAAAATCAACAGTAAAGATAACTATAGGCCAGTGGTGGCCAACCGCGGCGCATCAAGTACTTTGAAGTGGTGCATCGAGGTCTAGTATGAATTGTGCTAAATTTTCACTTCTAACACTAAATATTAAAAATCAAAGATTTAAGCAGTTAACAAGCCTTTTCGTCTATGAAACTGATAAAATCGAAACAAAGATCCCGACTCACTGATTCTCATCTAAAAAATTTACTGCAGCTTGTTACAACAGACTTACATCCAAATATTTTGAAGTTGGTAAAGTCGAAGCAACATCAAAAATCTCATTAAGGTAAATATTTTTCACATTATATTTCTATTTAAGGCAAATATTATATTATATTTTTATTTTTACTTACAAGTTATTAGTAATTTTTTCACAAATTTTTTTTTGGCGCATCCGAATTAAACCTAACCTAAAAATGGCACGCATCAAAAAATGGTTGGCCACCACTGCTATAGGCCAATAGCCTTGGCCAGTATTATGTCTAAGGTGTTTGAATATATACTCATTAATGGATTTTAATGTTACCTGTTTACTAGTGATAACCAATTTGGTTTCAAAAAGAAACACAGTACTGATATGTGTGTGTGTGCCTTGAAGGAAATGGTCTGTAAATACCAAACTCTAGATGCTAATGTATTTTTGTGTTTCCTGGATGCCTCTAAGGCATTTGATCGTGTTAATCATGACAAATTATTTATGAAACTTGTAAATCGTAATGTACCTGGTTACTTGGTCCGTATATTAATATTCTGGTATAATCACCAGACAATGATTGTAAGATTGGCTCTGAATTAACCCCACCCTTTCTCTGTGACCAATGGTGTCAGGCAGGGATATTATCCCCCTACTTATTCAATGTTTATATGGATAATCTATCTGTTGTGCTGAAACCTGTAAAATAGGCTGCTATATTGGTACAATGATTGTCAATCATCTGATGTATGCAGATGATCTAGTTCTTATTTCTCCATCTGTAAAAGGGTTCAGCACACTTTTGAAGGTGTGTGAAAGGTATGGCAAGGATAACGACATAAAATATAATCCTGCTAAAAGTCATGTTATGATTATGAGGACCAAGGCCTACAAATATATAAAATTTCCTGAATTTCAATTGAATGGTATGATGCTGCCAGAAGTAAGTATTTTGGCCACATACTAACTGATAGTCTTTTAGATGACTGTGATATTCTAAGGCAATGTAGACAATTAAATGATCAGGGAAATACTTTGGTTAGAAAATTTCATATGTGTACATTAGATGGTAAGTTGATTTTGTTCAAAACTTTTTGTACTCCAATGTATACAGCTCAAATTATACAGGATGTATAATTTGAGAAAATTATATGTTGCATATAATAATATTTTTACAGTTTATTAAGAACTCCGAGATTTATAAATGGTGCTCCTTCTAGTGGCAGTATGCTGTTTATAGTCAATAAGGTGCCTAACTGTGCCAATATCATTCGCAATTTTGTATTTAGATTTATCACTATACTTGGTGAGTCAGTCAATAAGATAATTGTATGTTCATTATGTATAGTGATTCACAGGCCTACTTATCAGTGCTCCAGACAACTACTGTATATCTTAATCTTCTATGGACCTCTTATATAATGTTTGTACTTGTTGAGTCTGAAATAAAGGGTTTGTTTGTTTGTTACCAAAACCACTTATTCATGGCATTAAAAGCTATTTGGAATTTATTGATAATTTTATATTTTGAAAAAAAAAAAAAATGGTCATCCTTTTAACTTTTAGTGACTGTCTTTTACTCATCCTTTTTTCTTTTATTATGGTATATTTTCATATGTTCGTGAATTTTTATAATGCAGAATTCTGTTTGATTATGAATACATAACTTATTTTCACTCCATCACTATACATAAGCTATGTTGACAACACCTTCGTTATTTCTATAAAGCTCCCATTTCGAGTATTCTCACTTGCAGATAAACAACTGGCATTATATTAATTTAAATAAAAAACATTTGTCAGAGTTACCCTTCAAAGTTATTATAGAGAGAGGCCAAATCTTACATGTCGCATGTAATTAAATTCACTCTTGGCTAAATTTACAGCACAAATTCACCACTAAACTCAGTTATGTTAGCTACAAAGTTGCCATTTCTCTGTGAATTAGTGTCGTTTGCTAAAATAAAATATAAGAATAATTAAAAATTAGCTAGTAAGCTGAAATATTCCCAATACAATCCATATATTATCCAGATGCTTATCCACCTTGTTCCAAAATTGGAGAAGAGCAACAAAAAGGAAAAAATGTCGGTGACCTTCACTGAAGGTCAAATTATATTCCATCCTTCGTCTCTATATAAGTGGGAGCTTTATTATAAACTCTTTCATGCTTGCATGAAAAATTTTCTCTTACCAATTCGGAGCTTAAAAAATTGGATTAAATATAGGATAAAATAAATTATACACAACTCGAGTATATAATTTAACCAGGAAATTTTGAAAATTAGCCGGCCCAAAATTATCACATGCGCTGAGACTTATTTTTAATTCAACATTAAACCCATTATCCCCACCCACCCCGACAAAACTTCAGGTTATTCTCTCTTCTTCAAGCAATTTTCAATATCTGGTATCCGTTTTCAATAACTTAAAATTGTACATTATATAATTTTATAATTTTCGTTCATATATATATATATATATATATATATATATATATATATATACAGGGCGTCCAAAAAATGTATACACACTTTAAAATTATAAAGGCAGTGTTTATTAAAATACATTTCATTTCAAAATGTAATAGAATCTACAGACATTATTTAATTGTTTTGTCAACGCCTGTTTTCAAACTGACGTCCGTTCTGGTCCAGGCATTGCTGATAACGCGAAGCAATGGAATCGCAAACATCACGAAACATTTCGTTTGGTATTTGTGTGCATTCTCGTTCAATGGCTGCTCTCAATTCAGCGACTGTTGCAGGTTTTATAGCGTAGACTTTGTCTTTTAAGTATCCCCATAAAAAAAGTCTGGTGAACGCGGAGGGTATTCTACGAAACCCCTTCGTCCAATCCACATCCACATCGTGCCAAGTACCACTCGCAATACTCCACTCTTCGGTCCGGATCATCTTCATTAATAGCATGGACTAATCTTGGAATGTAACTTTTCCATTGACAGCGCTTCAAAATGCGTTGGACAGACGATTCTGAAATTCCTATCTCACGACTCGCTTGCCGCACAGATTTTCTTGGACTTTGGTGATACGTTTCCAGTACTCTTTCTTGCTTTGTGGGGCTTGTCGATGTCCGTGGTCTTCCGGAACGCTTCTTGTGGACATTCTGAACAGTTCCATCGGCTTCAAACTTATCTCTAATTCGAGTGATGGTAAGTCGCGTTGGTGGATCTGTTTGAAACTCCCTCCTAAACTGTCTTTGCACTTCAACTGCGTTTTCACACTTCCAGTAGCATTTTAGAATGAATTTCCTTTGTTCAAAGCTTAGTCTGACTGCCATTATTAATTCTAATGGGTTTAACTTGGAAAGAAAGAAACATCAATTGAGCTATCAGCTGTTAAAGTGTGTATACATTTTTTTGGACGCCCTGTATATATATGTGTGTGTGTGTGTATATAAACATGGAAAATACCGGTATTACCACATCTAATCAACTCGACAAGTATATTGCGAAATGTAATGATGGGTTGTTTAACATCCTTCGCAACATCTACGATCATATGACAGGGAACCTACAGCTTTACACAGAATCGAACCATGGGTCGTTACATAGTCTGGACGCAGAGGACGGTCTCCCATCCAACTACTATTCGACCCAATATCACTTTGCTGATCAAAGGGAGGCGTGTTACGACATTGGCTACGACGCAGCCTAGTATATTGTGACTGATTAAGTTAGGTTACATAGGTTAGGTTAAATTAGGTTGTTAGTATATTTTTAGTGTCGATGTTATAGTCTTGTCGATTCGAAATTACTGGCTGAAAATGTGTATTTTTATTCATTATCATTCATTAAATCCCGTCCGGCTCTCGTCGGGTTGGGTCCCACCTGTCATCTTCTCCACTCCCGTCGGTCGCCAGCCAAATCAAACAGCTCCCTCATGCTCAATTCGCCGTTTGCGTTTGGTCTTCCTCTCGGTATGTCGCCATCAGCCTTCCGTGCAACAGTGCATTTGGCCACCTCTCTCCGTCCATCCTCACGACGTGGCCAAACTATCTTCTCTGTATGTCTCGCACCCTGTCAAGTATGTTTCCTCTCGCTCCCACTATCCTTCTTATTCTTTCGTTTGTTAATCTCTGGTCCCATCTTATGTTATTCACTCTCCGCATACACCTCATCTCAAAAACCAGTTTCCTTTCATCTGCTACACACCTGCTACACTGATCCTCAATCCATTTCTTCTTTGCCTCTTTACATTTCACTTCCACCTCTCTACACAACTGTCTATAATTTAATAAATTTTCCTCTGATGAATCTGAAATTCTTTTCCCTTTTGCCTTCTTCCTTTGCCTTTTTCTTCTTTCCCCACACTTTTCCAACACTTCTGCTGTCATCCAAACCTGCTTAGTTCTTTTTCTCTTTCCTATCATGATTTCTGCCTTCTCCGGGTCATCCTCCATGTCCCGTAGCTCCGAGAAACGTCCCCCTATACGCGCTTCAAATTCCGTTCTCATTTGTACACTCTTAAGCTTTTCGACATTGTATCTTGTCACTCCCTTTCCTTCCTCATAATCATTGCAAAACTTTATTTGAAGATTCGCGAGCAAAAGTTCATGGGAAGTGCCAAAGTCTGCCCTCTCATGACTTTCGTGCCTCGCACCAAAGTCCTAAATCTCTTTCCCACCAGAATGTAATCAATACAGCTTCTGTGAATCTGATCTGGATGGGTCCATGTGTATCTACGTTGTTCTCTGTGATAAGTATTTGTTACGCATAACTGCTTGTATTTACAAAACTCCAGCATCCTCTCTCCTCTCTAGTTCCTATTTCCCACCCCAAACACGCTCATGACCTCTCCGTGTCCTCTGTTGTACATTCCTATCTTGGCATTGAAGTCTCCGATAACTGATAACTAGTAGTATATCACCAATGCTTGCAGTGTCTACCTCCTTCTCTAAACGTATATAAAACTCCACCTCATCATCTTCATGAGCTGTGTCTGGGGCATATACCTGGATTATTTTTGCGTTCCGATAGTGACCCTTCAACGTGACTGATATTATTCTGGAGCATACTGCTTTGTGCTCTATGTATTCTTTTTTGCGCCCTTTTTCCCAGCATCAATGCAACTCCCTCTCTATGAGTGTTATCCTGTGTTCCACAGTACAAAATCCTGACCCCCTCCACCATCATCTCTCCCTCCCGTCCAGTGCGTCTCCGATACGCCAAGCACATCCCATCTGTATCTTTTTATCTCCGCTATTGCGCATCCCAGTTTGCCTGGTCCATAAAGTGACGTCACATTTATCGTGCCAACAGTCGTCACATTCTTTGTTGACCACATCGCATATTTCCCACCGCGGACCTGTAGTCGATGGATCCACGGCGCGTCGGTTACCCCTGAATCGACATGTTCATAATGGGTTTCTTGGCGACATAGAGCAACCGGCTCGCCACTTCTCCGTTGGCCGTTTGGTCCACGGCTCCTTATTTGTTTATTCAGAGCAGCCCACTAAGTCATTCAGTGGGGTTCCTTCCTACGCCACCCGAGGGACGCGCCTAACACTGGACTGAAAATCAACAAAGACTAACTTTGTTTTATTCAAGAATAGTTCTGAGGAGGATTTCTTTCGTCGAAAGAAATATTTTTTGTACTTTAGAGAAGCCTTCAAAAAGTATATTAAAGTAGAAGCTGAGATAATATTAAGAAATACTTGGACATTATTACAGAACGGTGTTTTTTTCAATAATTGTTCTCATTCATATATAACTGTTTTCACTTTGAAAATTCAGCTCCCTCTGAAGATCTTCCTAATTCTCATTTCTTTAAAAAAAGAGTATCTTTCAATGTGATCATTCACACAAAATGTAAAAAGCACGAACAGATCGAAGGAGTAAGTGTTCCTTACAAAATTAGTTTAATCTACTATCGAATACTATTATCTAATAATAATTAATAATAATTCTAATAATAATAATTCAATGTATTTTTACAAATAGATTATATTTAAAAGTAAAATAAAATAAAAACAAGTAAAAAAATCAATTTTTGAAGTAGCCTACCTATGACATTTAAAACTAACCCAATCGAATGAAATGTTTATAAAAAGCAAGTTTTTAACTCGCCTAAATGTTAATTTTTTGAACTTTCAGAACTGAAGATATTTTAAACTATTTATTGATCTTTTTGTTTACAAGATCTTTTGATTATTTGATTATTATTAAATAATGGTGTTAATAATTCATAGTAGTTCAAGAATACAGATTTTAACCATGGTTACTTTGTAACATCGTTTTAACACAGTTTCCCGGCTTCCGTGTTCGAAATGATGTAGCGACCTGTATTTCGGACCCTACGTAAAGGTGTAGGTCCTCTCCGTCACGTGACCTTTGACGTTATATATAAATAACCCCAAACGTTACTGTAATAACTGTTTAAGGTTGATAAGTTTTCAAATTTGCGTCACACGAATATGTACTGTATTACGTAAGGTCACAGACGACCTCCAAAACAATCTCATATTATATATATATATATATATATATATATATATAATATATATATATATATATATATATATATATATATATATACTAGAGACAAGTGACTTTTGCGGTGGAAACCTTAGTCGAATAAGGAACAAAACTAGTTAGTCCACATGCAAACATTTAATATAATCAAAGCTTTCTGTGATCGAGTAACTCGTACCTGATTTGTTTCTTTTAAAGGTTTTATGAATTTGAATGTTTTACATTTAAAAAACTTTTCCATAATTTTCCCTTGAATTGTCTTATGTTTTTTTTTTTTAAATTTACTTTCATTTTAAAGATAAGCCCCTTTTATGGGTTTCTTTTATAATAGTTTATATTTTAATTGTATTAACTTTATAAATTTATGACGGTTTTACATTCTAATGTTAATATTTCAAATTGTTTTAAATTGATACTTTGTTTTTAATTATATATATATATATATATATATATATATATATAATATATATATATATATATATATATATATAGCAATGAAGATGACATTAGAATATGTTGAAAGCTTTGATTATTTTATTAAATGTTTGCGTATGGACTAATGTTGTTGTTCCTTATATATATTATATATATATATTATATATATATATATATATATATAGGTTAAAATATTTTCAAAACAAGGAAGTGTCACACAAAGAGTAACATTTCCATTTAAGGCTAAAGCAGATTTTACCTTCTTTATATTTAACTGATGAGGACCGCCTAGTGGATCGAAAGATCTCTCAGTTCTTTGTATTTTTGGGTTTTATTATATATATATATATATATATATATATATATATATATATACTGAATAATACGCATGACCACTCATAGTTTTTATATGTCCATTTATGGGACCCCAATGTTATACCAGAGAGATTTGAATTAAATGCTGACATTACCTCGAGTGCGGGACGCGAAAGTGTTATGCGTTTCTTCGGTTGTTTGAATATACGTATGAAAGGTTGTATTAACTTTCTATCGTAATGTGGTGGTAGCGGTCGCGACTTCTACACAAGAGATCCAGCAGGATTCAAATCCCAGTGGGAGGTATTTTGTTTCATATATAATATGAGAGACTCCCATGGTCCTTAATTATAACTTCAACCAATCCACAAACAGGCCTTTAAATCTGATGTCTCCTTTTGACTGTTACAAAATTAGAATTTTTGTCTAAAAGCATTTATTTGAAAATAGGTCCATACCCGAACCAAACTGCTGTACAAATGAAATATACCCGAACCGTTTAAACCAAATAACTATATATATACACACATACGTCCAAATCCGCAGTTATTTATCCGCGCGATCACTGGAATATTTGATTAACAAATGTATATAATACAGTTTGTATCCCGGTTGGCTTGATATTATTAGACTCGGATTGTGAAGGGCCCAGTTTCGACTCTTTCTTTTTCGGAGAAAATCTTACATTTTGTGGATAAGTTGAATACAGCTAAGTCTCTAAGGGTCTATTCTATCTTTCTCATCCTGAACGAGCGAAAGAAAAACCCCCACTATTGAAATACTTAGTCCATTAGTTTGAAAATTTGACATTAAAAGGAGGAATTGTGATACATTGGATTTTTAAAGCACCGAAGGAATCTTGATCTTGGAAAAAGACGAAAAATAGTTATCAAGTAAACATAGACTTAGTTGAACTTTCTACGTTATGGGCAACCTATTAGAATCTATTGTCAGAGATCATATATACGAGTATACTGTATATACACTATATGAACGTCTTTGAAACAGAGGCGTCATTGGGGGGGGGCGGTCGCCCCCCCCCTAAAGCTCACATAGGGCCTCCAAGGCCCTCCAAATGATAGTTTCATTAAAAAAGGACAATATTTTGTGGATTACCAATATAATGAACTGCTTACAGTTTAAAAACTTGTTAGAATAATTTGAATAAAATGATGACAATGAATTATAACAAAAAAAAATTGAAAACTCTCTGTGAGTAACGTCTGACATCACAGTAAACAAAACACAAATAATTTGATAGTTAACTGTAAATAACCAGTCTAGCTGATACCATTTAATCATTCTTGTTTATATTAATTTGATTATAAAGTACATTGTGAGTAGCACTTAATAAAGTTTGACATGTGAGGGGCCTCTCACTGCCTTCTTCGCCCCACCCCCCCAGAAGCCAATTTGAAATGACGCCCCTGCTTTGAAGTCATAATCTTATAAATGGTAATGAATTTGCTGAAACAGATCGTGCTTAACCAATTAATCAATTTTTTCATAACGTCATTGGTATGCATAATAAAAAGGAGGCAACAGACATACTTTACACTCACACTTTCCTGAAAAATTTGCAAAGCAACCTAAATAAAGGACAAAATAATTGAAAAAATGGCAAATGTACTGTTAGTAAATACAAGATAAGGCTAGCAAGTAGGCCATCAAAACAAAGCTTAATTTTACTATATACAATGGTGCCGGATGTAAGTTACAGAGGGAAAATATTTAGTTCATTAAAAGTCAGGTTGACAGCGATCCGGCTTTGGAGTTAGGAGCCAGTTTCGAAACCATCAGGGGCGTGTCCAGGATTTTTCGAATGTGGGGGCGAGATGTGTCAACAATCCTGAACACAAATTGAGTTAATACACTATTTACACTAACACAGTTATTGTTATGACTATATAAAACCATGAAAAGATATGACTATTATATGAGAATGTGTGGGTTAAGGTTCATACTGAAACTCATTTGTATAAATCAGTATATTATACATAAAATGTAGCATACAATAGCGATATATTACAATCAAACAAGACAAGTGTAATGAACGTAAAACAGCCCATGCTACAATATCGGCGGGAGTTTTAAAAGATGGCATATAAACACAGCAAAATTTTCAATGTAATATTGATTTTTGTGTGTATGTGTGTAAATCTTCCATAAAGGGTAGAGAACCCAGCCAGAGCGCTCAACTGAAAAAAATCCCATATACGAAAGGTAATTCAAGTTTCACTTTAGTTCGTAATTAATCATTGCTAGCCCCAATGCCAAAACAAAACAGAGTGAAAATTGATGAAAGATAAAAGTCCAGTATTGGATAAGGAATAAGGAAAAGTGTCGAGTGTCGAGCGTACCAGCCCTGAGCAAGGGGGTGTTCGACCCCCGAACCCCAACCCCCTCCCTGGACACGCGCCTACTCATTTAAAGTAACCAATTAAATTTTGGACAACATTCTTGCATCATAAGGATAATGATGTGATATTCTTCCTGATCGAATTCCCAGAAACCGACAAGGTACGTGAACTTCATTCCAAATAGGATGAATCTTCAGCTTGTTAGATTAGGGTAGGTAGGGTAGGCAATTTGTGAATGAAATAAAATAAAACAGTAATCCAATTTGTCCTGCAAACGTGTTTTATTTCGAGTGACAATCAATTGCCGAGTTTGTTGGTTGTAGAGAACTTGATTCTCAGAAGGGTAAAAATCTTAAAGATGTAAGGAAAAACATGAAACGCAAAAAGACTGAAAAAAAAGTTAAACTCGCGTACATCTACAACAGAATACTTGGAAGAGGCGATTAAATTTAGTCTTTACACTTCCAGAAAGGATTAATAATGTAATTTCAACATGTTCTAGATTCTAGAAATTCAGGAGCCTTATTTACACAAATTATTTATATAAATTTAAGCTTCAACACGATCTGAGCATGTTAATAAAAATGAAGAAATGCTTACGTGATCTTTTGATGCTTTAAAGCAAAATACATAAATAAATAAATAAATAAATAAAAAAATATGAAAAAGCGAATGGTGTGGTGTGTGTGTGTCCTTTCAATTCTGAAAATGTTGCGTGCATGCCACTATTCACATCATATATGATTATGGTTATCGTACTAGTTTAACTGTTATAACTATCTTTAATGAGGAGCTAGTCATACAGAGAAAAGTGAATGTATTTTCAGTAATTTTCCTATCAGTAATCATTTTTCTAACTTTTCTATACCTATGTCAAACTTTTTCTGTCAGAAGTGGTTGAGGGAAGAAAGAGTAACCTGTTTTTCAATTTTTTCCCTTTCTCTGAATGATTGCTTCACCTGTTGAGTAACGTAAGCATGGTAATTTCATACCTAAACTTCTTTCTTTTCACTTTTACCATATTTTTTCTTGAACCAACCTAAAGTGGATATTTGGTGTGATGATAAAGGGCGGGAGCATGCGTCTTAAACGCATAGGTCATGTAATGAGCGAAATGTCAGTTATTACGAGTTTGGCATTATCGATTTCCTGATCAATAATGTATAACCAAATTAGGTATAAGTATTCACTCAATGCGTGTGACATTAATAATTTCGAAGTGTTCTCCGTGTAGAGTGGCCATTTCCAAATTTCCAAAAAGGAGGACACTGCGTATGTGGCCGTACGTTAATATACAGGGTGTCCCATAAGTCCGGCATCATAGGAAAAATAATAAGAAAAGGCAAAACAAAAGCTTTTATTTACAGAACGTGCTCAATATGTCCACCATTGTTTTCAATACACAAATTCAGACGTGATACCCAGTCAGCAAGCACACGGTGAATGATGTGAGGAGTAATGGTATTACATGCCCCAATAATGCGCTGCCGCAAATGTTCAACGCTCCTAATTTTCTCTGCGTATACCAGCGCTTTCAAGTGGCCCCAGAGATAAAAATCTAGTGGCGTGAGATCCGGGCTTCTAGCTGGCCATTCCACAGGCCCTCGACGACTCGACGTCCTATCCAATGACCAGGGAATTGTTGGTACAGGTATTCCCTTACTTGGGTGCTATAATGTGCAGGAGCGCCGTCTTGCTGGAACCATGTTGGGAAATTTCCTTCTTCGTTCAAGACACTGGGAAATGCTTCTTCCTTGAGCATACGTAGGTAGGTGCCTCCAGTGATATGTTCATCCAAATGCCACACCATACCATCACCCGAGATGCAGCTTGTTCCTTTGAAGAGGTATACCAGTGAGGGTTGTTTTGAGACCAGTAGTGGGTGTTCTGTCGATTTATCTCACCATTTCCATAAAAAACAGCTTCGTCACTGAACAGAATGGTGGACGGGAAATTGGCATCCCGAGCATAAATTATGGTTTGTAGAAATAGAAAAATGTGAATTTCTCCTATGATGCCGGACTTATGGGACACCCTGTATATATATATCGTAAAGAACGACGCTTGTATAGGAGAATATTTTGCGCAAGACGAGGAGGGAGAACGAACAAATGAAAAAATGAGGTAACCACCCAGGAATCGAACCCGGGATCTTCCGATTGCCGGTCAGATATGATAACCATTACACCATGGGCCTCACTCGATCAGAAGTCGTAATTCTCCTATACAAGCGTCGTTCTTTACGTTAATTATACTGCGTGTTTGCAGTTGAAATATATTATATATATATATATATATATATATATATAACAAAGAAATGAATATTCATTTTTACTCCTTGGGCAGACTGACTGTCCGACTCGTAGTCATGAAATTGAAAACAAATGAATGCGCTTATCAGCAGTGTTGCCAACTACATATAATAAAAATACATTAACGGTTATTATAGCCTTCAGTACCCGCTATTTTAAGTGTACCTGAGGTAATTTATATAATTCTTTTTAGCCAGACCCCAAAAAGGAGGACAAATTAACGTCCGGCTCAAGGTGGCTCCGGATGGAGGACAGAGTGCTGAAAAGGCGGACTGTCCGGCCTAAAGCCGGACGTCTGGCCACCCTATCTCCGTGTAGGCTTAAGTGATCTGAACCCGAATCAAAAGGCATGAAAATTTGCTTGATGGGGAAGAAAAACGTTCATGCACCTATTATATTATTTGCAGACATGGTACTGTTGAATATATTCATTTACAGTAATTAAAGCAGTTAAGCTGTCCCATAAAAAGCTCAATTTGTTAAGAATTTTTCTTTCCAAAACAAAACATGTTAGGTCTTCCGTGGTAACGAAGAAAAATAGATTCGAATAGGCCCTATACACAAAATCATATAATTCAGGCATTCAAGTGATTTCTGGGTTCCAGAAATAAGAAGAAACGTCGGTTCTTTTGCATTATCCTCCCAACACTAATTTTTTTTATATAATGTTGGTTTGGTTTTGGTTATGGTACTTTATTTTCCTTCCATTATAAAAAAATTAGTGTTGGGATTAGGTTAGGTTAAGTTAGGTTTGGTTAGGTTAAAAACAGCCCGCCGCGCGCCGCAGGCGTTAGCCGTAGTTAGCCGATAAAAAAAAATTAGTGTTGGGAGGATAATGCAAAAGTACCGAAACGTCTTTTTACCTTTAATTAGAGAATTTTAGGTTATTTTTTTAACTTAAAATGTAATTTTTGGTACTTGTAGGTTATCTCCCCCCACCACCAATTTTGACAGAATATTTTCGTTAAAACTAACGAAAATATCATGACTTAACCTAACCAATTATCAAGGGCGTACAGTTGATCTATTAGTAAATAGTAAATACTATTCCAGAAACAAACAATGTTATAATTAATAACAGATCAACTGTACGCCCTTGATAATTGGTTAGGTTAAGTCGTGATATTTTCGTTCGTTTTAACGAAAATATTCTGTCAAAATTGGTTGGGGGGGGGGAGATAACCTACAAGTACCATTATCTGATGTACACAGATCAACCGTACATAGTTATCATTTCTTCATCTGAGGCTCAAGGACTAAGTATATAAAAATTCTTCGAATTCAACTGAATGATATGGTGTTATCAAAAGTGACCCAGAAGCAGTATTTGGGTCATATAATAAGTAATATTATTTCAGATTACTGTGATATCATGGGCAATGCACACAATCACATGCTCCGTGAAATACTTTGATTAAAGGATCACTGTAGGTTTATAAATAGTGTCCCTTACAGTTCCAGTTTATTTTGTAGTCAACCATGTGCCTAATCGTAAAAGTCTGACAAGCAATTTTTCATATACTCGTATTTAATACCAAGTAAGTAAGTAGCACCATCGGGATTCGAACCCCGACCTCAGTGTCTTCACTTACAGAAAAATGATGTTACCGACTGAGCTACTGGCTCCTTTATTGTATTAGTATCACGTGATCAATATATGAAATTTCAGAGCTATTGAAGAATAGGGACCCCAGCCTTCTTTAGTTAGGCTTATAAGGCTAACTAATGAAAATATCACGACCTAACCTAACCAATCGTTAGGTTAACTGTACGCCCTTGACGATTGGTTAGGTTAGGTCATGATATTTTCGTTAGTTAACCTTATAAAGCTAACTAAAGAAGGCTGGGTCCCTATTCTTCAATAGCTCCGAAATTTCTATAGTAGAAATATGCATTTCATCGTTGAATAAAATAAAAAATTAATATTTTTATCATAAATATGCATCCTAGTTATGAAACTGGGGACATTTTTTGTGACACGTGACTGGAATAGGCTAGTGGATTTCTAAGTAGAACGTACATGGCCTAAGAACACGCGTTATGCCTTCAAATGGTCAAACTTATATGAGGCATACATTACAAACATATGTTTAAGTTGGTGAACCAATTGACCCCACTTTTCCGCTTAATGGAAGCTACTCCCTAACAACAAATACTGAGGGGTAGAAATAAAATTAGTTAAGAATTTAATCAAATAATATTAGTATTTTGCACGTACAACAAAATCATGAATCTAGAACTTATTTATTAAACTAGGACTTAGTTATTAAATGGACACGATTTAGTTTAGTTTATAAGTATAAATATTATTATTATTATTTTTCGCTAAAAGTCTTTTTAAGTTTAATGTTCAGCTCACGTAATCAACAAATCAAATGCAAGAGTTAAGACGTTCTTATAATCAAGAGCACATGACTTTCATCTTAAATACACGTGGACAAAACTCTGAGTTCATTAATAATTCAGGTTCAGCAAGGACATATCGCACTTACAATAGAAACCGTTAATCGAAATGAGTGGCGTGCAGAGATGCGTGTGTCTCCCCCATCCCCACTCCATTGGAGTAGCTAAAGTTATACAGGCCTACTATCCCAGACTCCATACTCAGTCCACAACTTTCTCTTTGGTCGAACGATAATCTTTGCATGCAATAAGTGACGTAATTATTAGAGAGCCATTCAGCAGTTGATACTGAACAAGTGGAGTGAATTGCAGAAAATTTATACAACGAAATAACTTGGATTTCTACCTACAAATTTTGTATATATATATATATATATATATAATATATATATATACAGACCCGTAGCCAGGGGGGGGGGGAGTCGAATGACACCCCCTTGACAGCGAATGTCCACCTTTGTAACCATAGTTATAACTTATGATATGTTATTATAATATATAACATTTAGTAAATAAACACTTGAATTTTTTTTTTTAAACTTCACAAACTACTCTAAACTTTACTCTAAACCCCCTCCGCACTGACTAAGGTCGTTGCAAAAGGTTCGCATTTCTATAATTTCGACCCTCCCCTCCTTGGGAAGTCCTGGCTACGGGACTGTATATATACAGAATATTGAAAGGACTATCTATTTCGTAGGTCATATTAGCTTCTTTTTGCATGACATCACTGTTTACATTTCTGATGCAGTGGGCGGAGTTTAAAGGTAGGTAAAACCAAACACACATTGATGAAAGGCATTTTGGGCAACAATAGAATAGAATAGAATAACCTTTATTAATAATAAAATAAATACAGTAGTCTTTTTACAACTTACAATTTTTACAATGACAAATAATTGTGAAGCTCGACTATTTATTTTTTTTATTTTTTATTTGGCCCTTAAGCTTTGGGCTTTACTGGGCTAGCTTTAGGCTTTACTGGGCTAGCTTTAGGCTTTACTGGGCCTTCAATTCTCAATTCAATTCTCATTGTGATCATTTCTGGGAATTCCTTATTAACACAAACTAGGTACATCCTTTAAGAAATAGAGGTTACGTGCATTAATTCAGTAATTGCTATACATCTGATAGAAGTAAAACATAATCTTTACTGTATTTTCTACGCAAAATAATGTATTCCTTGCTACTTGCAAACAATTAGAAAGTCTCTAACCAGTTAAGAAAAATGTCTGTGAAACGAGTTAGGTTAACTCTTTATCGCAGTTTTACTTTACTGATTTTTGTTGTGGCTAACGCCAGACGATTTTATTCAATCTCGGAAAGACCTCTGTTCAGTAAAGGGTTAAGAGACGTTTGCTTAATCCTTTATTGCACAGAGGTCTTTCCGAGACTGAATAAAATTGTCTGGCGTTAGCCAGAACAAAATCATTAAAGTAACACTGACCTATAAAGGGTTAAACCAATTAACAACTTTTGTATCAACTTTTTACGTATGCAAGGCCCTTTTTCTGTAAAGCATACTTTATTTTTGCTATAGGTACGTTAATTGTAATCGCATCGTTGTTCATTCAAGTTGTTTATCCAGCGAAAATCAAAGGTACAGTTCTATGAAATATAAAAATATATTTTGTTTCAAAGCTAGGGGTCGGGTGAGCAATTACAGTATTTCGATCGGAGGGCCAATTAAAAAGGCTCGACTACAGTCAGGGGCCAGTTAGATTTCACAACAATACAGTTTGTAAATAATTACAACTGAAAGTAGTA